>CM043705.1:2860000-3460000 GCA_023935145.1 Bretschneidera sinensis
CGGCACCTTGGAGCAAGGCAAGGGAAGGTACACTAGTGTGTGCGCCTCAGCGTACAAGCTGGAAAATGTGTACGCACCAGTGTGCGCCGCGGCCCAGCTCTTCCCAGGCCACGACGCCCAGCATGGAGGCTGCCCAGAACCAGTGTGTGCCAAAGCTCCCCCTTCCTAAGGCCACGGCACCTAGAAAGGTCACAAAGGAGACTTGTTTCAGCCCTGCTTCAGGCCGTAATGCGCCCTGTTCTAGGCCGCTGCCTGAAGGCATACCAAGGCTAATTTTAAGCTTTTTGTTGAGTGCGTGGATGTAAGATCAAAACACACAGGATCACTTAGGATTGATGAGGGGCTAAGGTTGATTGCTCATCGAGATCTAAGGGAGGAGAATGAAGCTCAAGATTGGACAAGAAGTGTTGCACTATATAAAGGGTCACCTAGGTTCAATCTCAAAAAATGTGAAACACATTGTGATACAAGACACAAGTGTGTGTGTGATAGACATACAAGAGAGAATTGTGTGAGAGTGCAAAGACACAGACATACAAGAGGGACTTATTGTAGAGAGGTTGGTTGTAAAGAGAGAGAAGTAGTATAGATTTGATAGAGAGCATTGTAATAGTTCTTATCATCTTCTTTCTTATCTTCTTAGTTTTCTTCAAGAACTTGTGGTTTCTTGAAGGGGGTTGCTGTAACTTGTAAGAACCATTGATTTAGTGCAGAGATTTCAGAGGAACTCACGGGGACGTAGGCACATTGTCGAACCTCGATAACAAATTGCTTGTCTTTTTTCTTTGCTTCATTTGCTGTTTCTTTTCTACAAGTCATTCTAGACTTGGGTGTTTGGAAGATCACCACCTGGGCATCTTGTCAAGGTGATTTCAAATAATGGTATCAGAGTTAGAGGAGATACCACAACAGTGGTATCAGAGCTGGAGGAGCTTGCACAGCTGGGTATCGGAGCAAGAACAAGAAGTTGACGGAGTCAAGAGTCCAAGAATCAAAGATCAACTTCTTGGGTGATTCAAGAACGGAGTAAAGATCAAGATCAGATTGTTTTCTTGAGGGTGATTCAAGAACGATGTTAAGATCCATCTTCGATCGTGTTCTTGAGGTTTAGAAGAAAGAATTTGTGGGTATTGTATAAGTCTGGGATCTTGTCCGCAAAGATGGCTTCAACTTTCGTTGTTGAGAAGTTTGACGGAAAGGGAGATTTTTCCCTGTGGAAGCGAAAGATCATGGCTGTTCTTATGCAATAGAAGGTGGACTTGGCTATTGGAGAAGATGATGCTTTTCTAGTAAGTATCACGGAGGACTAGTGGGTTGAGATGAAGAATATGGCATACAACACCATTTTCTTGCACATGTTGGATAGTGTCACAAGGGAGTGCGGAGACTCAGAAGATCCGGCTGTCATATGGAAGAAACTAGATGAGTTGTTTCTTACCAAAACTCTCCCTAACATGATTTATCTTCTTAAAATAATTTTTACTTTTAAAATGGATCCTAATAAAGAGTTGCAAGATAATCTTGATATCTTTAATAAACAAGTTCAAGATTTGGCTAGTTGTAGTATTAGATTCCCGGAAGAACAATTGGCTATTATTTTGTTAAACTCTCTTCCTGATTACTTTGATAATTTGATTAATGCTATTGAGTATGGAAAAGATACTTTAACCAAGGAGATTGTGATCAATGCCATAAGGGCTTATGATTTTAAAGCCAAGATGAGGGAGGCATCAAGTGGAGAAGGGCTGTTCATAAGAGGAAGGCCAGCAACTCGGAATGGCAGTAACACTCATTGCAACTACCGGGAGAAATCAAGAGATAGAGGGCAGAACCATGGGAGATCTCATTCCAAGACAAGACTTGGAGGAGGAAAGAGATGCTTCTACTGTAACAAAGAGGGTTATTTCAAGAAAGATTGCAAGAAGAAGATGTGGGATGAGACAAGAAGCCATACCAACAATGGAGAGGCTTCGGTTGCCAAAGGAGAATAACAAGATAATGTGCTTGTTGTGTGCTCAAATGTGAGCAGGAGGCAAGGCAGCAAGAAGTGGATTTTGGATTCCAGGTGCACTTATCACATGTGCCCTCACAAGGAATGGTTCAAGAATTTCAAGGAGATCAATGATGGAAGAGTCTTCTTGGGTAATGAAAATTCTTGCCAAGTGAGGGGGATAGGAGACATCCAATTGAGGATATTCGATGGGGTCACAAGCCTGCTAAGAAATGTGACCTATCTTCCAAATTTGAAGAGGAATTTGATCTCATTGGGGCAGCTGGATTCCTTGGGGTATTCATGCAAAGTAGAGGGAGGAAAGATCAAGGTGGCCAAGGGATCTTTGGTAGTGATCAAAGCAGTAAGAAACGATGGACTCTATGAGATAATCGAAAAGACAGAAATCAATGATCAAGCAGCAAGCTTGACGGATAAGGTAGCCCTTTGGCATACTTGTTTGGGACACATGAGCGAAAAAAGGCCCACAAGTTCTTAGCAATGATGGCCTACTTAGTGGAGACAAAGTAGAGAAACTTGATTTCTGCGAGTGTTGTGTTCTTAGGAAGCAACACCGGGTCAGCTTCAACACTAGAGTGCACAAGTCTAAGGGGATTGTTGTGAGTTTTAAATTACTCACAAGCGAACAAGTCGTTTGCAATATAGTGTTGTGCAAGTACGAGGTCGAATCCACAGGGAATTACGTTGTGAAAATATTTTTATCTAAACTAAGCCTATTTTAACCTAGTTCCAAGTTTTGAATTGTCTTTTGCAAAACAAATAAAAACTTAACTAAATTGATTTAAAACTACTAATAAAGACACTAAGGTTTCTGAGTCCACCCCACCAAAGTTAAGCATATATCTTCATGTTCTAAAAATAGCCTATCAAAACATTCCATGAATCCAACTTAAAACAAAAAACAAAGAATCTCTCGATTAAACCAAAAGCATCCAATGTATCCGCTTTTAACAAATCACAAAGGAAATCCAATTTAATCGAAAATGATTCGATGTATCTATAGGATGAAAAACAAGGAATATCCAACAGAACAATTTAAACACAATCAATCATAACATTCTACTTAAATAATTGACAGAACATTTATACTAAAAAAAATCAGAATTGTATAAACAAAACTGAAACTAATATGCCAAACAACGGTGAGGCTTCATCTTCAACCTTAGTTAAAGATTCTAGCCGCTCATAGTTATAAAACTACAGTTCATAATAAAAGTGCTAAACATTTAAACTAAACAAAACAAAATGAAAAGAAATATTTACTATATAAAGGAGAAATTCCACTTGCTGTTGGGCGGCGCTTCCCCTCGTGGTAGCAAAGCCTTCGGGGTCCACCAGAATGCTAGCAGACGTCCACCGGATTACACCAAATGGCTCAGGAATTGCACACCGAATGATGAAGTCAGATGGTGTTTATATAGGGGGAGTCTCGAAGCATTATAGGTTTCAGATTCGATGTGGGATACTGCCCGAGTGCGATCGATCGCATAATGGTGCGATCGATCGCATGTGCACTCAATCGCATGTCTGTTACGATCGATCACAGATGCACTGAACTGCAAATATTTTGATGTGGGATGTTGACCATGTGCTCGTTCGTAGGTAGGTGCACTCGATCGCATATCTCGTGCGATCGATCGCACACGGCATCCTCAGCTTTTGCTCTTGAAGTTTGATCTCCCGAAATGCTTCATTTTCTCCACAAACCTATAAAAATACACAAAACATAGAAAAGACATAAAATAAAGGGAAATAATACAAACTAAGAGCTTAACACATATAATTTAAGGGCTTAAATATGCAATATTTAAGACTCATCAGGGATTCTTGACTACATTCATTCGGACCTTTGGGGACCAGCAAGGACACCAACGCAGGGAGGTAACTTTTACTTTTTGTCTTTAATTGATGATTATTCAAGAAAAGTGTGGGTTTATTTGCTTAGGAATAAATCATATGCCTTGAATAAATTTGTTGTGTGGAAAAAGTTGCTGGAAACTCAAACGGGTAGGGTAGTTTAGGCTTTACGAACCGATAATGGCTTAGAATTTTGTAATAAGGATTTTGATAAATTCTGTGAATTAAATGGCATTCTAAGGCATAGAGTGGTTGTAAAAACATCTCAGAAAAATGGAGTTGCTGAGAGGATGAATAGAACCCTTATGGAAAAGGTTAGGTGCATGTTAATTGGGTCCGGTTTACCAAAATATTTTTGGGGAGAAGTTGTGGCTACAACTGCATACTTGGTTAATAGATCACCCTCAGGGCTTTAGACCTTAATACTCCCATGGAGATGTGGAGTGGAAAACCCCCTGAATTAAGCAACCTTATGACTTTTGGGTGTGCTGCATATGCACATCAAAAGGATGATAAACTTAGCCCAAGGTCTAGAAAATGTGTATTTCTAGGATATGGTGATGGGGTTAAGGGATATAGGTTGTGGTCCTTAGAAAAGAAAGGCATGAAACTCATAATAAGTAGGGATGTTATTTTTTAATGAATTGTTATTTCCCTGCTTGGACAAAACTAACCCTGTAGGGGCTAGTGAGCAAACCAGTTTGGTATTTGTGCAGCATAACATCAAGGAAGATTCAGTTTAGGTAGAGCAAGGAAGGCAAGAGGGTTCAGACCAGGTAGAGCTCATTGATGAATGCCAAGCTCAAGACACTCAAGAGGAGGCTGAACTGAAAGAAGATGATGCAGCAAGTCAGATTGACTATCAGCTCACAATGGACCGGGAAAGAAGGATGGTTGGACCACCTTCAAGATGTTGGTTTGCGAATGCTGCGGATGCAGTAACTCCTTGGATAGAAGGAGAGATGAGTGAACAAGAGACTTACATTGATGCCATGGGATGTAAGGATTTGCCAAGATGGAAGCTAGCTATAGAGGAAGAAATGGATTCTTTGAGGAAGAACAACTTCTGGGAATTGGTGCACATTCTGGGAAATCAGAGAGTTGTGGATTGTAAGTGGACTTACAAGGTCAAAGAAGGGTACCCTCCAAGAGATGAAGTCCATAACAAGGCTAAGCTGGTGGCGAAAGAGTTCACGAGAAGAGAAGACATAGGTTTCACAGAAACTTTCTCACCTGGACACAAGGTGGAGAAAATGGTGAGTGTCCTCATCTATGTCATTGATATGCTATTGGTTCGGAATAGTAGGGAGAGGATGAAAAGGTTTACATCTCAACTCAATGAGGAGATCGAGAGGAAGAATCTTAGCCTTGCACAAAAGATCTTTGGGATGAGAATCATCCGGGAAAGGAAGAGAAACAGGTTAAGGGTTTCTCGGGCAATTGGTGTTATCAGCAAATTTGTGAGTAATCCCAGAAAATAGTGTTGGCTTAGGATGAACTGGATGCTGAGGTACTTGAGGGCTAAGTGTCAGCCAGTGGTAGCACTCATAGCAACCAGAGCAGAATGCATAGCGGCTATGGAAGCCATAAAGGAGGCTATGGGGTGCAAAGGGTTGTTGGACGAGTGGGAGGTCCTAAAAGAGTAGGTGGTGGTGTCTTTAGATAGCTAAAGTGCATGGCACTTATGCAGGAATCCAGTGTTCCATGAAGGGATGAAGCATATGGATGTTCGGTATCATTACATTCCGAAAAATGGTACAAAAAGATGCATTCATGTTGACAAGAAGACCACGGAGGAAAGTCCTGCAGATTTAGGCACCAAGGTTCTACCTCTAAGAAGGTCCAGTCATTGCCTTGGACTTCTTAGGAATGGAGTCGGTTGATTGATGACTCAAGATGAGTTTGGATCCTGAAGTTCTCTGCACAATGGTTCAGGTTTAAACGCTTGGACAAAGGTAGAGATTGTTGGTATTTGTCTAAGGTTTAAACATGGTTAAGGTTTTAAAAAAGAGGTGGAAAAGTGAAGTTCAACATGTTAAAGGATTGCACACAAGTGTGCGCGGCACCTTGGAGCATGGCAAAGGAAGGCACACTAGTGTGTGCGCCTTAGCACACAAACTAGAAAATGTGTGCGCATCAGTGTGCGCCACGGCCCAGCTCTTCCCAGGCCGCGGAACCCAGCATGGAGGCTGCCCAAAACCAGTGTACACTGCAGTGCCGCCTCCCCAAGGTTGCGGCGCCCAGAAAGGTCACAAAGGAGACTTGCTTCAGCCCTGCTTCAGGTCGCGGCCTAAAGGCACACCAAGGCTAATTTTTAAGCCTTTTGTTGAGTGCATGGATGCAAGATCAAAACACACAGGATCACTTAGGATTGATGAGGGGCTAAGGTTGATTTCTCATCAGGATCTAAGGGTGGAGAATGAAGCTCAAGACTGGACAAGAAGTGGTGCATTATATAAAGGGTCACCTAGGTTCAATCTCAAAAAAGTAAGATGTGAAACAATTGTGATATGTTGTGAGTTTTAAATTACTCGCAAGCGCACGAGTCGTTTGCAATATAGTGTTGTGCAAGTGCGAGGTCGAATCCACAGGGAATTGCGTTGTAAAAATATTTTTATCTAAACTAAGCCTATTTTAACCTAGTTCCAAGTTTTGAATTGTCTTTTGCAAAACAAATATAAACTAAACTAAATTGATTTAAAGACTAATGATAAAAACAATAAGGTTTCTGAATCCACCCCACCAAAGTAAAACATATATCTTCATGTTCTATATAAAAATAATCTATTAAAACATTCCATGAATCCAACTTTAAACAAATCACAACAAATATCCCAATTAAACCAAAACAATCCAATGTATCTGCTTTTAACAAATCACAAAGAATATCCAATTTAATCAAAAACAATTCGACGTATCCATCAGATGAAACACACGGAATATCAAATAGAACAATTTAAAGGCAATCAATCATAAGAGTTTACTCAAATAATTGAACATAACATTTATACTAAAAAAAAACATCAGAATTGTATAAACAAATATGAAAATATTATGCCAAACAACGGCGAGGCTTCATCTTCAACCTTAGCTGAAGATTTTAGCCACTCATAATCATGAAACTAAAGTTCACAATAACAGTGCTAACATTAAACATTAAAACTAACAAAAGTAGTAAATTAAAAACTAACTATACATGGGGATAAATTCCACTCGTTGTTGGGCGGCGCTTCCCCTCGTGGTAGCAAAGCCTTCGAAATCCACCAGAATGCTAGCAGAAGTCCTCAAGATTGCACACCGAATGATGAAGTGAGATGGGGCTTTTATAGGGGAATTCTCGGAGTATAATGTGTTTCAAATTCGATGTGGGGTACTGCCCGAGTGCGCTCGATTGCAGTCTGGTGCGCTTGAGTGCATATTGGTGCACTGCAAAGCATTTTTAACCAATGTGGGATGTGAGAGTGCGTACGTGCGATCAATCGCAAGTCTGGTGCCCTTAAGCGCACTAGACATCTTCAGATTAACCCTTGTCTACTAAAACTACCATAACTTTCTCTAGAAAAATCATTTTTACGAGCCATAAAATTCCTCAGAAAATAGACTTTCGGATCTTTCCAAGCATATATGGCTCATCTCCTGGTTCTTCCTAAATCAATACAGTAAAATCCACAAAAATGAGTGGTCTGTATAGGCAATTCTGGAAATTTTAGTGAAACTCCTTTCCCAATGCTTGTAAACCTGAAAAACAACGAAAACAACTCAAAGTAACAAATTCCTAAGCTAACAAATGTAAATTAAGTGGCCAAAATATGCAATATTTGGTACTCATCAAATACCCCCAAACTTACATTTTGCTAGTTCCTTAGCAAAACAAAATAAAAGACTACATGAAAAACAAAGAACATAAAGATAAGTTTATCACTCATGGTATCCAAAAATTTAAGGAGCACTCAAAACCACGATATTTATTCATGAGCAAGCTTAAAAAATATAACCCATCTTCACAATGAACAAGAATTTAAAACCTAGTTACTTACAAGAGGCAGACTAAGACATCACAAGCTTGAATCAATGTAAAGTGAATTAGCATATACAGATGAGGTTTCCAAATAACTTCAATGTACAATGTCTCCATGTCTCAAGATTCACAGAATTTCTCGTCAGAATGAACAACGATGGCATATTTTTTTTATTTTTTTTATATATAAGGCTCTGCTATGATTAGTTCCCTTAAGCTTTCTAATTGACCCATGTAGTGAGTGTTGAGTCAATGACTCCCAAACAAGATGGTTTTAGGGCATTAGGTGTAAAGACACCCCTAAGGACTTACTAACTCGAGTCAAAAAGGCTACGAAACTAACCTGGCCTTAATAATACCAAGCAAAATTTCTAACTTTTGACGTGAACACTCACCGCTTACTGAGGCAAGAGGTCCAGTTACTCAGCAGAAAATTTCGTAATGATCACTACGAATAAAATTCCCACGTTTTGACGTGAACACTCATTGCTTACTGAGGCAAGAGGTCCAGTTACTCAGCGGAAAGTTTATTGATGATGATCATTATAAATATTAGTAGTATTATATATATATATATATATATATATATATATATATATTACCTCACACAAATATGTGCTATTGTGCTCGTGCTAGATTAGATCAAACATATGAATTCTCGAATGCCTAAAGTAAGTAACTAGAGTTTAAAACTCTATCATCAGATCATGTGTTCAAAATTTTAAGCTCACCAATGAAATCACATCACAATTTTTCAGATCAACCAAAATTTTCAGACGAACATAAACATGCATTTATCTTCATTAAGAAAAACAACAACAAATTAGGACAAAGTGTATGTAATGTGTCTCCCTTACCCCCAAACTTAAACTACACATTGAGCCCCCAAACTTGATCTAAAGTACACTTTGTCCCTAAAAAATAAAGACTGGAAAACAAAAAAATACTAGAAATAAACAGTAACGAGAAATATGTAAAATAAAATAATTAATAAACAGAAAGGATATGTTATGGGGTGCCTCCCATGAGTGCTAAGTTTAACGTCTTCAGCCATACCCAACATTAGTAATCGTGCCCAGCTAAGCGCTCCACCATATGATCAATAAATGAGAGTGGAAAATGATCATTCCTTGTGGCAGCAGTCAACTTACGGTAGTCTATACTCACTCTCCATCCTGACTGCACACTAGTTGGAACCAACTCGTTGTCTTTATTCATCACTACTGCTAATCCAGCCCATTTTGGTACGATATGAATCAGGCTCACCCATTCGCCATCAAAGATTGGATAAATGATCCCTACATCCAATAGCTTAAACATTTCAATCCTCACAGCCTCTTGTATAGCTGCGTTGAGCCTTCTTTGTGGCTTCCTTAATGGCTTGAAATTCTTCTCCAAATGTATCTTATGCATCACCACTGAGGGGCAGATTCCCTTGATATCCTCAATAGTCTAGCCGATAGCTTCCTTATGCTCTCTTAAAATGTCCATTAATTTCTCTTCTTGAGCATCAACGAAATCTGAAGCTATAGTCATAGGCAAAGAATCTGCTGGACCTAGGAACTTATACTTAAGATTTTTCGGTAAAGGTTTAAGTTCCTTCTTGGGGGGTTCAGGTGCTGTGGTCTTCTCCGTCTCACTACTCTTCTGAGGAGCAGACTCCAAAGTAGCATTTACTTTCTCAAGCAACTTATCCAAATCCAAATCCTCTCCAAACTGAGCAAAACATGCCTCCAGGAGGTCCTCAATGCTTGATTCACCTATAGTCTCCTCCGTCTTACTACTCTTCCGAGGGGCAGACTCCAAGATAGCATTTGCTTGCTCAAGTAGCTTATCCAAATCCAAATCCTCTCCAAACTGAGCAAAGTATGCCTCCACAATGTCCTCAGATTGGCCTCCTTTTTTGGGTGCTTATAATCTCTCAGGGTAAGGCACTTTAGGTACAAACGACCCAGGAAGATCCTTAATAGTAGGTGTGGTTATAGATGGCTCAGCATCTCTCTTCTCTTTGTTGCCATTTCTTACCCTTACTGCATAGCAGGGTTCTCTTCCACTTGATTGTCCACTTGTTTCCCAGACCTTAATGTGGTAATCGACTGCACTTGTTCCTATCCTTGTGTCGGAGTCGATGAATTTCCCACTGTAAACTATTCCTTCAGGTTAGGCACAGGTTGACTAGGGAACTTTCCCTTCTCTCCTTCACCCAAGTGACTTGCGATTTAACCCACTTGACTCTCTAGCTTGGTAATTGCTTAGGTGTTTACTATTGTTGCACTCCTCACATCACTTATGGATTGGCCGGTCATCTTCCTGAAATCATTTAGGGCGTCCTCCAATGACTGTAAAACCGACACTAATGCTTTAGTGGGAGCTTGGTAAGCGGGTGATGGTGCTTGTTGGAAATCACCTTGACAAGATGCCCAGGTGGTGATCTTCCAAACACTCAAGTCTAGAATGACTTGTAGAAAGAATTTTAGCAATTGAACACAAGAACAGAAAATCAAAGAAAGAAAAAGAAGACAAGCAATTGTTATCGAGGTTCGGCAATGTGCCTACGTGCCCATGAGTTCCTCCGAACTCTCTGCACTAATCAAATGGTTCTTACAAAGTTATAGCAATCCCCTTCAAGAACCCACAATGGTCTTGAAGAAACAAGAAGAGAAAAAAGGAGATCACAACTCACTCTCTATACTACTATCTCTTCTTTACAACCAGCCTAACAAAGAGTCTCTCTTATGTTTGTCACTCTTACACAATTCTCTCTATGTGTTTACAATTGATCTCACAATGTCACAAACTTATGTGTATTATCGTGTGTAAAAATGAGGCTTGTGAACCTCTTTTATAGCCTTTCACTTCCTGGACAATCTTGTGAATCAATCTTCTCCCTTTGATCACCATCTCCTTTAAATCCTAGCCCTTCATTCATCTCCAAGCGATGTTGTGCATTTTGGTCTTGTGTGCACAAACTTTGGAGAGCCTTGAAGCCTGCTGCATGTGTGTGCAGCAGTGTGCTTGGCAGTGCGCCACTCAGCAGGGCACGGTGTGTCGCTGGGCAGAGTGTGCTGGAGAAGTCTCTAGGCGGTGCACCGCTTAGTGGCGCACCCCTCACCCGAACCTGATGCATACCATTCTGGAAGGTGCGGCGCTGGTTGTGCACAGCCCACCACGCACACTGGTGCTGCCCCTTCCTACTGCTGTACACACTAGCTTCTGCTTAGGTGCAGAAGTGCGCACACTAGTGCGCATGGCCTTCCAATGCTCCACAATTGGTGTGCAACCTTCTAACTTGCTGAACTTTGATATTACACAATTGGTTTGGACTTTAACCAATTTTAAACCATGGTTGAACCTGTTTGAACCTTAGCCAAATAACAACAATCTCTACCTTTGTCTGAGTATTCAAAAAACGTGAACCATTGTGCAGAAAGCTTCGGGATCCAAACTCATGTAGAGTCTCCAATTAATCAACTCCAATCCTAAGTAATTCAAGGTAATGATTGAACTTACTTAGAGGTAGAACTTTAGTACCCAAGTCAGCAGGATTTTCTTCCGTGGCAACCTTGTCCACATGGATGCATCATTTCGTAACATTTTTCCGAATGAAATGATACTGAACATCCATATGCTTCATCGTCTCATGGAACACTGGATTTTTACACAAGTGCAAGGCACTTTAACTATCTAAAAATACCACAACCTGCTCATCCAGTACCTTCAACTCTTCAAGCAACCCTTTGCACCTCACAGCTTTCTTAATGGCCTCCGTAGCTGCTATGTATTCTACCTCGGTTGTTGAGAGTGCTACCACTGGCTACAACTGAGCCTTCCAACTTACAAAACATCCGTTTAAGTTGAAGAAATAGGAGGTAATTAATCTCTTTTTATCCCTGTCTACTCCATAGTCCGAATCAACAAACCCCTCAAGGCATATTGCATTACCTTTCTTCTCATATACCAGCCCTACTTCTGGGGTTCCCTTCAAATACCCCAGCAACCACTTCATCCCAAGCCAATACACTTTTTCGGGATTACTCATAAACCTGTTGAGAACACTCATTGCATAAGCAATGTCCGATCTAGTGCTCACCACGGTGTACATAATTGAACCAACCACACTAGAATAGTGGACTTTCTCCATTTCCTTCTTCACCGCCTCCAATCTTAGACATTGATCGCTGGAGAACTTGAAATGACCAGCAAGGGGAACCTTCACTGGTTTGCTATCTTCCATAGAGAATTTAGATACCATTTTCTCTATGTAGGAAGTTTGGAAGATCTTCAATTTGTTTTTCTCCCTTTCCCGAATGATACACATCCCAAGGATCTTCGTTACATGACCAAGATTCTTCATCTCAAACTCCTCACTGAGTTGAGCCTTTAATTTCTTTATCCTCTCCATGCTACTCCCAATCAGCAACATGTCATCAACATAAATGAGGATGATCACCATCTCCTCAACTTTCTGCCCCTTATAGTACAAGCAAGAATCATAGTAGCTCCTTATGAAACCTAAGCTGATTACAAAGGAATCAAACCTCTTGTTCCATTGCCGAGGTCATTGCTTCAGGCCATAGAGAGACTTCTTCAATTTGCACACTAGCTGTCCCTGCCTTCCTTCCTCATAGCCTTCGGGTTGCCACATGAAAATGGTCTTATCGAGCTCTCTATGCAAGAATGCAGTCTTCACATCCATTTGCTCAATTTCCCAATCAAATTGGACCACCAATGCTAACACTATCCAGATCATCTTGTACTTCACAACTGGTGAGAAGATTTCGGTGAAATCTATGCCTTCTTTTTATGTGAACCCTTTCACCACCAGCCTAGATTTATGCCGGACTTCATCCCCTAGAGTATTCCCTTCTTTGATCTTGTAGAGCCATCTATAATCCACTACTCTCTGTTTTTCTGGTTTAGGCACCAGCTCCCAAGAGTTGTTCTTCATCAAAGAATCTATTTCTTCCTCCATAGCCAGCTACCACTTTGACGAATCCTTACACTCCATGGCATCCGTGTAAGTTTCTGGTTCAACCATCCCTCATTCTATCAAAGGAGCTGCTGCATCTGCAGCATTTGCAAACCTATATCTCAAGGGTGGTCTAACCACTCTTCTTTCCCGGTCTCTTGTGAGCTGGTAGTTATTTACTGCATCAACCTCTTCTTGTTCAGCCTCTCCTTCTTGAGTTTCTTGAGCTTGGCCTTCATCCAAGGGCTTTACCTGGTCCGAACCCTCTTGCCTCCTCTGCTCTACCTGAACCGAGTTCTCCTTGATGTAATGCTCCATAACTTCCGGTTTGGTTTGTTCACTAGCCCCTGCAAGGTTAGTTTTCTCCAAGTAGGGAAATAACAATTCATTAAAGATAACATCCCTACTTATAATCAGTTTCATGCCCTTCTTTTCTAAGGACCATAACTTATATCCCTTAACCCCATCACTATATCCTAGAAATACACATTTTCTAGATCTAGGGCCAAGTTTATCCTCCTTTTAATGTGCATACACAGCACAACCAAAAGCCTTAAGGTTGTTTAATTTAGGGGGTTTTCCACTCCACATTTCCATGGGAGTCTTAAGCTCTAAAGCTCTAGAGAGTGATCTATTTATCAAGTATGCAGTTGTAGCCACAGCTTCTCCCCAAAAATATTTTGGTAACCCAAATCCTATTAACATGCACCTAACCTTCTCCATAAGAGTTCTATTCATTCTTTAAGCAACTCCATTTTACTGGGGTGTTTTTACAACTGTTCTATGCCTTAGAATGCCATTTAATTCACAGAATTTATTAAAATAATTATTGCAAAATTCTAAGCCATTATCGGTTCGTAAAGCCTTAACTACCCTACCCGTTTGAGTTTCCAGCAACTTCTTCCACACAACAAATTTATTCAAGGCATCAGATTTATTCCTAAGCAAATAAACCCACACTCTTCTTGAATAATCATCAATTAAAGACAGAAAGTAAAAGTTACCTCCCTGTGTTGGTGTTCTTGCTGGTCCCCAAAGGTCCGAATGAATGTAATCAAGAATCCTTTTGGACTTGTGCACTCTGGTGTTGAAGCTGACCCGGTATTGCTTCCCAAGAATGCAACTCTCATAGAAATCCAGTTTTTCTACTTTGTCACCACCAAGTAGACCTTCCTTGCTAAGCACTTGCAGGCCCTTTTCGCTCATGTGTCCCAAGCGAGTGTGCCAAAGGGCTACCTTGTCCATCTCAGCCATCAAGCTTGCTGCTTGATCATTGATTTCTGTCTCTCCGATCATCTCATAGAGTCCATGGTTTCTTGCTGCCTTGATCACTATCAAAGATCCCTTGGCCACTTTGATCTTTCCTCCCTCTACTTTGCATGTATACCCCATGGAATCCAGCTACCTCAATGAGATCAAATTCTTCTTCAAATCTGGAAGATATTTTACATTTCGCAACAACCTTGTGACTCCATCAAACATTTTTAATTGAATGTCTCCAATCCCTCTCACTTGGCAAGAATTGTCATTCCCCAAGAAGACCCTTCCATCATTGACCTCCTTGAAATTCTTGAACCATTCTTTGTGAAGGCACATATGATAAGTGCACCCAGAGTCAAGTATCCACTTTCCACTGCCTTGCCTCCTGCTCACATTCGAGCACACAACAAGAACATCATCTTGCTGTTCTCCTTTGGCAATCGAAGCCTCTCTATTGTTGGTATGGCTTCTCCTCTCATCCAATATCCACTTCTTGCAATCTTTCTTGAAATGGACCTCCTTGTTGCAGTAGAAGCATCTCCTTCCTCCTACAAGTCTTGTCTTGGAATGAGATCTCCCATGGTTTTGCCCTCTACCTCTTGATTTCTCCCGGTAGTTGCCATGGTTGCTACTGCCACTCCGAGTTGCTGGCCTTCCTCTTACAAATAGCCCATCACCACTTGATGTCTCCTTCATCTTAGCCTTGAAATCATGTGCCCTTATGGCATTGATCACAATCTTCTTTGTCAAAGTATCCCTTCCATACTCAATGGCATTAATCAAGTTATCAAAGCAATCAGGAAGAGAATTTAACAAAATGATAGCCAATTGTTCATCTGGAAAAATAATGCTATAACTATTCAAATCTTGAACTAGCTTATTAAAAACTTCAAGATTATCTTGCAAAGATTCTTTTAAGAAGATAAATCTTGTTAGGGAGAGTTTTGGTAAGAAACAACTCATTTTGTTTCTTCCATATGACAGTAGGATCCTTCGAGTCTCCGCACTCCCTTGTGACACTATCCGATATGTGCAAGAAAATGGTGCTGTAAGCCATCTTCTTCATCTCAGTCCGCTGGTCCTCCATGACACTTGCTAAAAAAGCATCATCTTCTCCAATGGCCAAGTCCACATTCTATTGCATTAGAATCCCCTTGATCTTCCGCTTCCAAAAGGCAAAGTCTCCCTGATGAGTCTTAAATATTGCATATTTAATACCTTTAACTTATATTTGTTATGCTCTTAGTTAGCAGTGTTTCACTTTATTTTATGTTTTTTTTGTGTTTTGTGTATTTTTATAGGTTTGTGGAGAAAATGAAGCATTTCAGGAGATGTGAAGCTTCAGGAGCAATAGTGATCGATCACACTATGCTGCGATCGACTGTATGGTCAACAATCCCACATCGAAATATTTGCAGTACAGTGCACCTGCAATTGAGCGCATCAGACACGCGATCGAGTGCACATGCAATCGTGCGAACAAGACACACGATCGATCACACTTGCGATCGATCGCATCATTCTGCGATCGAGCGCACTCTGGTAGTATCCCACATCGAATTTGCAACCAATGCTACTCCGGGACTCCCCCTATATAAACACCATCTGACCTCATCATTCAGTGTACAATTCCTGGGACACTTTGGTGTTAACCGGTGGACGTCTGCTAGCATTTTGGTGGATCCCGAAAGCTTTGCTACCACGAGGGGAAGCGCCATCGGTCAGCGAGTGGAATTTCTCCCATGTAAAGTTATTTATTTCTTTTTATTTAGTTGTTTTAGTTTAATATTTAGCACTTTTATTATGAATTTCATAGTTATGAGTGGCTAGAATCTTCAGCTAAGGTTGAAGATGAAGCCTCGTCGTTGTTTGGCATAGTAGTTCAGATTTGTTTATACAATTCTGACATTTTTTAGTATAAATGTTCTGTCAATTATTTGAGTAAATCCTGTGATTGATTGAGTTTAAATTGTTCTGTTGGATATTTCTTGTGTTTCATCTAATGGATACATCGAATTGTTTTCGATTAAATTGGATTTCCTTTGTGATTTGTTAAAAGCGGATACATTGGATGTTTTTGGTTTAATTGGGATACTCTTTGTTTTTTGTCTTAAGTTGGATTCATAGAATGTTTTGATAGACAATGTTTTTAGGATATATATGCTTAAACTTTGGTGGGGTGGATTCGGAAACCTTAGTGTTTTTATTATTAGTTTTTAAAATCAATTTAGTTTAGCTTTTAGTTATTTTGCAACATATAATTACAAATTTGGAACTAGGTTAAAATAGAATTAGTTTAGATAAATTTATATTTTCATAATGCAATTCCCTTTGGATTCGACCTCAAAATTTGATTATGCCCAAAACATAACACGGTTTTTGTAGTATAGTTTTGGGGTGTCGATTCCACAAGGAAACAAGTTAAGTACAACAGAAGGTGTAAACCTCAACATAAACGATAAAAGATTAAAAGAATCTGAGTTGTTTGAGAAAAAGAGTAATTGTGTAAATAAGTTTAAAATAAAAATGACAAGGTTCCGGAAATCCTCCCTAGGTTCGTTGCTCTAATCCTAACTTGATTCAGTTGTTTTTATCTCGATTGCAAGTTTCACATCCCAAACAGGCAATCCAAAAATATTCAATTAAAGTGTATTTATAAATCCTAATGTAATTGTTATGAAATCTTCTTTACTTTCAAGCACACATGACCTAACTTATAAATTATCAAGAGATGACGATATATCTAAACGATGATACTGCAGCAATGGACAAATCTATAAAAGAGATCTACCGGACTCAATCACACCCAAACAGCTACATATAAGAAAAACCTGACTGAACTTATATGGAAAAGAAGCATGCAACCACCAGAGTTATAATAAATCTACTAATTAAATTAAAGAATAAAACATAACAATATTTAATGAAAATAATTCCAACTACAACTAAATTAAATAAAGGAAAAATAAGAACAACTACACCTAGGGATTCATCCCTTCGCCTTACTTGGAGACTAGCCAGCCATGGGGCTCATGGGTCCTCGAGTTGCCTCCGGCCTCCCGACGATCATCTCTCCCGACCTTCAAACTTTAAACTTCGGGTTCCTCCTAAAGGCCCTCTGGATTGCTCCTAAAAGGCCCTCTGGATTCATCCCCGATTGATCTCCAAAGCTAAAGTGGAGTGGGTCTTATATAGGCAAATACCAAGAGTGCAATGTGTTTTTCATCCGATGTGGGATGTGAGATATAGAAATATGTTTTCCAACCGATGTGGGATGTGGGATTTAAGCCCAAAATCACGCTGAAATCCCGCACAGCCCGCACATCCCGCACAGCCTGACCTTTGTCTACTAAAACTGCCATAACTTTCTCTAGAAAACTCCTTTTGATGAACTATAAAATTCTCCAGAAAATAGACTTCCGGATCTTTCTAAGAATATATGGTTCATCTCCTGGTTCTTCTTGTATCAATACAGTTTAATTTTCAAAGATGATTGATCTGTACGGGCAATTCTCACAATTTAGTGAAACTCTTTTCCAATGCGGGCAGCAGCTGTTGCTCTTTTAAGCCCTCCATCTTATCCTTTCGGAAGTATTCCTTCACTCCAGTATGCCTCAAGTCTTTGTGCTTCAAGCAATGATATCTTTTCCTCATCTTTTGAGCTTAAAGTACCTGAAAATGCACCGAAGTAGATCAATGATCCAAGAATGATACTTTATAGTTGTTAAGATATAAAAGTGCAATGAAAACCTAGATCAACCCTAAAATGCTAACAATTAAGTACTGATAACAGGCATTTTATGACTCTCATCACAACCCCCAACTAGCTTATTGCTTGTCCCTAGCAATTCAAGCGAAATTAAGAGATGAATTCTATGGTGGGAATCAAAGTAAATGAAAAGCAATATTAGTGTTAACCAAGAGTAATTCACATTTTGTCTCAAAGATTGCACATACCATACGGCACAAAGAATCATTAGATTTCACCCAAATCCAAAAGTAATTCAAACATCAATCTTAAAATCGTTATTGACTCTTAACATCCATTTTAACACAATCCATTAATCCAAACATTCAGATGATTTTATGCATAACATTCATGAATACAAATCTTGGTCTCTAAAAACATAATAAATAGCGTGACGTCAATCACAAAAACAAGCTCCATATGCTTACATTTCAAACCACTCTCCACTATTGTAGAAAAATCACACTACATTGGATCAAAAGGTCTTTAATAAGCTTGTAACGTTAGGCTAAGGTAAAGGCTAAGGAAGAATAGGAAAGATTCACAAGTAAAAGAACTCAATCTCTTAGCTTTAAACACAATCACTTTAAGCAATTGATAACCTTTACTTCCACACCCAACTCTTGCAACCATTTTTCGAGCATTTCTTTCAACAAATCACCATTTTTTTCTTTTCTTTTTCTTTTTTTCTTCTTTCTTTGCCATAATTCATTTTTTTAATTTTATCACATAACCATTCACCTTCATTTTCATCATTTTTTTTTCTTATCTTTTCCACAACCCCCAACTTATCTCCTTTAATGTACTTGGGTTGTGGTAGTGATATTTTTTCATATTTTCACCCTTACTCCTTTTAAGTGCTTCTCACAACATGTGTATAACTAAGTTCTTTTAAAAGAAAGGTAAAGATAAAATATTTTTTGGCTCATAAAGGTAAGTAAATGGTTTATCCAAAGAAACAAGGCTCAATTTTTTCTTTTCAAGAAAAAGGCTCAAATAGGTGACTAGTGATAAATATAGCAATGGTAGGTTTGAAAGGCTCAAACGGTTCAAAAATGGCCTATATCATATCCTAAGTAGTGTGCATTCTAGGAATTCGCCTCAAGTGGTTATCAAGTAAGTTCTAGAGCTTGTCGAGACCGCAAAATAATTCACAAAATAATCACACATAAAACTTTTCTAAATGTTTAAGACTAATCATACAATCTTACCACAAACTAGAGTCTCAAACCAGATCAAGATTGATACTTAAATTAATTTCAAACCGAAGCAAGATTTAACTACTTCTGAATGCTATATGCTATCTCAATTAAGTTTTATATCATTGACATGTAAATTGACTCTAAAGCTAACACAAAGCATGCTAAACACAAAACAAAGATGGCACCAAGCAGTTCAATGATATGCAATAAGAAATGTATATCTTCCACCCCCAACTTAAGATAAGCATTGTCCTCAATGAAAAAGCAAAAGTTAAGGAAACTCCCTTTTTAACCAACGGTGCATGGAGTTGAAAGTTGTGCACGATCATTTGAACTGCTTCATTTATTTATCCCTGAAAAATAAATACTAAAGTAAAACTGGAAAACAGCAAAATAATAATAATAAACAAGAAAAAAGAAATATGGAAAACAATAAAAATAAAAGGATACGTTGTGGGCTGCCTCCCACGAGCGCTAAGTTTTACATCTTCAGCCAGACGCTATTATTTCCTCCTCGAAAAGCATAGGTTGAATGCATCCGCCGCTGCTGCACTGCCAAATTCGGTGCCTCTATGCTTTTGGGGGGCCTTAAGGATGTCATCAGTAACATCCGCAAATGCTGGCTCGATATATGCTTTGGTGAAGCCATGGGTGAAGGTGGACTCTAATGGATTAAGGTGTTGGACCTTTTCCATGAACGAGTCCATCATGTATGCTTGTATTTGATGGCTTTCAGCCACATCCTCTGATTTTTTCATTGTTGGGATGTGTACTGATTTAACACCAAGTGTCTCAATGACATTCACCTCCTCCAAATTATTTTGTGCTAGGTGTTGACCATGGGGTGTGGACTGAGCTTGAGAAGGGAACTTACCTTGCTCAGTCACACTCAAGTAACTCATCAACTTGGACACTTGGCTCCTAGTTTCTTTACCCTCTTCCATCACCTGCGTAATTAGTGCCTCAAACCTTTGGTTTGTTCTGCCTTGTACCTCTATAAAAGCCTGTAAGGTGTCTTCTAGAGAGTTCCTAGAGGCTGAGGGTGCGTGATAAGGTGCAGGGGATGATCGAGGGGGCTGTGCATGCTGGTTTTCAGATTTCCAGCTGAAGTTGGGGTGATTTCGCCACCTCGGGTTATAAGTGTTAGAGAAAGGTGCAGGAGGCCTCTTGTACATGCCTAAGGCATTACATTGTTCCTCATATGCCCCTCTCATATCAAAAAATATGGGGCACTCTTTGGCGAGATGATCTACCCCGCCACACACAAAGCATGGCTCTAAAGACTCGGCATGATTAGCCATATATGTTTGCTTTGAGCCCTTAGTTTTAAATGCATCAAACTCTCTAGTGAGCATCTCGACCTTGGCTCTAAGGTTATCCTCTTCCCTAAGATGGTAAATTCCACCACCATTTGGGTGCCCTATAGGTCGTGACCTATTTGTGCTTTCAGTAGCACTAGGTCCAGTCCAAGTGTGAGCTTTTTCAGCAAGCTCATTGAGGTACTCTATGGCCTCATCAGGATCTTTCTCTAAAAACTCACCATTACACATTATCTCTACAAATTGGCGCTCTCTATATGTAAGTCCCTTATAAAAATAGCTCACTAAGCGCCAACTCTCATACCCATGGTGAGGGCACATACTCAATAACTCTTTAAATCTCTCCCAAGACTGATACAAAGTCTCGCTGTCCTTTTGTGCAAAGGTGGAGATTTGCCTTTTTAAAGCATTGGTCTTATGTTGGGGAAAGTATTTATTAAAAAAAAATCCGAGTCATCTCAGTCCACGACCCAATAGATCGTGGTCTAAGTGAGTATAGCCAACTCTTAGCTCTATCCTTCAAAGCGAAAGGAAAGAACTTAAGCCTCACAATGTCATCGATTTCTTCTTGACTATGAAAAGTCGCGACTACTTCCTCAAACTCTCTAATGTGCACATATGGGTTTTCATTATCCAAGCCATGAAATGTAGGGAGTAAATGTATCATCCCTGTTTTAAACTCTAATGGGCGAGTATTGGCTGGAAATATGATGCATGATGGTGTGGTTGTGCGTGTAGGGTTGAGGTAATCCTGAAGTGTCCTAGCAACATTCTCATTATGGTTATCGGCCATGTTAACAAAATCCTCTAGATTCTCACTTAGGTTTTCTCTATGGGTTTATCTAGGTGAGGTTTCACTATCAGACTCGGTTGGAAAACATATTTCTATATCTAACATCCCGCATCGGATGGAAAACACATAGTACTTTTGGTATTTACCTATATAAGACCCACTCCACTTGAGCTTTAGAAACCAATAGGGGATGAATCCAGAGGGCCTTTAGGAGGAACCCGAAGTTTAATGTTTGAAGGTTGGGAGAGATGATCGTCGGGAGGCCGGAGGCAACTCGAGGAAGCATGAGCCCCATGGCCGGCTAGTCTCCAAGCAAGGCGAAGGAATGAATCCCTAGGTGTAGTTGTTCTTATTTTTCCTTTATTTGATTCGGTTGTAGTTGGAATTATTTTTGTTAAATATTATTATGTTTTATTATTTAATTTAATTAGTAGATTTATTATAATTCTGGTGGTTGCATGCTTCTTTTCCATATAAGTTCAGTCAGGCTTTTCTTATGTGTACCTGTTTAGGTGTGATTGAGTCCGGTAGATCTCTTTTATAGATTTGTCCATTGCTGCAGTATCATCATTTTAGATATATCATCGTCTCTTGATAATTTATAAGTTAGGTCATGTGTGTTAGAACGTAAAGAATAATTCATAGCGATTACATTAGGATTTATAAATGCACTTTAATTGAATATTTTTCGATTGCCTGTTTGGGATGTGAAACCTGCAATCAAGATAAAAACAACTGAATCAAGTTAGGATTAGAGCAACGAACCTAGGGAGGATTCTCGGAACCTTGTTGTCATTTTTATTTTAAACTTATTTACAAAATTACCCTTTCCTAAAAACAACTCAGATTTTATCCTTTTAATTTTTTATCGTTTGTGTTGAGGTTTACACCTTCTGTTGTACTTAACTTGTTTCCCTATGGAATCGACACCCCTAAACTGTACTACAATAACCGTGTTATGTTTTGGGCGTAATCAAATTTTGGCGCTTAAGTACAAAGAAGCTTGTCAACTTTGAGTGTGACGGTAAAAAAAAAAAAATTTGTTTTATTTATTTTATTTCCTCTCTAATTCATTTGGTGCGTGCTTAGACAAGAGATCTGCGAGGTAGATTCATTAGAGGACCTGAGCTAGAATTACCCTCTCCTTCCGAGTCTGATAAAATAAAATAAAATAAAAAAATAAAAAATTCTTGTTTTATTTATTTTATTTCCTCTCTGATTCATTTGGTGCAAGCTTAGACAAGAGATCTGCGAGGTAGATTCATTAAAGGACCTAAGCTAGAACTATCATCTCTTTCCGAGTCTGATAGTGAAACCTCGCCTAGATCAACCCATAGAGAAAACCCAAGTGAGAATCTAAAGGATTTTGTTAACATGGCCGATAACCATAATGAGAATGTTGCTAGGACACTTCAGGATTACCTCTACCCTACACGCACAGCTATACCATCATGCATCATGTTTCCAGCCAATACTCGCCATCAAGATCTTAAACCAGGGATGATTCAATTACTCCCTATATTCCATGGCTTGGATAATGAAAACCCATATGTTCACATCAGAGAGTTTGAGGAAGTAGTTGCGACTTTTCATAGTCAAAACGAAACTCATGACATTATGAAGCTTAAGCTCTTTCCTTTCGCTTTGAAGGATAGAGCCAAGAGTTGGCTATACTCACTTAGACCACAATCTATTGGGTCGTGGACTGAGATGACTTGGGCTTTCTTTAACAAATACTTTCCCCAACATAAGACCAACACTTTGAAAAGGCAAATCTCCACCTTTGCACAAAAGGATAGTGAGACTTTATATCAGTCTTGGGAGAAATTTAAGGAGTAATTGAGTATGTGCCCTCACCATGGGTATGAGAGTTGGCGCTTAGTGAGCTATTTCTATGAGGGACTTACCTATAGAGAGCGCTAATTCGTAGAGATGATGTGTAATGGTGGTTTTTAAGAGAAAGATCCTGCCATAGAGTACCTCAATGAGCTTGCTGAAAAAGCTCACACTTGGACTGGACCTAGTGCTACTGAAAGCACAAATAGGTCATGACCTATAGGGCACCCAAATGGTGGTGAAATTTACCATCTTAGGGAAGAGGATAACCTTAGAGCCAAGGTCAAGATGCTCACTAGGGAGATAAATGAGTTAAAGACTAAGAGCATAAAGCCAACACACGTGATTAATCATGCAAAATCTTTTGAACCATGTTTTGTGTGTGGCGGGGTAGATCATCTCGCCCAAGAGTGTCCCACATTTGCTGAGATGCGAGGGATGTATAAGGAACAGTGTAATGCCTTAGGCATGTACAAGTAGCCTTTTACACCCCTCTCTAATACCTATAAGCCAGGTTGGCACGATAACCCCACCTTCAGCTGGAAGTCTGAAAACCAATAGCTTGCACAACCCCCTGCACCATATCTTGAACCATATCATGCACCTGTGTCTTCTAGGAGTTCTTTAGAAGACACTTTACATGCTTTTATTGAGGCATAGGGTAAGACTAATAAAAGACTTGAATCGTTAGCTGTGCAAGTTGTTGAAGAACATAAAGAAATAAAGAGGCAAGTGTCCAAGTTGATGAGTTACTTGAGTGTGACTGAGTGAGGTAAGTTCCCTGCTTAAGCTCAGTCCACATCCCATGGTCAACACTTAGCACAAAAGAATTTGGAGGAGGTGAATGCCATTGAGACACTTAGTGGTAAATCAGTACACATCCCAACAACAAAAAAATCAGAGGATGTGGCTGAAAGCCATGAAGTACAAGCATACATGATGGACTCGTTCATGGAAAAGGTCCAGCACCTTAATCCATTAAAGTCCACCTTCACCCATGGCTTCACCAAAGCATAGATCGAACCAGCATTTGCAGATGTTACTGATGACATCCTTAAGCCCCCCCAAAAGCATAGAGGCACCGAATTTGGCAGTGCAGCAATGGCGGATGCATTCAACCTATACTTTTCGAGGAGGGAATAAGAGCGTCTGGCTGAAGACGTAAAACTTAGCGCTCGTGAGAGGCATCCCACAATGTATCCTTTTATTTTTATTGTTTTCCATATTTCCTTTTTCTTGTTTATTATTATTATTTTGTTGTTTTCCAGTTTTACTTTAGTATTTATTTTTCAGGGATAAATAAACGAAGCAGTTCAAATGATCATGCACAACTTTCAACTCCATGCACCGTTGGTTAAAAAGGGAGTTTCCTTAACTTTTTCTTTTTCATTGAGGACAATGCTTATCTTAAGTTGGGGGTGGAAGATATACATTTCTTATTGCATATCATTGAACTGCTTGGTGCCATCTTTGTTTTGTGTTTAGCATGCTTTGTGTTAGCTTTAGAGTCAATTTACATGTCAATGATATAAAACTTAATTGAGATAGCATATAGCATTCAGAAGTAGTTAAATCTTGCTTCGGTTTGAAATTAATTTAAGTATCAATCTTGATATGGTTTGAGACTCTAGTTTGTGGTAAGATTGTATGATTAGTCTTAAACATTTAGAAAAGTTTTATGTTTGATTATTTTGTGAATATTTTTGCGGTCTCGACAAGCTCTAGAACTTACTTGATAACCACTTGAGGCGAATTCCTAGAATGCACACTACTTAGGATATGATATAGGCCATTTTTGAACCGTTTGAGCCTTTCAAACCTACCATTGCTATATTTATCACTAGTCACCTATTTGAGCCTTTTTCTTGAAAAGAAAAAATTGAGCCTTGTTTCTTTGGATAAACCATTTACTTACCTTTATGAGCCAAAAAATATTTTATCCTTACCTTTCTTTTAAAAGAACTTAGTTATACACATGTTGTGAGAAGCACTTAAAAGGAGTAAGGGTGGAAATATGAAAAAATATCACTACCACAACCCAAGTACATTAAAGGAGATAAGTTGGGGGTTGTGGAAAAGATAAGAAAAAAAAATGATGAAAAAGAAGGTGAATGGTTATGTGCTAAAATAAAAAAAAAATGAATTATGGCAAAGAAAGAAGAAAGAAAGAAGAAAGAAAGAAAAAGAAAAGAAAAAAAATGGTGATTTGTTGAAAGAAATGCTCGAAAAATGGTTGCAAGAGTTGGGTGTGGAAGTAAAGGTTATCAAGTGCTTAAAGTGATTGTGTTTAAAGCTAAGAGATTGAGTTCTTTTACTTGTGAATCTTTCCCATTCTTCCTTAGCCTTTACCTTAGCCTAACGTTACAAGCTTATTAAAGGCCTTTTGATCTAATGTAGTGTGATTTTTCTACAATAGTGGAGAGTGGTTTGAAATGTAAGCATATGGAGTTTGTTTTTGTGATTAACGTCATGCTATTTATTATGTTTTTAGAGACCAAGATTTGTATTCATGAATGTTATGCATAAAATCATCCGAATGTTTGGATTAATGGATTATGGTAAGATGGATGTTAAGAGTCAATAACGATTTTAAGATTGATGTTTGAATTACTTTTGGATTTGGGTGAAATCTAATGATTCTTTGTGCCATGTGGTATGTGCAATCTTTGAGACAAAATGTGAATTACTCTTCGTTAACACTAATATTGCTTTTCATTTACTTTGATTCCCACCATAGAATTCATCTCTTAATTTCGCTTGAATTGCTAGGGACTAGCAATAAGCTAGTTGGGGGTTGTGATGAGAGTCATAAAATGCCTGTTATCAGTACTTAATTGTTAGCATTTTAGGGTTGATCTAGGTTTTAATTGCACTTTTATATGTTAACAACTCTAAAGTATCATTCTTGGATCATTGATCTACTTCGGTGCATTTTCAGGTACTTTAAGCTCAAAAGAAGAGGAAAAGTTATCATTACTTGAAGCACAAAGACTCGAGGCATACTGAAGTGAAGGAATACCTCCGGAAGGACAAGATGGAGGGCTTAAAAGAGCAACAACTGCTGCCCGCATTGGAAAAGAGTTTCACTAAATTGCGAGAATTGCCCGTACAGATCAATCATCTTTGAAAATTTAACTGTATTGATACAAGTAGAAACAGGAGATGAACCATATATGGTTAGAAAGATCCGGAAGTCTATTTTCTGGAGAATTACGGTTCATCAAAAGGATTTTTCTAGAGAAAGTTATGGCAGTTTTAGTAGACAAAGGTCAGGCTGTGCGGGATTTCAGCGTGATTTTGTGAAACTCTTTTCCAATGCGAGCTGCAGCTGTTGCTCTTTTAAGCCCTCCATCTTGTCCTTCCAGAAGTATTCCTTCACTCCAGTATGCCTCAAGTCTTTATGCTTCAAGGAATGATAACTTTTCCTCCTCTTTTGAGCTTAAAGTACCTGAAAATGCACCGAAGTAGATCAATGATCCAAGAATGATACTTTAGAGTTGTTAACATATAAAAGTGCAATTAAAACCTAGATCAACCCTAAAATGCTAACAATTAAGTACTGATAACAGGCATTTTATGACTCTCATCACACTTGCACAACGCTATATTGCAAACGACTCGTGCGCTTGTGAGTAAATTAAAACTCACAACACTCCTTTTCCATCAAACTTCTCTACACAGAAATTTGAAGCCATCTTTTGCAGACAAGATCCCAAATTTATGCACTACCCACAAATGCTTTCTTTAACCTCAAGAACACAGATCGAAGATGGATCTTAACACCATTCTTGAATCAACTTTCAAGAACATGATCGGATCTTGATCTTTACACCATTCTCGAATCACCCAAGAAGTTAATCTTTGATTCTTGGAGTCTTGGCTCTGTACCTTTTACTTCTTGCTTCGATAACCAGCTGTGCAGCTCTGATTCTACTGACCAAAGCTCTGATACCACTGTTGGAAATCACCTTGATAAGATGCCCAGATGGTGATCTTCCAAACACCCAAGTCTAGAATGACTTGTAGAAAGAATTTTAGCAATTGAACACAAGAACAAAAAATCAAAGAAAGAAAAAGAAGACAAGCAATTGTTATTGAGGTTCGGCAATGTGCCTACATCCCCGTGAGTTCCTCTGAACTCTCTGCACTAATCAAATGGTTCTTACAAAGTTACAGCAATTTCTTTCAAGAACTCACAATGGTCTTGAAGAAACAAGAAGAGAAGAAAGGAGATTACAACTCACTCTCTATACTACTATCTCTTCTTTACAACCAGCCTAACAAAGAGTCTCTCTTGTGTTTGTCACTCTTACACAATTCTCTCTATGTGTTTACAATTGATCTCATAATGTCACAAACTTGTGTGTATTATTATGTGTAAAAATGAGGCTTGAGAACCCCTTTTATAGCCTTTCACTTCTTGGACAATCTTGTGAATCAATCTCCTCCCTTTGATCATCATCTCCATTAAATCCTAGCCCTTCATTCATCTCCAAGTGATGCTATATGTTTTGGTCTTGTGCGCATAAACTTTGGAGAGCCCTAAAGCCTGCTGCATGTGTGTGCAGTAGTGTGCCTAGTGGTGCGCCGCTCAGCAGGGCACGGTGCGCCGCTGGGCAGAGTGTGCTGGAGAAGTCTCTGGGCGGTGCACCGCTGATGCTGTGCGGCGCGCCCCTTACTCGGACCTGATGCATGCCATTCTAGAAGGTACGGCACTGGCTGTGCATGGTGCACCGTGCACACTGGTGCTACTCCTTCCTTCTACTGTGCACACTAGATTCTGCCTAGGTTCAGAAGTGCGCACACTAGTGCGCATGGCCTTCCCATGCTCCAAATTGATGCACACACATGTGTGCAACCTTCTAACTTGCTGAACTTTGATATTCCATAATTGGTTTGGACTTTAACCAATTTGAAACCATGGTTGAACCTATTTGAACCTTAGATAAATAACAACAGTGCTGGATGGGCTGAGCAACCATAACTTGGAACTGGTGGAGGAAATCCGGGAGGGTATGGATTGTGAGCATGATGAGGGGCTCCTCCCTGATTCATCAGTTGGTTCTGCTTCCATGAAAAATATGGTGGTTCTGCCACCCTGAATTGTACGTCTCGGAGTAAGATCCATTTGATTGCCACCGATAGTCATTGAAAGCGTTCATTTGCTCCATGGGATACTCGGCAAAAGCCGGCGTAGATGGACAATTCTGTGCTAAATGCATAGGACTAGCATAGATGGAATAGCTATCAACATTGAATGTATTGGCTGTATTGATGGACTGGCCAATCATTTTCATGAAATCCTTGAGGGTGTCCTCTAAAGACTGTGAAACCAGCGCTGGATTCATCCACATTTTCTTAATTTTATTTTTATTTTTTTATGGCCAATTGCCAATAGAAACAAATAAACTAAAATAAAATTGCAAAATAAAAATAAAACAAAAATGTTAACTAAACTAGTAAAAAAATAAAATCAATTCAGACAAAAAATTCACAAACAAAACAATTCCCCGGTAACGATGCCAAAAACTTGTTGTGAGTTTTAAATTACTCGCAAGCGCATGAGTCATCTGCAATATAGTGTGTGCAAGTGCGAGCTTGAATCTACAAGAAATTGCGTTGTGAAAATATTTTTATCTAAACTAAGCCTATTTTAACCTAGTTCCAAGTTTTGAATTGTCTTTTGCAAAACAAAGATAAACTAAACTAAATTGATTTAAAGACTAATGATAAAAACACTAAGGTTTCTGAATCCACCCCACCAAAGTAAAGCATATATCTTCATGTTCTATATAAAAATAATCTATCAAAACATTCCATGAATCTAACTTTAAACAAATCACAAAAAATATCTCAATTAAACCAAAACAATCCAATGTATCCGCTTTTAACAAATCACAAAGGATATCCAATTTAATCAAAAACAATTCGATGTATCCATCAGATGAAACATACGGAATATCCAACAGAACAATTTAATCAAAATCAATCATAAGATTTTACTCAAATAATTGAACAGAACATTTATACTGAAAAAAAACAACATCAGAATTGTATAAACAAATCTGAAAATATTATGCCAAACAACAGCGAGGCTTCATCTTCAACCTTAGCTGAAGATGTTAGCCACTCATAATCATGAAACTAAAGTTCACAATAACAGTGCTGAACATTAAACTTTAAAACTAACAAAAACAATAAATTAAAAACTGACTATACATGGGGAGAAATTCCACTCGTTGTTGGGCGGCACTTCCCCTCGTGGTAGCAAAGCCTTCAAGATCCACCAGAATGCCAGCAACTAGCAGAAGTCCTCAAGATTGCACACCAAATGATGAAGTGAGATGGGGCTTTTATAGGGGAATTCCCGGAGTACAATGTTTTTCAAATTCAATGTGGGATACTGCCTGAGTGCGCTCGATCGTAGTTTGGTGCACTCGAGCGCATACTGGTGCACCGCAAAGCATTTTTAACCGATATGGGATGTGCAAGTGCGCACTTGCGATCGATCGCAAGTCTGGTGCGCTCGAGCGCACTAGACATCTTCAACTTAACCCTTGTCTACTAAAACTGCCATAACTTTCTCTAGAAAAATCATTTTTATGAGCTGTAAAATTCCTCAGAGAATAGACTTTCGGATATTTCCAATCATATATGGCTCATTTCTTGGTTCTTCCTGAATTAATACAGTAAAATCCATAAAAATGACTGATCTGTACAGGAAATTCTGGCAATTTTAGTGAAACTCCTTTCCCATTGCTTATAAACCTGAAAAACAACGAAAATAACTCAAAGTAACAAATTCCTAAGCTAACAAATGTAAATTAAGTGGCCAAAATATGCAATATTTGGCACTCATCATGATACAAGACACAAGTGTGTGTGTGACAGACATACAAGAGAGAATTGTGTGAGAGTGCAAAGACACAGACATACAAGAGAGATTCATTGTAGAGAGGCTGGTTGTAAAGAGAGAGAAGTAGTATAGATTTGATAGAGAGCATTGTAATAGTTCTTATCATCTTCTTTCTTCTCTTCTTGGTTTTCTTCAAGAACTTGTGGTTTCTTGAAGGGGGTTGCTGTAACTTGTAAGAACCATTGATTTAGTACAGAGAGTTCAGAGGAACTCATAGGGACGTAGGCACATTGTCGAACCTGGATAACAAATTGCTTGTCTTCTTTCTTTGCTTTGTTTGCTATTTCTTTTCTACAACTCATTCTAGACTTGGGTGCTTGGAAGATCACCACCTAGGCATCTTGTCAAGGTGATTTTCAACAAAGATCATTTTTCCTTTGGAACGATGGTATCTTAATTTCGATGTTTCCTAGGTTTTTATCAGTCCCATCTCGTCATCTTGTATCTCTTCGAAAACCTCTACCACACATTTCTCCCATTGGCACAAACCTGACCTCACTGTTCAATGAAGCTTGATCCTCTTCATCTTCAAACTCATCCTTATGGTCATCATTAGAATCATTCACGGACTCATGTTGTTCTTTCCTTCTAGCATTAGGGACTCTTTGGGGATACCCTTCACGCGAAGTAGCAATAACAACGTCTTGCCTATCCATTTGATCCCGAATCTCATTGAACACCACATTTATGCGTTTAAATTGTTGTTGCATAGCCTGTAACATGAAGGACGACTCCTCCCTTCCTTTTTTGCTTGATGTGTCACCCCTAGAAGACATTTTTTTTTTTGAAACTATAGAGAAATGTAAGAAATAATTCCTCACCACACTACCTCACGTGTTTGTACTCAAATTATGTCACTCACACTCGTATTTCACTCTTAAATTGGTCATTTTTTCCTGATATTATTCTCACACTCTCATGCCTTTTTCCACTCATAGCTTCCCTTTTTCAGTTCTTTATTAAATTAATAAGCTTGATCAAGAAATTCAGCTTGTAGTATTTAAACCAATACCGACGACAAGAAAATATTATAGAAACAATGAATTAAAGAAAAAGCATAAGAATTAGACTTTTTTTTTAGAAAACTGAAACTACAAAAGTCATGATTCAAGAAGAAAAAAAATTAACCTTGATAAGTACGGTGAATGATAGTATCTGTTGCTTCAGTATCACCTCTTTTTTTTTTTGTCTTTTTGTCTTTTTTTTTTACTTTTTTCTACATTTAAAAAAAAAATTGGGTGCACAACACAAAATAAGAACAAGGAATAATGAGAAAAAAGGAACAAGATAGGATGATGACAAGAAACGAAAGATAAAAGGATAGTAAAGCTGATTTTTAGAAGCTGGCTTTGATACCAAATGATGTGAACCTCAACCGACACGCTTTGAGACCCAACAAACAATATTGGGAATACATGCCCAAGAAAGCTAATTTTTTGATAGAAAATTCTGACCCAATGTTTATAATGAAATGCGAACCGAAGGTATAAAGTAACAAACCTTGACCTAATGATTATAACTAAATCGCGAACCGAAGGTATAAAATTTGAACACCACAAGGAAGAATCCTCGATAAGTTCATCAGTTCTCTGAAGAACCAATAGAGGAAGCAAACCTCATGTTTTTCTGATTTCTATTCAAATTTGCTTCATTACAATGAGTGTATGCTATTTATAACCTATTCAGCCGTGCACACCCACTATAAGGAAAATGAAACTACTTGGTTCCAAAATAAGAAAGTAGATAAAGAAAGACTAAAACAAATATGCCTAAGGAAAGTCTGAAATAGGCAAGTCAGCCAATTAATTGGTATGGAACTGGAAAGTTAATCAACCAATTAATTGGTCTGAAATTAGAAAGTAATCAGCTACTTTCTCTTTCTAATTCCATTCCCCTCAAGCCATAACCATCCATTAATCCACGCCATTGCTAGGGAAATTATGCCCAATTATGCAAGATATTCCCCATCAATAGCTTGGATTAAATTTATTACGCCTTCATCTCCTTTGGGCCAAGCTTGGAATGCCCAGTTTTAGAATAAGCCCAAATCTCTTTAATCAGCCCATTAAGTGCTTCTTTGATCTTCTTGGATCTTGCTCTAGTAATAGGCCCAACTAGACATGCAATAGATTCTTTGATGGTGCTTGTTGATTCTCATCATTCCTCCTCTCTTCAAAAAGATTTGACCTCGAATCATCATCTACATCAAAAAGAGAAAGATCGGAAACATTAAATGTAGAACTAATCTTATACTCACCTGGAAGATCCTACTTGTATGCATTATCATTGATTCTTTCAAGGACCTGAAATGGACCATCCTCTCTAGGATGTAGCTTGGACCGCCTACAGGCTAGAAATCTTTCCTTTCTTATATGCACCCAAACCCAATCACCTGGCTCAAAGATGACTTGTCTATGGCCCTTGTTGGCTTTGGTCGCATATTACTTATTTTTATTTTCTATGTGTTGTTGTACACTTTCATGGAGTTTTTTTGCCATCTCAGCCTTCTTTTGACCATTCAAACTAGTCCTTTCATGAACTGGCAACAGCATCAAATCCAAAGGAGTTAATGGATTAAAACCATAAACAATCTCAACTAGTGAAAAATCAATAGTTGAATGAAGACTCATTTTAAAAGAAAACTCAGTGAATGGTAAACAATCCTCCCAATTTTTCAAATTCTTTTGAATTATAGTACGCAACAAAGTAGATAAAGTTCTATTCATTTATTGATAAATCTTTTAATGTTCAGTTATGTTCAATTTCGTTAGAGGAGGAGGTCAAATCTGTAGTTTGTGGTTTGGATCCTAATAGTTCTCTGGTTGTTGACGATTTTACAGGTCATTGTTTCTGTTCTTACTGGGATAATATGAAAATGATGGTTGTTCTTGTCATTCAAATTTTTTTTAGAGAAGGTCCATTGTCGCGTTTTTTCACTATTACTAACATAATGTTAATTCCCAAAATGGATAAACCTTCTTCTTTCTCAGATTTAAGGCCAATCAGTTTTGTGTAGTTTTTCTTATAAAATTATTGCTAAAATCCTCTATGATAGGTTTTCCCTTCTTCTGCCAATTCTTATTAGCCATAAACAGTCTTGTTTTGTCCCTAAGAGATTGATTCGTGAGAACATCGCCCTGGCACATGAGTTAATTCAGGATTTGGATAAGAAATCTCACGGCGAAAATGTTATTTCTAAAGTGGATATGTCCAAAGTTTATGACAGAATGGATTGGAGATTTATTTTGGTTGTTCCTTCGAAATTTGGTTTTTCGAAATGGTGGGTAGATCTTATTTTTTGAAATTTGGCTTAATCAATCTAAGCACAAATTTTTCAAAACTTCTCAGGGTTTATGATCATATTACGCCCTATAAGCCAATATCATTCGACATTTAGGCATATTACTTGTAATTGTCCTTATTCATTTATTTAAAATATTATTAATCATGACAATAATAATAATGGAAATAAGCATTAAATGTTTTAATTACAACCATTAAATGTTTTTACATGATAACACCCATCGAATATAAGCAATGGAAATTAGCACCATGATGAGATCATGCTAATGAGATGTATTTTCTTAAACTTTATTCTTAAATGTTCATAATCATGGGATCACTAGGAAAGACATTAGTGAATCAAAATAGATTAGTACATACTATGTTTTCTCAAGGAGTTGAGGGTGATTGATCTTATGGTCACTAATGTATGAGACACTAAAACAAATTATGTAGGTGCTTGTTAGAGAACAGGTACACCAAACTGATCGACTTAAGAATACCTTAATGGACATTTTACTGGCTGTTAATAAGAGTTCTTATGTTGCAGTTGTGCAAGTGATCCTTAGACTTGAGGCACTATGGATGCCTTATGTATAGATCATTATGCTTTGATGCTACATAAATGTGATTCTAATCATGGGCCATATAAAGGTAGTAATTGGGTATGACCACTTATGCATGGAGGTATCTAAGTGTAGAATAGAGGACCCATCACTTTAAGTAAAAGAGAGAGAATGCTCTATGTGATATGATTATATCATAGCTTAGAAATTCCTTGGCTAAGGTAGGGCAGAAATTAGAAAGGAGTTTTTAATTTCACCATTTAAGCTTTGGACCTGAGATCGAGATACATGTGAATAAATAATTAATATTTGACAGTAATTACATACCTTAGGTTTAATAAATGGCATTTGATAATGGAATGATTGAATTGCAAGATAACTGACAAAAAAAAGTTCACAATAAATTCATATTGTTTGGGTAATCATGATATATTGTTAGGTGTCAGTCATGATTTATAGAAGCCTTTAGAATTAATTATAATTGATTAATTCTCATTAAAGGGATAATTAAAAGGGATTTTAACTCGAACTAATTAGATTGGATTTTTGATCAATTGGATGGGGTCTAATTGACATGCAATAGTTAAGACCTACTGCCAACGCAATATTGAACCAAAGGGGCGACATGTAATAGGGCAATTATATGAATAGCAAAATTAAGGGGGCAATAGAGAGATTTCTAGGAATTAAATTAAACCATGGGTTTAATTGCCATTCTTGAAATCTATGAGCCTTTAGAAGTAAAGGTTTTAAATAAATATGGGCTTCTATTTGATGAAAACCCTAACAGTTATTATTATAGATTAAGATTAGATATTATGTTCTCTCTCTCTCTCTCTCTTTACAAGCTATAGCCAAAAATTCCTAGAAGCTAGCATTCCATTACTTTTGCTCACCTTAATTGGAGATCTCTAGTTGCGTTGGTCATGTGGATACACTTAGAGCCCAGACACTTGAACAACTTATGTACTCAATTTGAAGTTCCAACAAATCTCTATTGATCTAAAGTATAAACCCTAACCTTGTATGGTGATTGTTCATCTCATTCTAGTATTTTCATAGAGAATTTTATGGGATAAGTTTGTTGGCATAAGATTATTTAAATTTTAATTGCATTTTTATGTCGATAAACTTACAGTTTACGTCAAGGTGATCAACTTACCCTGTCTCTCTTTATTCTTGCCTAAGAGGCATTTAGTAGAGATTTAAATAAGTTGGTTTAACAGGGTCAAACTGGGAGATATTTTGTGTCGAGATTTGCTAACCCCATTAGTTAGCTTACATTTGCGGATGATATGTTGTTGTTTTTAATGTTAGTAAATCTTCCATTACGACTACGGTTCAACTTTTTCAAGATTATTAGAGGGTATATGGGCAACAGATAAATTGGTCTAAAAGTTCCTTCTATACTTCTTCTAAACATTTAATTTCTAGAAGAAATCTCATTGTAGCTTGATGGTCCCGTAGAAAGGAGCAACTCGAGGCTTCCTTTTTAGGATTTCTGTCTAGATGGTCTCGAGGAGAGGAACAACTCAAGGCTTCCTTCTTAGCATTTCTATTTTGATGGTCCGAAGGAGATGAACAACTTGGTGTTTCCTCATCGAGATTTTTGTATGTCAGAGGCTAACGGTTTTAGTTGTATATTTAAGTGTTTAATCTCAAATAAATTAATATTTTTGATAATTTGCTAAAGTTACGAAATCATGTGAGAGAAAAACGTACGACTAATAAAATTTTCAAATATTATTGGTGTTCTAGGTCTGGGGGATTGAAGTCCCATTAAGATCTTCGAGTTCAAATGTGCCAGCTTGGTTGATTCTTCAAATACACTAGAGGCTTTCCATGTTGGGATAAGTTTCCCTACATCCCTTGAATGGGAAACTTGCTTCTTCTTGAGCACTAGGTCATTGAGTTTGAATGTCCTACCTCTGACTTAGGAGTTGTAATATCGGGCTATCCTCTAGTGGTAGAAAGCGAGTTGGATCTGAGCCTTATCTCTTACTTCGTCAATCAGGTCGACATTCATTCTAAGGGATTCCCCGTTGGTCTATGGGTCAAAGTGTTGCACTCACAATGAGGGGGTTCCAATCTCGAGGGGAATGAGTGCTTCAGATCCGTAAGCTAGGAAGAATGGTGTTTCACTTGTGAGAGTATGAGTAGTTGTTAGGTAGACTTAGAGGACATTAGGCAGCTGCTTGAGCCACTGTTTTTTGTCATCTTCGAGTCTCTTCTTAATACCCTACAGATGAGTTTTGCTAATGGTGTCAGCTATCCGTTTGCTTGGGGATAACATACTAAGTTCAACTGATGCTTGATCTCGAGTTCTTAGTAAAAGACTTAAACCAAGCGTTATCGATATGCCTTCCGTTATTAGTGATAAGGAACCTTAGTATCTCGAATTTGCACACTATTTACTTCTATATGAACTCTCGTGTCTTGTAGTCAGTGAGTTTTGCAAGTGGTTCAACTTCTATCCACTGGTGAAATAATTGATTGCCACTATCAAGTGCTTTCTTTGCCTTGGGGCTTATAGGAATGGTTCGAGGATATACATTCACCACATAGTGTAGGGAAAGGGACTCTCGATTGATGTCAATTTATCGGAGGGTCGATGTGTTATCACAGCATACTCTTGACACCTTTTGCATTTCTTGACCATGTCTGTAGCTTCTTATAGCATCTTGGGTAAGTAGTCTCCGTGTTCAAGGATCTTATAGGCCAGCGCTCTACCCCCATGTGATTTCAACATATGCCTTCATGGATCTCTCATATTGCATAATAAGTATATGTGGGACTGAGACATTTTAAATAGTGGGTAGTGAGTCCCTTTTTTTATAATTGGCTCTCGATGATAGCGAATTGTGACGAGCGAGAAATGATATTTTTTGCTTCATTTCTTTACTCGGGAAGTTTTCCATCCTGCAAGTACTAGAGGATTGGATCCATCTAGGTTTGTTCCTCTATGATTGGCATAACTAGTTCTGAGTGGGGTTTGATTGTCTAGAAGAGGGGAGTTGAGCTAAGGCATTAACATTGGAATTTTGTGCTCAAGGCACTTGAAAGATTCACAATCTCTTGAAGGTTGAAGCTAGCTCTAGGAATTTTTCCAGATACCTGATGATCTTCACTTCATTTACTTTATATTGATTTGTTATCTTGTTGACAACAAGTTGGGAGTCGCTATGGACTTCTAAGGCTTGGGCAGCCAATGTCTTTGCTAGCTTCATCCATGCGAGCAAGGCCTCGTACTCTACCTCGTTGTTAGAGGCTTTGAGTTTGAACCTTAAAGCATACTCTTTGGGCTCCTACCTCTCGGGGGTCTCTTCAAGGAGCGTGCACTCTACATTAACGTTAGCTAGAGTTTGAGCTTGATGGCTATCCAAGGCTTATAGTGGATGTCGAATTCTTCCAGTTCTATGGACCATTTTACCAGTCTCTTAGAAATACCTGGTTTGCACAAGACTTGCATCAACAGCTGGTTAGTTGAGATCGTGATGGCTTAAGACCGAAAGTATGTTTGTAGTTTTTTGGCTGTTGTGAGGATGATATAGCCCAGTTTTTTTATTGGTAGGTATCGAGTTTCCACATCTTTAAGGATCCAACTGACATAATAGATAGGTCTTTGGGCCCCCACTTCTTCTCGGATCAGTACAGAAGCAATGACTGCAGGGCTTACGAAAATGTAAAGGAACAATTCTGCTCCTCTAATAGGCTTGGTTAGGAGAGGTGACAAGCTAAGGTAGTGCTTGAGTTCTTTGAAGGTTGTTTGACACTTTTCAATCCATGCAAAGTATTTAGCTTTCTTTGGTACCTTGAAGAAGAGCAGACATTTCTCGGCGAACTTGGATATAAAGTGGTTAAGGGGGCGATATGCCCTATTAGTTATTGGACTTCTTTGATATTTCGAGGAGAGTTCATGTCCAAGATTGCCTAGATCTTCTCAAGTTTTGTTTTCTATTCAATGTTGGGTGACCATGAACCCAAGGAATTTGCTTGATGTGACTCCGAAGGTGCACTTCCTTAGGTTAAACTTCATCTGATAGTGCCTAAGTACCTCGAAGGCTTCTCAAGGTTAGAGATATGGTCTTTTGACTTGGCACTTTTAACGAGCATGTCGTAGATATAAACTTCTATGTTTCTTCTTACTGTTCCTTAAAGAGCTTGTTAACCAGTCTCCGATAGGTTGCTCCCATATTATTTAGCTCGAACGACATAACCTTGTAATACTAGAGGCCTTGGTCGGTGACAAAGATGGTCTTGGACTGGTCTAGCTCATACATGAGAATTTGGTTGTACACTAATATGCATCCATAAAACTGAGTAGTTCATACCCTAAAGTGGCATCAACCAGCTGGTCTATCATTGGTAGTAAGAAGTTATCTTTTAGAAATGCTTTGTTGAGGTTGGTGAAGTTTATACAAATTATTTACTTCTCATTTACATTTTTCACCATGACCATGGGCAACCCAATCCAGGTAATGAGCCTCCCGGATAAAGTCGACAATTAGGAGTTTGTCAACCTTTTCTTCGATTGCTTTCTATCACTCGAGGGTGAATGACCTCTTCTTTTAAACCACTAGTTTGTGGCTTGGATCTACATTTAGCATGTGGGTGATGACCTGTGGATCAATTATGGGCATGTCTGAGGCTGACCAGGCAAAAACATCTTGATTTTCTTTAAGGAAAAAAATCAGGGAAGCTCTGAGCTCCACGAATAGGTTGAATCCAATTTACACAGTTTTGTGGCTTTATTCCTCATTCAAAGGGACAATGATCAGCTCCTCAATAGGTTGGCCCCTTAGAGCCTTAAGTTCACCACTCAAGTCATCAATTTCAAAGGGTAATGCTTTAGTCTTATTGTGTCCCTTAATGAAACTTAGGTAGAAGGATCGAGAATTCGTTTAGTTTTCTTGAACTTCTTCGATTCCATTCTTGGTCAGAAACTTCATCTTTAGATGGTATATGGAAACGACAGCCCTCATAGAGTTTTGGCTCGGTTGATTGACGATAGCATTGTAGAAGGACAAATGCTTGACGACCAGGAATGTGGTCATAATAGTGGTCTGCTTAGGGGTTGAGTTTGCAGTAATAAGCAAGATTATGCTACCTTCAATGAGTATTGGCCCTTCCAAAAATTTGTAGAGAGGAGACGCCACTAGTTTTAGTTGATCATTGCTAAGATTCATATTTTAGAAAGCATCATAGTAAAATATGTCGGTCGAGCTCCCATTTTCGACCAAGATCCTTTCCACACTATAATTTTTTATTAGTATGGTGACGACCATGACATCGTCATGTGGTGTTTATAGTTCCTTTAGATCTTCATCAGTGAAAGATATCACTTGGTCGATTCTTGCTTTCTTGTTAAGTCCATTGATGGAGGCGACTGACTTGGCGTAAGCTTTCTTAGCTTGAAATGGATGCCCACCAACTGCTGGGCCCCCAAAGATTGTTTTAACGGTGATGATTATGGTGTTATGGTCTCCCTTGTTGCCTTGCAAGTGCTCATTGTACTGAAGGTTTCTCCTTAGTCTTGTCTAGGGCTTTGCCTAGAACCTCTCTTGGGGCTGTGACTAGGGTTTCGTTGGGGACTTCACCTAGGATCTCACTCGGGGTTGTGCTTAGGGCTTCGTATGGGGATGCGTTAAGGACTTTTTCTTGGTATTTCCTTATCATCCCCTCTAACTGTAGGGGCCCAAGTGTATTCTTTCAAGTATCCTCGGCGAATAAGGGACTCTATCTGGTTCTTGAAGGCTTTGCACTCATTGATGTCATTCCTGTAGTCTTTGTGGAAGCGGCACCATCTAGTCCTGTCTTTGTTTTCACTCGTTTTCATAGGTTTTAAGGGCCAGCGGAGGAAATCTCGGTCTCGGATGTTCATTAGATGTTATTCCTAGGGGCATTAAACGGTGTGTAGCTACCAAACATTCAGAGGGCCCTCCCGTTTTCATCCTTGCAGGGTTTCTTCCTGAAGTCATTCTTTGGTTTAAACTGTTCCCCTTTTTTTTTTTTCTCTGCTTTCTTCTTATTCCCTTCGAAATACTTGGCCTTTTTTTGCAAGTATGTTTTCCTCGGCTTGAGCGAGGATCTCATTTATATCCTTAGTTAGGCTTCTGGTGAGTTTGGAGCTAAAGTTTCGTAATCTAAGCTCATTTTTAATGCGAAAGTTTGGATATTTTTGTCAAAGTCAAGCATTTTCGACGCTGCTATATTGAAACGTGAAATGTATTCGCGAAGCTTTTCTCATCTTCACTGGATAATGTTGAAGAAACTTTCTGATGTCTTTCCCGACCCTTTACTGCTAAGTAAATGCATGGCTAAGGTGTGGCTGAGTTCTTTGAAGGATTTAATGCTTCTGGCTTTCAAGTGGGAGTACCAAGTGCTTATAGCTTTTTTAAGGGTTAATGGAAACAAATGGCATAACACTACGTCTGGGTGTCGATGCAAGAGCATCGTGGTCTTGTAAAGCTGGAGATTGTCCATAGGGTTTGTGGTGACATCATAGGCCTTGATGACGGGCATCCTAAAGTGCCAAGGGACAGGGCATCCAGGATCACTTGGGTAAAATAAAGGTCTTGGGAGTCAAGTTCGTCCAGGACATTAGTCCCCTGGTGCTTAAAGGCCTCGCATATCTTCTTATCCATCTCCTTTAGCTTCTTGTCCAGGTCAGTGTGGTTCATGAAAACATAGTGGCCATGAGATTTCGACCCGTGGTTGGCGAGGGAAGATCTTATGGCTTGCGATCTGATGTGCAAGCACAGTGACCAATGTTTTGGTGCCTCGTTGGTTGGGAGCTTTGTTGCAACATCTGAAACTGTGAGTGAGGAGCTTGCCCCCCGATTCGGGCTGCTAGGTTGGCCACTAGCTGAGTTGGCTCCATGAGCTGTCTCTATATGACTGAGGTGTCCAGGTTAGCTTGCACTTGGTGAACTTATCGATTCGATTGCGATTGCTGATCATGTTGTGACCACTCACTAGATAGTTCATTGGGATTTTTGCTGATTGCAATGTGCTCAACGATGGTTGGGAGTTTAGAAATAGTGCATAGGCTACGATTGATGGTGGAATTTGTAGCAGTGGCAACGGCGATGGTAACAGCGATAGTAGCAACGATGGTAGCAATGACATTTTTGGAACTGTTATTAGGCAGCATCTTAACATATTAGTTCTTCTTATGTTTCTAAAGGACGATGCCAATCTGTTGATGTCGATATTCTACCAGGTGAACGAACAAACATAATGGGGTACCTATGCACACAAAGAAGAAACTCTAAGGAGTTACTGGAGGACCAGAGGGGTTGTGCCTCCGTGGAGACTCTCCGATGCATAAGTTAGTGATCTATGGGCTGGAGAATATAGAGATTAAGAAAGCTAGTGGGTTATGAATTGTGAAAATTGTGTGTACTTGTGATAATGAGAACTCATTTATATAGAGTCTTGGAACATAGTCTAGTTGGGAAAATGATTAATGTTTAGTGCCATAGTAGGATTAGGGTTTCCATAGGCTAGAATGTTCTGATAGGACTAGAGTTTCCATAAGCTGGAGTGTCCTAGTAGAATTAGGGTTTTGGTGTGAGACTACCGTTTTACTTTTTACCTCGTATAACTATTTGACAGGTTATTTGTCTTATTTATAAAGTTACTTTCTTGCCCTTAGAGAGCGTCACGTGTCATCATGTTATTGGTTGGGGAATTCTCCCCTACATCAGTTTGTCTCACCACGTCAGGTGCCAATTGATGTAGTTTCAGGTTTTGTCTTCTTTTTTTTTCTAATTTTGTTTGTTATCCAATTCTTCTAATATTTTGTATGCTATTCTTTGAGACTTAAATGATCATGTTTAACAAGAGAAATCAACATGATTACATAATTATTTGAATTAGTTGAAGTCTATGCCTTTTTTTTTATTAAGTTTGATTTATTTTTTGTGAATGATTGCATGTTAAATCGTGAACACTTTACTCTATAGAAAATGAACAATGTTTAAAACATGTCTAGTTTAGATTGTTCACCTTATTTTCCCTTTTTATCTAACTCACTTAATTGCTTGTATCCTCACTTATTTGTTTTTACTTGTTTTTATATATTCATGTGCTTTTTTTTTTTTAATTACTTACTACTAGTATCTCTGTCATCATGCTTTTGCGTGCTTCATTTTATATTTGTGTGTGTAATAATTTAAATAAAAGAATAGCATAGAATTAAGAATTTAATCAAATGTCCCTTTTAAAAGCAGTAGTAGAGGTTAGGCTTTCATGGCCTAAGCACGTGTGTGGTGAGCTTCTAACCTTCCCACCATCTTGCACTTGATCTCGATTATATATTACCGATTGTTGTGCTTTTTGTATCCTTAAAACCAAATGGTGACTCCATACAGGACCCATTAGTTTGGCCCCTCAAATGTCCTTAAAGGTCATACTCAATTCATTCCCTTGCATGCTTGGAAATGAGTTTCGTGTAGAGTTCAGGGGTGAAAGAGCCGTACTCTATAGTGCTTAAAAAAATCTACAAAAATAACTAAACTCCAAAAATCCACGTCATTTAAGTACCATGTCGGTATATTGTAAAATAATATATATATATATATATATATATATATATATATATATATATATATTATAGTAACTTTATATTGATATAATATCTTGAAGAAAGCTTTCGCAAGTTACTAAAATGGATCCATGAAAAAATCTCAATTGAAAATTTCAATTAAAAGAGAACATTAAAAGCTTCTTTTAAGCATTACCATTTTGTAGTATTTTAGTTGAACTATTATGTTATATTAGCTTCTTATGTGCATATAATATTTGTAAATCTTTGTTAAATTAAATTAAAAGAATCTTAAATGAAATAAAACATCAAATACATAACTCAAAATTAATATATAGACAAATTAAAGAGGAAATAAATATTATAAAAAAAAAGGTAATTTGATTTGTACTTTGAAAATGAATTTGTCTTTCAAAGGTAGTCGTTGCTTGAAAGAGTGGAAATTTTGCTTTTCAAAAATGCCAATATATATATATTATCATATATGTGACGTTCAACCATAAGGATTTTATTTGGGTGATTCCTATCACAACCTATTTCTCATCTTCTTGCAAGATTTAGGAAAAGTTTCACAAACATAAACTATGAAGATGAAAATAAAGGAAATACAAACATGTGATTGGATTACCATAAACTAAAAAATAAAAAAGAGAAATACACTATGATGAAAAGTAAAAGGATGTAACAAATTCATTTGTTTTTTTGTTTTTTTTTTCCGTAAAAATGTTCATACTTTTAAATAGCAATTACACCTTGATTTCTTTTTTTCTTTCTCTATGAAAATACTACCAAATATTAAGTGCAAGCGAATATTCAAGATGGAAAAATAATATAGGTAGAAAAGACATAATAGATATTGGGCATTTGTTACAGGAAAATTTAAAGGAAAAGAAATTTTCATATCTTTATTAGGTATTGATCTTCTCAAGTCTTCACCCTTAAATAAACACATATACAAATACTAATCATTGCAAGTAATAATCTCCCATGAATATATAATTTATAATATTAATAATAACTAAAATATTTTAAATCAAATAGAATATTCATGTTGTTAGATTTTTAAAAATACTTACGTTGATGAGCCGAGGATCCGATATACGTCATTTGCTTGTCTTACGAGCCTCCGTTGCTATTACTATGAACTTTTTGTTTATGGCAATAGTCTTTCTCGTCGTGTAGGTAGTCATAAGATAATTTGATGGATCCAAAAGTAACTATAATGTCCTAAAGTTCTCTGTAACAATGATGTAAAGTTTTCTTAACTCCAAATTATATACATGTATGAGTAACATTTTTATTGACTAAGACTTGGATATATAATCTCACCAAATCTTTTTTATTTTTTCTTCATGCACTTGATTGGAAGTTAATCAATCAACTAATAATTTATTGCCAACTTTTGCAGCAAACAAGAAGGAAAAAAATAGAAAAGAGTAAGTTTTCAATTGGAAATAAACATGTAACAAATATTATCAGTTGATGAAACACGTAACTTCACTTCTTATTATTTCACATACTAAAAGTTTATGAAACAAATTAAATTTCAATGAATGAAATATGCATCGAACAAAAGAAAATAAAATACAAACTTTTTGGTTTGTTTTTAGGGAAATCATTTAAGGGATGATATAGTTGTAGTAAAGTGTCAATATAATTAGATAACAAAGATTTAAGAGAGAGAAAATAGAAAAGTAAATTAAGGACAAAGAAATTTAGGAATCATTTTATTATTTTAAGAAACAATTTTTTAGTAAATTAATTATTGAATTTAAATTTTAAAATGTTGCAAGCAGTGGCAGAGGCATACTTCGAACGCATTCAAGCTTTAGCCAGAGCTCAACTATTCCTAAAAAATTTAATTAGTAAATATAGTCAGACTTAGTCCCAATTCTAGTAGGATTCCAACCTTTCCAACCCAATTACCCAAATACCCAACCTAGTACCCAAATTGGACTCAACTGAGATTGATTAGGTAGGTAGGATTGTTTCAATCAACTGAGATTGATTATTTTTAAATGGTAACTTTGAAAGTTTTTTTTTTTCCTTGCTTATAAACATGAAGTTAATTTTATAGAATCAAGTATAGTGATGATTTGCATCTTCTTTTAATCATATTAAATAGACTCTCCAATGCCTAACTTAGTAGAGAAAGCATTTTTTTCTGTGTACCTTTTGATAGTGAGAGTCCCCTTAAATAGTGTGGGAGATGGAATCCTGATAAGATCGTAATTGTTAATAAGATTGATCTTTATTTAAATTTTGGGTTATCCTGATAGGATTAGGACTTGTTCAGAGATAAGGCTGAGCTTATCCACGGGTTGGAGTGTCGTAGTAGAATTAGGGTTCTAGTGTGAAAGTATCGTTATGCCCTTTGCCATGTGTCCTTTTTATACCCTTGAAGGGTGCCACGTGTCATTAAATTATTGGATGAATAATTTTCTCCTACATCAGATGCCCCCACTTCTTTGAGTGCAGTTATGCAGTTGAGGAAGTAGTTTGTAAAATTCTTCATTTGAAGAGGGTTTTTGCTTGGCATAAGGTAGCCAAGGCTTGGCATGTTATGCTTGGCATGTGGCGGCCGAGGCTTTAGGTGCTTGGCATGATGAAGCCAATGCATAGTGCATTGTGCTCGGTGTGCTATAGCTAGCTTGGAATGAAGTAGCCAAGGCTTGGTATGTCGTGCTTAGCATACGATAACCGAGGCTTTAGGTGCTTGGCCTAAGGTACTCAAAGCTTAATGTATCGTGCTCGATGTACGATGGCTGAGGTTTAAAGTGCTTGGTATAATGTAGCCAAAGCTTGGTATAGCTGAGGCTTAAATTGCTTGGCATGATATAGCCAAGGCTTGTTATGTCTTGCTTGGCATGGGGTAGCTAAGGCTTAAGGTGCTTGGTATGAGGTAGCTAAGGCTTAATGAATTGTGCTCGACGTATGGTGGCCAAGGCTTAAAGTGCTTGGCATGATGTAGCCACGGCTTGGTACATGTGGTAGCCGAGGCTTGAGGTGTTTGGCATAATGTGGCCAACTTGGTATGTCGTAATCAACGTTTGGTAATCGAGGCTTGAGGTGGCCAACACTAGTCTCAACCATGTGCGTGCGTGCTAGCCTTAACAGTTTGCGTGCTTGCTAGACTCGGCAGTGTGCGTGGTCACTAGTCTCGAACTCGACAATGTGTGTGCGCAATGGCCTCAGAGTCAGAAATGTGCGTGCGTAATGGCCTCAGAATTGGTAGTGTGCGTGCACATTGATCTCGGACTCAACAGTGTGTGCATGCACTAGCCTTAGCAGTGTGCATGCGCAATGGCCTCGAACTCGATAGTATGCATGTGCACTGGCCTCGGTAGTGTGCATGCACAATGGCCTCAGAGTCAGTAGTGTGCATACGTACTGGCCTCAGACTCAGAACCATGCGCACACGTTGGCAAGATGGATGTGATGCGAGGTTGTGGCCGAGGAGTTGAACTTGGAGTGAACTCTTTGGTGCAAGGAACAAAGGTTTGAGGGGAATAACTTGGAGTGAACCCCTCAGAACAAGGAGCAAAGTTCTAAGGAGAATGATTTGGAGTGAAATCCTCAGAGTCTTGGAGATAAGTTTGTGGAATTAAACTTAACGTGAACTATTCAGTGCAAGGAACAAAGGTCCAAGGGGAATGACTTAGAGTGAACACTTCGGAGTCTTGGAGATAAGTTCTAGGAGTTAAACTTAGTGTGAACTCCTCAAAACATAGAAGATTGGTCTGAGGAGGATGACTTGGATCGAACTCCTTAGAGTCTTGGAGATGAGTCCGAGGATGAGGCTAAGGATGAGGCTAAGGTTGAGTCCGAGGATGAGGCCTAGGATATAGCCGAGGTTGATGTTGAGGATAAGGCCAAGGATGAAGCTGACGATAAATCCTAGGAGGACAAACTTGAGGCAAGCTCCTCAAAGCTAAGAGATGAGTTTGAGGAGGATAATCTTGAGGCAAGCTCTTCGGAGCTAGGAGATCAGGGTGAGGATGAGGCCTAGCATGGGGTCGAAGATGAGGCCGAGGATAAGTTCGAGGAGGACAATCTTGAGGCAAGCTCCTCGGAGATAGGAGATGAGTCCGAGGAGGATAATCTTGATGCAAGCTCCTCGGAGCTAGGAGATAAGGCTGAGGATGAGGCCTAAGATGCAGTTTAAGATAAGGTCGAGGACAAGTCCGAGGAGGACAACCTTGAGGCAAGCTCCTCGGAGCTAGTAAATGAGTCTGATGAGAACAATCTTGATGCAAGCTCCTCAGAGCTAGGAGATGAGTTCGAAGAGGATAATCTTAAAGCAAGCTGCTCAGAGCTAGGAGATGAGTCTGAGGAGAAAAATCTTGATACAAGTTCCTCAGAGCTAGGAGATAAGGCCTAGGATGCGGCTGAGGATAAGTATGAGGAGGACAATTTTAAGATAATCTCTTTGGAGTTAGGAGATAAATCCGAGGAGGAAAATCTTGATGCAAGCTCATCGGACCTAGGAGATGAGGTCTAAGATGCGACCGAGGATGAGGCCAAGGAGGAAAATCTTGAGGCAAGCTCCTCGAAGCTAAGAGATGATTTCGAGGAGGACAATCTTGATATAAGCTCCTCGAAGCTAGGAGATGAGGCTGAGAATGAGACCTAGGATATGGTTGAAGATGAGGCCAAGGAGGACAGTTTTAAGGAAAGCTCATCAGAGCTAGGAAATGAGTCTGAGGAGGATAATCTTGATGAAAGCTTCTTGGAGGTAAGAGATAAGTTCGAGGAGGAGGCCGAGGATGAATTCCTTTCCTTTGTAAAAATTTCCCAAGTAATGAGGATAGGTGCTTTGTTAATTTGTAAGAAAGGCCAGTAGTGCCTTAGAATTTATCTTTTAATGAATGATATGGGCGTGGACCCCTTTTGCGTATCTTTCTTAGATATTTTACTTTATGTAGTCTTTTTTCCTTTGCAATTGTCTGCCAAAGGGCTGAGAAGTTAAGAGTTTTCCCTTCGGCCTTGGATGAGGGCATCTCCAGAGATGGAGGAAACTCAACACTCTCTCCATGGCCTTAATTGAAAGATCTTTTGAGGAAAGAGGCAACTCGACACTCCTTCCTCGGCCTTGATTGAAAGGGATTCTAAGGAGAGAGGGAGCTTGGTACTCTTAGTGTGATGACTAAAGATTTTGTGGTGAGAGGAAGCTCGGGGCTTCCTCCTCAGCGAATAACTTTAATATGAATTCCAAAATAACGAATTTTATTGAATAGTAGCCAAAATTACATAATTTGAGAAGAAAAAATTTTCACTGATAAAACTTTTGAAGATTTTCGGCATTCCATGTCCGAGGGATGAGGTTGTCATTGAGATCTTCAAGCTCGAAGGTTCCGTCTCAACACACTATTTCTATGCGATAAAGTTTGACCCGATTTTGTTTCTATAGAACTCGGCCTAGGCTTCGGCGATCACTTCGTTCGGAGTTACGTCCACTCGTCCGTTCAACATTTTGCATGAATAGGCATCCAAGATTCTGTAGGGACGGATCTTTATTACTTCAAAACGTATGGGCTTCGGTATACTCCTTTAAGTATCCTTGGCGAATGAGTGACTCAATCTAGTTTTTTAGTGCCCGACATTCATCAGTTTCGTTCCCATGATCCTTATGGAACCTACACCATTCGGACTGATCCTTGGGGGCTAGCTGAGAACATTATGGTTTTGAATGTTCATCAGTATATTAGACCTGGGCACCTTTAATGGGGTATAGTTGTCGTATTGCGTAGGCCCTTTAGCATTGTCTTCCTACTGAGGTTTTTCAATGGGTGGTCATTTGCCTCAACGAATTCCTTTTTTTCTTTTTTCTCTCCCCTCTTATCTTTCTCTTTAGAATGCTTAGTCGTTTTCAGCAATCATGTACTCTTCAGCCCAAGCAAGGATTTCATTTATATCCCTGGGGTGCTTGGTAAGCTTAGAGTTAAAAGGCTCCGACCTGAGCCCGTTTTTGAAAGCAAGAGTTTGGATTGTCAGATCTAGATCTAGGATCTCCCATGTTTCGGTATTTAACCTCAAGATATATTCCCAAAGTTTTTCTCCTCTGCACTGGATGATGCTGAAGAGACTTTTTGAGGTCTTTCGTGGTCCTTTGCTACTAAAGAAGTTTGCAACGAAAGCACGCTGAGGTCCTTAAAAGAACCTATGCTTATTGGTTTAAGATGAGATTACCATGTGCTGGCGGCCTTCTCGAACGTCAAGGAAAGGCCTAATATAGTACTGCATCTGGGTGACGATGCAACATCATAGTGGTCTTATAGAGCTGAAGATGTTCCATGGGATCAGTCATGCCATCGTAGGCCTTGATAAGAGGCATTTTGAAGTGCCGTGGGAGAGGGGCGTCAAGAATGTCCTAGGTGAATGGAGTATCTTTGGAGCTGAGCTCGTCCAGGATATTATTGCATTGCCCCTTAAATACTTCTCTTAGTTTTTTTTCCTTCTCCTCAAGCTTGCAACCGAGGTCAGTGTAGTTTTTAGAAGTAGAGAAATCTCAAGACTTTGTTTTTGGATCCGGAGTAGATCCGATGGTAGACTGATTGTGAGCTTGATTATTGAGATTATTTTTCCTCAGGGTTCGAGGGCTTTGCAAAGATGGTGGCGAGTTAGCCTACTCCTCGAGTTTTGCTGCTAGATTGGCCACGACCTGGGTAAGCTCCACAAACTGCCCTAGGTAACAGGAGCACTTGGAGTCTGAGTGGCTAGATTGTCCTGACCTGGTAGGACCTGGATATATGGGTTTGCTGGAGGTCGGTTGGATTGGGAATGCTGATCTTGTCGAGATTGTCCGTTGGACAGACTGCTAGGATTCTAGCTGGAGATGGCATATTCCTAAATTGGAGGGAGGTTGGAGTCGGCGTATTAGCTATTGCTGGTGGCTCCGATAGTGCTTTTGGCAATGTTCTTTGGCGGCATCGTAACATATGACTTCTTTCCTCTTTACACAAAATATATATTGCAATCCAAACTAACTTACCAAAATATGAATGTAATCCATCAATTCTTAAAGTAAGTATATATATATATATATATATATATATATATATATATATATATATATATAATGACCGGATACCGGTTTGGATTGGGTTAAAAAAATTTAATCCATGACCCAACCCAATCCACCGGGTTCAAAAATTTCTCAATCCAATTTTTGAAGTAAGTATATATATATATATATATAATGACCGGATACCAGTTTGGATTGGGTTAAAAAAATTTAATCCGTGACCCAACCTAATCCACCGGGTTCAAAAATTTCTCAATCCAATTTTTAAAGACCCCAACCCAACCCATTACACCGATTTATGTCAGATCTGCGAATCCACCGATTTTCATGCTTACCCTTATCTAGCACTCCTAACGTGTCAAAACTTAGCCGAAAGATGTTGAACAAATAGATTTGGTAAACCAGGTCATAAATCGCGTATATACAACAACAACAACGAAAGTCGTTTCGAAGAATAAAAGGTGGAGGTTGTAACGCTACTTAAAGAAAATATTAATGTATTTCTCCAAAAATACTTTGAGACGCTTGAACTAGATGACCATGACTAACTGCAAAAACTGGAAAATCGACCACATTAGAATTATCTTCTGGAAGGTCCGTTTGACATTAAAGAACGGCTCACCAATAATCAGATAAGTAGAGAATATTGGGGTGAATTAGGACTTCCTATATTTAGAGATAAAGAAGGAAGTATCGTTCACATGGTAATAAATGATAGTATCTTGTACCTAAATCAAAGGCACACTTTTTCTAATTAAGTAACAGAGAAGAGGACCGAAATATGTCATTAAAATTCTATACTCATAAAATGTTTTGCTCTAGCTTTTGTTGTTTTGAAAGTTAAAACGTTTCTTTCAATCTATGAGCAATGTGTTTTAAGGTGTTGGGGGTATCTGTTTTTATAGAATCTTTGATTTCATACTACTTGTAATTGTTGGTTCAATTTTTGCAAGACGAAAAAAGCAATGAAATTGTCTTACTTCTTGAATATTTAGAGAATAACAATAAAAGAAAAAGTAAAACAAATTAAGTTAATTATGAAGTCTAATCACTCAAAAGGTTATCTAACCTTTAAGCTAGTGAAATAACACCAACGGTTAGTGTAATTGATATTCATTCGTCATCACATAAGAGACTGGGGATTAAACCCTACTTACACCAAGGATGGGAGGAATAAATGATGGAAGAGGGTTTCCCCCCATAATGTAGTCCAAAAGTCCAATGAGTATCCTTTCAACCAAAAATACAATAAAATCCATATGTTGACCATGTGTCATTTATCCCATATATTTTGATGATAATAAAGCCTTTACTATGGTTCTAATATTCTTCTTGAGTGTTTCAGGATTTATCTAACCATTGATTAGCAGAAGAACCATAGTGCCAGAGAAGATGAAGCATTTATAGCCGTCCTTGATGCAAGCCAAGAGCACAAAGAAGGCAATCAAGTAGAGGAAGTTTAGAAGGAGAAGAAGCTTCATCAGTGTCCTCACCTTGGAAGCAAAGCTACTAGCAATATCAAAAGATCATTAGGAAGAAGAAGAACAAAGAAATGATCATTATCCTTGAAGCAACAAATGTAATACTAGAAGCTTCAAGAGAATGAAGAAGTGATCCATCCAAGAAGACCAACCAAAGTGAAAAAGAGCTTGAAGAAGTTGAAGAATATGAAGATCAAAGAATCTAAAGATAAAAAGAAGCTTCATCGAATGATTGAGTCTAGAAAAGTCTGTTAGCACCTCATCTAAGTTGGCGCAATCACTCAGAGGAGTTGAAGTTTGACACATTAACAACTATATTTTTAAAAGCTAACATTCATGAGAGAAAACTTAAAGTGCTCTAATGGTCCTTTTTTTTTTTTTTTATATATAGAAAACAATCTTATTTCGTAAAGGCTATAAACACCCTTTGGTTAGAAACACAAAGTGAGAGAATTCCAAACTGAAATGATTATGGCTTTTCTTCCTTTTCCCTTAGAGAGCCAAGCTTGGGCAAGCATATATCTAAACTCTCTTTAGCTAAAGCTATATCTTAATTGTAAATTTAGTCCTATTATTATAGAACAATCTAGCTTGTAGAACACTCTCAGAGCTTGTAAGACAAAATAGGATTTTGATATCCTAAAATTTGATAGTTAAGAATGTTCTTGTAAAGAAACTTAAAAGGTTTAAGTGTGAACCTATAAAAACACTTTGTGAAGGTTATTGAGTGAGCCCGTCAAAACTCAGCAAAGATTCGAGTGTGACCAATGAAAACACTAACTTTGGTTACAAGTGAGACTATGAGAACTCCCTATTAGTTCGGTGTTATCTTGAAAAAACACTGAACTCGTTGTGATCTCATTAACAAGAAGTCAGGGGTTAACTTGCAAAACCCTTGTGTAAGCAGTAATTGGGGAATTATAGTAAAATATTTGGGAGTATCTTAGAGTGAGTGGACGTAGGGTCGAGGGTGATCTTAATGTTGCTGAACCACTATAAGTATAGTTATTAGAACTAGATCAAACTATCGGTTCGAACGTGAACCAAGGGTCAGACTGGTTCGATTTTTACAAAATATGGAATAAAAGGTTCAACTGTTTGAAACACTATGAACCGATCGGTTTTTTGGTGCACCAAACGATTTTTTTTTAACAAGGTTGATTTGACCGGTTTTTTAAAATTAACTTAAATTCATCTTTTAGTTAAAAATTACCTAATTGGTGACTTAAACCTTGGTTGACTTGATGGAACTGTCAATACATAACCACTAAGCTAACTAACTTTTCGTGAAACTAATGCTCATATTTAATACTTAACCATTAACTCGTACAAAATATAAATCATATATTATTATTATATATAAAACGCTTTGAAGACACTTTTAATCCAAATGTATGACCTTTATAAATGATTATTTGCTAATTAATCATGATTAAAATATGATTTATTAGTTTTTTTTAATCAAACTTGAGCTCTTATTCAGTGATAATTTATAAACTTTATACTTTCACTGGTAATTGTATAATATAATAAATATTTTTATAATTATTATATATTTTTTATTATTAATTAAAAAACTAGTGGTTTAATTATTGACCTTCTAGTTGAACCAGTGACCCGATAACTTGATTAGTTCATTGATCAGTCCGATTATGATAACTATGACTATAAGTGACCGTGTTTGATCTTTTTATCGCTTAATCTCTTTAGTTGTAACTGTTTTACTTTGGCAACTAAATTTATATGCTTATCTGTTTGAGAGTTTTATAACCGGCAGGTGCTGGATTGCATTGAGTACTTCTTGCTTGTATCATTTAATCTGTTAGTGATAATTTGACTGAGCTCGCCGTTAAGGACTGATTGAAAGAGCTTTTTAGGTTTGATTTTTGAGAAACCCAATTCACATCTTTTGAGTATTCACCCTCTAGCAACAACATCAACGGTTTTTAAATAATTTATTAAAAAAATATACATATACACACAAAGAACATAACTAGATCATCAAACAAAGCTTTCCCCAAATATTCTACGGCTGAACATAAAATGAGACCTTTTTTGGACATGATTTATGGTAAGGCCCGGATGGATCCAACCAATGCAAAGGAAACCGACTTCCGTACTCCTTAAAGAAGCCTTCTTAAGTGACTTTTTGTTTTTTGTCTACCCCTTACTGGTGATTAAATTTAGGGTGTGTTTGAAGTTCTACATAAAAAGAATTTGTGGGAATAGATTTAATTATTTTTTTAAAAATTAAATTACAAATTTTTCAAAAATAACTGTCGTGGAAAGCTAAAAGTCTCCAATTTTTTTTAGAAGCAAGAGTGAGAGAGCTTTTAAAATGTGCTTGACCGAGTAACTCTTAAAATTTTAATGAATTTTATGTAAAGCCGAAACTGCCCTTACCACATTTTACTAATTTACATCTAATTCCTTATACATTCAAATAATCTAAACCCCTAATCTTCATTTCTTTTTGTTGAAACAACGAGCTCGACCATAGAAATGGAACTTGAAAGAAAGGGTTAAAGAAAACAAAGATCGTAGATAATTTTTATTTTATTATTAAGTAATAAATTATTTTATTAATATAAAATTATTGATTATTATTAGATAATGAATACTTTATTTTTTGTTGTTAATAAAGAATATTTCTTTAGTTAAAAATAATAATTCATTAAAACTATATATCTTTGAACCATGTCTATTTTAATAATTTTACAGTTTTATAATACTATTAAAATTACAATTACCAAACATTATTATTTATAACAAAAAGTGCTTTGTAAGACAGTTTACCAAACGCTATATTGAGCTTTTAACAACAACACTTCTCATAACTCTTTTAGTACCAACATTCTCACAACACTTTTGACAACAGCAATTCTAAACACACCCTTGCTCTATTCAAGGGGCATGCCTTTTCAATGGGTATGTAAGAACTTACTTTCAATCTAATATATTAATGCTTTTACACTAACGAATAAAAAAAAGTTAAATATATTGAACTACATTAAAGTTGAGATTTAAATCTCACGTAAATTTATTTACTTTATCCTACCGATGTAATTCTTAATAGACTCGACGGTTAACATTCAACACTTTTACAACCGACCCATAATCCTCTCCATTTAAGAATTAAAATGAAAATCAAATTCATTATTAGATTAAATGCTACATTGATAAATTTAAATTTAAATATTTTTTATTTGATGATATGACATTCAATCTCACCATATACTTGACTCCATTTTAATTTTTAAACGAAAAAAATCATGTTCATTTGCAACCCTTTTAACATAATTTACCATCATCTCATACTCTCAATTTCCCTCAAGCTTCATTTTTAAAACATTAATTCTATTTCATCCTGCAGACCAAACAACGGCTTCTTGTTATCTCCAAACAAGGTACATTAACTTGACGCTTCTAAAACGTCAAGACAAACCAGGAATGGGCAAGATGGGTCCGTACGTATAAAGATTTAGATTTCGTTTTCGAAAAAAACATCTTCAATCAAAAAGGTGATTCAAGGATTCTGAAAATAAAAATTGATGCCACATAATAAAGACGGAAGAAATGAATTTATAAGGAACCTACTATATTGAAGTACTTGAAATGGATACACGCAGCCACTTAGTATCTTCCCTTGCTATAAGAGTACAGTCTGCATTATGAAACGAGAACAGTTACTCTCGGTGCACCAACTTTGCAGGTGGCATTTCACTTATAGATAAGGATTGTCCATGAGTGCTAGCTGTGTCCCGAAGTGGAGACCTCCACGCTGCATACTGGACAGACCTGCAGGCACAGAATACGTCATCATGTGATATAAACCCACCCAAAATTAACCCATTAGAAAATTACCCAAACTTACAAACCAGACACCACCTTTACTCGAAACATATCAACAAGACTAGAAATATTGACATGCAAAAGCTCCCAACCTAGAAATTTAACGGGTTAAATTTTATCTACAATCTTTCTCCCCCAGACCTCCCTCTTCCTTACCAGGCCAGAAGTAGTGTTTTGATTCTTTTCTTTTGAGTGATATGAATTTTTCAGTCTTATTTGTCCAAAATGTTAAAAAAAAGATTTCATAGTCCAGAAATATACTTTGAAGTCGATATGTTTTCCTTCTATAAAACACCCACAACCTAATATTTCAATTTCTTATCTGATTAAACTTACATCCTGTCTGCTTCAAGCATTTACTCTTCTTCTTCTAAGTGCCACCTCAACAAAAAATTCATAAGTTTATGACATTTTACGGAGTTATAAATTTGTAAAGATTGTTCTCCATGATTTGATATTATCCATTGATTGAAAGACAGCGGTTTAGACTGCCAGAGATATGATGAGATGATCTAAAAGAAGCAGTTTCTGAGCAGTCATATCTTATACTACATAATTAGTCTTAATTGAAAGCAGTAACATTAGAAGTGATAAGTCAACAAAAATTTTACTCCACCTAAAATAAATGAGACTTCTTCTGTAGTCAGCTGTTGTATAAAGGCCAATATAGAGAAAATCTAAAAGGATACTTTCATCCTAGAGACAACAAATATCAGTCATCTGTGACAACATAGAGCAATTGAATTGAAGAGAAGAGAAAGGTAAAGAGGTAAAAACTAAACCTAGATGTTGTAAGGGTTAATCCATTAGAATAAGAATACTTGCAAGTTGAAACTACGTCCTTTTTTTTGGGTGTGGAAGGGGAGGGGGGGGGTGATGGGGGGCATGACTAACATTCCCAAACCAAATCCATGTTTGATAACTTCTTACGATGATGTATGAAGAGTTATAATAGGTTCCACATAGTATGTTACATAACTTGTTCAGACCGACATAACAAAAAATAACTTCTTTAGACTGAATCCAAGGACAGACATAACATATTTACACTAATAGGATTAGCATGTATGAAATAAGGTAACTGGACAATGCAGCATTCAAAAAACAATCAGAAAGCCTCAAAAAAGGCCTGATCTAGCTAAATCCTTGAAATAGACAAAATGTGTGACTCCTGATACTATGGGAAGGATGAGGTTTCTTGAGGTTTAGGAGTGGGAAAGATAATAAATGCCTTTGTGCTTTGTACATATTTACGAGACGGGGATTAATGCTTTTTTATGTTTGGTTTTAGTTGGCTGATCCTCTGTTTCACTACAGCTAAAATCTGATTTGTGAGCCCTGAACCATGTCAAAAGACGTACTATAAACCCAACATGTGGCCTCTTTTTGCAGGACATGAAGATATTATATACAATAGGTCAAGTCAAATTAGAAAGATGCCGGGTATCTAAAACTTTTAGACCAGATGAAAACGACGCCGGTTATAGAAAAATTCTCTATGGTAGAAACTTTTGCTGCTTTTATATATAGTATATAATATAGGATATACCGTATACATGCAAACGAGTCCACCCAAATCTTGAGTCACAAAACTACAAAGGGAGAATATCCAACCACGAACAACAGCCACAAATCATAGCAAATGCATGGATAAAGAAAACTAAAAGGTCAGAACTTCAACACAGTAGCAAGGAATTAAGATGGTGGGAGGAGAGGGGATGTCCTTAGACAGCAGCGGAAAAATTACACTGAATAATTACACAGTTAACCATAATTATGGCATTACATAGGATGCAAGTAAACATGGAAAGACACACAAGTCATCAACATACCTTGTTTATTTTCAACCAATTATTTATGCACTCCGAATGGTAGGAATGTTTGCAAGAAAGCACCGTCAAGGTCTCATCATCCTCATAATCTAAACGGCAAATGACACACCTGCAAACACAAGCATATTAATATAGTTATCACATGACTGCAATTTAGACATAAAAAATTATGGCATCAAGGTTTACGAATCATTGCTTCCACTCTGACTGCTTCCTCTCTTATAGTTTACTGAAGGCAAAGAAGCAATTGTATCATCAGAGAGCCCTCTGCTCTCAGTTCCAACTACTTCACCCAGTGCAAGCAACTCCTAGAATAATTGAATTAACTCAAATAAGAAAAACGGAAAAAAGACAAGCAAACAGAGATATACATACAAACATAAATATGCACATGCATGCATAAGTGTTTACTTACTATATGTGAGAGAGAGAGAGAGTGAGAAAGATAACTTACCTCATATGATAGTTCATCAGGATCAACCTCCTCCCATGCATCCTACAGATTCAAGAGCACATGAGATGCATATATGAAACAGAATTTAAATCAACTCAAAAAGGCCTTGATCCCCAAACTGATAGGGTTTCCGCTACATGAATCCTTTTCCTCCAAACTTGACTAATCTAAATCCATACTCTTGCTAAGAAGCTTAGAAGTCAAATTTGTCTTCACTACTTCATGAAGAAAAATTCAGTGGAACCAAAAAGTCAATACAACACTAAAATAGGATGGTTTTTATCATTAAAAAGTCATTTAGAACGCATAAGCATTTTGATGTAGAACACTAGAAAATTATATTGATATTTAGAGGCACAAAGATTGAAGAATCACAATAACTTGTGGAATTCTCAATCTATGTACTGAAGTTTAACATAATAGGGTGCGCAATATGTAGGCACCAAAACCCGAACACACTAGGAAATCCAAAACATAAATAGAAAAGGAAACTAATACCTAAATAGACAAGGAAACTAATTCCACATAATAATAAACTAGATAGAATTCCTAATCATTTATGGAGTCTTTAATTCTTATTCCTAGGCCTATAAATATTCTTCTAAAAGTTGTTAGTTGGTTCTTCACCATTCTCCCCCGGTTGAAAAGAACTCGACACTTGAGAGTGAGAGTGAGGATACCAATCGAGAAGCTCAGGATCCATTGCAATAAACTCTTTCTCAAAAATCTAAGTAGCATCAGAGTCTGGATGGCCCCTCCAACGAACAAGGTATCGACGAGAACCATGAGATGAAGCAATGGTCTTTACATCCAACACATCCTCAATCTCATCTTTCTGCTACGAAAGAGATCGAAATTTTGGTGGACAGCTGCCTCTAGAAGGCAAAACAGGAGGCTTTAAAAGTACCTTGGTATGGAGAAAAATCTTCCACATTGAAAACATGACTAATATTCATATGATCAAGTAGATCAAGTAAGTATGAATTAAGTCCAAGTTTACAAATGATGGGAAAATGGCCAATGGCTCGGGCATGTAGTTTCTTAGCAGAATGTTTGGGTTATCGTTTAGGGCCATTGCGAACCATGACATGATCACCTATATCAAATTTTTTAGCCTTATGGTGCACATCAGCAGCAAGTTTGTAATCCATATTACTCAAACCAATTTTTCCTCAAATCTCAACAGGTAAATCACGAATGTGTTGGGCAAAAAATTCAGTGGTTTTAGAAGTGCGAACATCAAGGGAAGGGGAATAAGATCAACAGGTGTGCGAGGTGAGTATCCATGAACAATCTTAAATGGACTTTTGCCAATGGACCTATTAACAAGATTATTGTGGGTGAACTCAGCATGGGATAAAATCAAATCCCAATTTCCCTGTTTCTCTTTGACAATACACCTAAGTAAGTCACCTAAGCTCCTATTGACAACCTCGATTTGTCTATCTATTTGGGGATGAAAAAGAGAAATAGAATTTCAAACTACTGTCGCATAATCCCCAAAATGTTTTCCAAAAATAACTAACAAACTTAACATCCTTATCAGACAATATGGAATAGGGTAAACCTTGTAGTTTAACAACCTCTCAAAAGCACAGTTTAGCCACATGCCAAGCATCAATTGTTTTACTAGAAGGAAAGAAATGAGCCATTTTGGAGAACATATCCATAACAACTAATATAGAATCATGAACAAAATCCATAATAATATCTTTCTAAAGCGCATGTGGAACGTGTAGAGGGGTATGTAAGCCAATGTTTTGCTTCTTAGCCTTAGCTGACTGGCAAGTACGACACTGCAAAACAATTCTGAAAACATCCCTGGCGGCCAATAGAACCTATCCTCAACCAATGCAAGTCTTATCACGTCCTAAATGGCCAACAAGACGACCTGTATGCATCTCCCAAATCAAGAATTCTCTAAGTGAAGTACGTGGAATGCATAACTTAGTACGTGAAATTCTCTAAGTGACAGAGTCGTGGCCTTTTGTCTCTCCGATCTACCACTTCCACTAACGTCACTCCGATCCGTCACCATTGGTGCAACCGCCGAACTCCGGCGACCCAACCCCAAGCCGTCGAACCCCAATCACCATCGCCAACATCGTTGTCCGGCATCACCATTTGCGGCCAAGGAAGCACGCGATACGTGTTGTTTCTCACCTCTATTAACAGAGGAAGGCAATAATTGGTATTTGTATTTTTTATTTAAAAAAAAGGAAAAATAAAAGATAAGAGGAGCTGGGAAAAAAAAAAGATAAGAGGAGCTGAAAAAAACAAAAAAAAAAGTTTCATTTCCATGCTTTCTTTCTGCTTCTAATTTATTTAAATTAGAAATATGTGTTCTATTTTTAGCTTGACCAACAACTCATTGAAGTTCGATATAAGCTTACAAGTCCTTATTTGGCGGTTGATAAACTCATTTGTCTTCTTGATCACACTATACTATGTCTTTCAAAGGTAACACAATCACCTCCTACATTGTTGCAAACTTCACTCGCTTTGTTAATGAACATTTTTGTTGATGACCAGCTTTTCAGACATTCACATATTGATGTGAAAATTGCGATTGTCGCTTGCATTAGTGAAATAACAACAATAACTACAACAGACATGCCTTATGATGAGGAACAAACGAAGGAGGTCATTCAGTTGACCGTGTCTTCGTTTAAAAATCTAGTTGACCAGTCTAGTCGATCATATAGTCAGAGGCTCTCAATTCTTGAGACTGTTGCCAAGGTTAGATCATGTGTAGTGATGTTGGATCTGGAATGTTATGCTCTATTTAATGAGATGTTTTAGCAATTCTTCAAGGCTATAAGGGATTATCATCCAAAAAATATTTTCTCATCTATGGAGACTATTGTGACCCTTGTATTAGAAGGAAAATGAAGAAATTTCCCATGAGTTGCTCTCCACAATTTTAACTAATGCTACTTTAGCTCAAACCATACCTGATAGAGGAGCAGAAAGTTGTACTAGCCACAACTCCTCCTTTACATGTTGAGCAAGTTCATGAAAAGTTGGAAGACATGAGCGAGATAGTGGTAGTTATGCAGGTTCTTAGTGTTGATTTTATCCTGCCTGTTTGGTTTGAAGCACCTCCACAGGCATTCTTCACCAACATTTTTTCTTTTAGTCGAGACTTCATTTTTCAAGACTTGCATGACTATGCTTCATTTCTCCAAGCATCCAAGTTATTATTGCTTCCTCGCTTCAAAAATCAAGGTTGAGTTTTTTCTAAGTGGTGGAGAATAATGGCGTACAGAAAGGTATGGGGACAAGGTTGTAATTTTGTAATCTTGAAAGAATTATATTTTATTAATTTCTTAAAATATGATTAGAATATAGTATTTGATCATTTTTTAATTTCTTTATTTACAGTGCTAGCTTAGAGTTATGATTCCTAAAGATTTCTATATAAGGGATCCTTATATTACTTTTCGAATAGCTCTGAATAAATAAAAATTGATTGATATTGGGTATCAATTCCTCTCAACCCCAAAGGTAGCTTAGCTTATCTTCCAATCTCCAAGGTAGCTTGGTTTCTATTTCTTGTTCTACATCAATAACCCTCACAAATCACAAAGTCAACATATTCTCTACGATTACCATCCTTAACTTCTTGAAAAATGAATCCAAAGTCTAGGACAAGTAAGATACTCATCCTTCATTCTATCGAAACCTATAACTTGTGTGCTCATCTTTTGAAGAACAAGAACTACTAGATTGAGGGCATCAGCTACCTTATTCTCAACAACCAAACAATGCTCAAGCACAAAGGAGTACTCATTAAGAAACTCGACCCATCCAACATGTTTAGAGTTGAGCTTATTTTGAGAATTCAAGTATCGTAATGCCAAGTGGTCAGAAAACAAGACAAACTCTTGAGGTAATAGATAATACCTCCAATGGCGAAGGGACTCAATCACCGTGTAGAATTCCCTATCATAGTTAAAATGCTTTTGTTTGGCCTCATTGAGTTTCTCACTATAGAATGCTATAGGGTGACCCTCCTGACTCAAAGCTCCTCCAATGCCTACAACAGAAGCATCACAAGCTATCTCAAAAAGCTTTTCAAAATCTATATGCCTCAAAACAGCTGCCTTGGTCATTTTCTTCTTGATTGCACACAATGCTCTAGTAGCTATAAGAGTCCACTGAAATTCCCCTTTCTTTAAACAATCAATGATGGGAGCCATGATAGTTGTAAACCCTTGAATGACTCGTCTATAGAAAGTGGCTAACCCAAGGAAACGAGCTTCTGAGATAGATTTAGGTTCTGGCCAATCCTTAATGATTTTAACCTTGTCAAGGTCAGCTACCATACCTTGTGCTGAGATGATATATCTTATGAAAAACACTTGAGCTTAAATGAAAGTGCATTTCTTGAGGTTAGTTGCCTTTCTAGGTGTTGTGAAAACTCGATGAAGATGATCTAAATGCTCCTCTCTATAGGTACTAAAGATCAGGATATCATTGAAATATACCACTAAGAATTTTCCAATAAAAAGGCGTACAGGTCATAACTCTCATAAAAGTACTATGAGTCTGATTTGGAGTACCAACTAGAACCAGCTAACATATCAAGCATATCCTCAAGCCTAAGTATAAAAAACCTATACTTGGTGGTGATTTTATTAATAGCTCTACTATCAATGCACATCCTACAAGATCCATCCTTTTTTGGAGTTAAGGGGGCAGATAAGGCAGGTAGGGCAAGTATCGCACAAGGACTAAGACTATGCTTAACAAACCCTTTACTTAACAACTCTTCCACTAGCTTGTTCAATTCTGCGTGGTCCTTAAGGTTCATCCTATAGTGTAGAAGATTAGGTAATTGAGAGCCAGGAACCAAATCAATAGCATGTTGAATATCCCTCATCGGAGGCAACTTGCTAAGAAGCTCATTAGGTATGACATCAGAAAAATCAGCTAACAACTTAGATATTTCACGAAGAAGATCAGGTTTCACTTCGGTGTTTTCCAAACTAGTCTCTCGAGCTACAACAGCCAACCAATATCCACTTTCACACCCTTCTCTCTCAAATTCACTATGGTTGAAAATGTGAAGGCTTTTTTCAATAGGAACCCAGGTTGATATTTGAGCTTATTATCTTTGGTGTCAAAATAATGTTCTTGCCATGTTAACCACATCAAGGTTATACAACCAAGGATGTCATAAAAGCACGTGAGCCACATCCATAGGTAAAACATCACAATAAACCTCATCTTTATAGTCCCCTAGCATTGGAACAAAGCACCTCTTGGTGACTGATAAAGTTGTTTTATCTAGGCGATCCTAAAAGGCCAGGGATGTGGTTCAATTTTAAGGTTTAGTTTAGCTATAGTGAACTTGGAAACTACATTCATAGCACTCCCTCCATCAATAACCAACTTACAAGTCTTCTCACCACACTTAATGAATGTGTGGAAGATGGTAGTGTGTTTCCACTCATTAGTATCCACAACGGTAGACAAAATAAATCTCATCACATTGACACGATGGTCACTACCTGCTAGAGCTATTTGTAAGTCATCCTCATCTTTGGAATATTCTAACGGCTAAACAATTTGATCCTCACTTTCCCGAGGTTCACTATACTTGTGTTCTAGAAATAGGGCACGTTCAGGACAACGAGCTGCGATATGACCCCTCTTATGACAATGATGAGATTGGATTGAAGATCCAATGAAACAAGTATCACTGAAGGAACCACTAGGTTGAGTAGAAGAACTAGAAGCCTTACTCTGGGAAACATAATCCTGAGAAGTTGACTGCCATGATGTGCTAATTTGAGAGGACACATGACGAACAAATGGGGAATTGAGGTATTTTTCAACTTCTAAAGCTTTTGGTAAGCATCTTCAATCGAATCAGGGTTAAACAACTCAACCTCACGTCTTATATCGCCTCTAAGCCCATTGAAAAATCTAGATACACTGAGGATAGCACTCTTCTTGAATACCACATCTAATAAAAAGTTCATCAAACTGAGTCAAGTAATCGGTCACACTCGTAGTTGTTTGCTTGAGGTTTAGCCATTGACTATATAGTTGATTCCTGCAAAAATAAGGTACTTTTCCTTCAGTTTCTGCCCCCATTGAACAATTGGTGGCTCTCTTATTGTCTCTATCTTTTGTTGGACAGATTGCCAATATTTCTTAGCAGGTCTTATCAATTTCAAACAAACAGAAATATCATAAAAGAAAACAAAAATTATCACTTTTGACATAAGATTAAATTCGAAAGGCGGTACGAGCATGCAAAATAATGTAAAGAGTGCAAGATCAAGAGTGACAATTTTTGTCGTGCAGCATTCTCTTCGGATTCTTATCTAATTGTCTATGGCCGTTGTTCCTTGGATTGCTTGTTAGAGTGAGAGAAGAGAAGAGAGGGAAGAGAATAGAGAGAGATGTGAGAGAAGCCAAGAGAAGAGAGAGAAGGAGAGGAGAGAAATAAAGAGAGATCTGTCCACACGGCATTGACTAGAAACTACGTGGACAATTTGGATGAAAATAATGACTAAAACGTTTCACTAACAGAATTACAGAACGACTAGAATGGATTTAGCTGAACTTTAATTATAACTTACTTTGAACAAAAAAAAGAGAAAAGCAGCCATTTAAACTAAAATAATTCCACTACACCAATTACCATGTTTCTGATGACCAATATCCTCCTTCTAGAAAGCATTCAAGGCTATCACGTTCTAAGAAATTGCTCGGTCAACCATTCCAAGTTTATAAAGGACGAAAACAAAGAAGGAAAAAGAAAAAAAAATTGGCGCAAAATGGTATATTGAATAGATAAAAAGTTATCAATAACCAATAACTACTGATTTGTATAAATAAATTTGAATGAACCAAATAACAAAATTGAGACAATATTTAAATCTATTTCATGGATACTTAACAAATAATTTTAAACCCTTGAGATATATTTAATATTTAAATTTTACCCAAGTCTTACAACTATATACTTGCTTGAATCATATATTCCTCCTACACTAATTGGATTGTTGCTTCATACAGTCTTTACCATAAATTATAACAAATAATAAGATTTTTAATATTCTAAATTAGAATATTTATGTCACTGATTACAAAAAAAAATAGAAGATTTATGTGTGCTATTGAGATTATCTCTAAGGTTTTTCAAAATTCTAGCAATAGTTTTTTAAGACAAGTGATTTTAAAAAAGCACCCATGCATGGCACACATGCACAACTAGTTGTAAGCTTTAAGGCAAAGAATGGATAGTGTACTGGAATATATTCACAAAAGAATTACTGGGTTGAAACTCAACAACAACAGAATTAATAACTGCGAAATATACTTCTGAAAAATTTCTCATGGTCAAAATATTCTTCATTTTAAAATCAATTATTTCAATGATGATTTTCTAAAAGAAAAGCGGAGGGGGGTTTACCAATTGTTTCATCGATTTTTAATATAATTTTGAATACAAGGATAAAACGAGAATAAAAGGATTAACTTGTTTCATGCAAACTTGAAGATGAAGTTGCAACTTTGTGGAGTCAATGGAACGTCATAAAGTCCGACAAGAAAAAAATCATCTTGATCAAAGATGAAAAGTATCATATCAATGAAGTTTTTTTTCCTCATAATTATTCAAAAACATTATGGATCGGTTCATTAATCTTGTTTAGAGAATCATGTTAGGGGAATTTTTTTTTTTTTTGGATAAGTGTTATGGGAATTTTTAATTAATCATCAAGAACTGATTTGTATGTGAAGTATGAAATAAAAGAGGTAAATCTTCATTTGTCAAATAATTCAAGAAGTCTAAGATTTGAAAGTTTTTTGTTTAGGGAAAGTTACTCTTACCTCCCTGAGGTTAGGATAATATATGATGTTCTCCTATTTTCCGAAATAACACTTACCTCCTCTGTCGTATTCATAGTTTGGGAATTTCATTACATTTTCCTCCTTCTGTTAGTATGACCAGTCTACTGTTAAAAAGTTGGTCAAAAGTATTGCCACATCAGATAAATAATTTTAAAAAGTACCAAAATACCCTCAACGATCCTAACTAGAAAAGTTGGTCCAAAATACCTTAGCTATTTTTGCAAACTTATAAAAAGAAAAAGACCTTCTAAGCTGTTAAATACTGAGTCCGTTACCTAGTGTATACAAAATTGTAAAGAATACAAAAAGACAGAGGAAGCGGATAAATTTTGAATTCTGCAGATTAAATTTTTTATATAAGCATTTGAGGAGAGAGCTTTCGAAGACATGGAATATAACAGCTCACTGGTTGTTAACACTCAATCATCTCAGTCATCTAGGGTAGTTTTTTATCATTTATATCACTTTGATTCCCTTTCATCGTGATCGCATAAGCAAGATATTCAGTCTAATGGCATTTTAGACAAAAGAAGACCACACACACAAGCAACAATGCAATGCAAATAATAAATAACACTATATGAACAGGGTACTAGAATGAAGTATCTGATGGTATACGCTAAGGCTAGAGACAATTTGTTCTATTTAGATTTTCAGTTAAAAGGAAAAGAGGGGGACTATTTCAGAACTCTATGAACAGTCAAGGAAATTGATACCTGCGAGTTATGACCGTGATCCTCCAAGTCCTCAAGGACCTCAAATCCTGCAATCATTAAAACTTATATAATTGCAAACCCTTAAAAGAAAAACATAAAAAAAAAAGAGTTCAATGATGGTTATGGACACTCACGATCATTTATCCCAGCTAGCGCCAGCAATCTAGCAGCCATTTCTCTTTCTTCAGCTTCCTGTAGGACTCTTGCATAGGCCTCATCACTCATGTAAACACCGGGGTCAACTTCAACATTGGCACTGTTATCCTCTTCGACATCATTTGCATGCACATCAAATGCATCTTCCTCATCGTCTGCATTAGTGCCATCATCCCTTCCACTGTCATCATTGGGATCATCAAAATCATCCTCATCATCGTCCAAATAGCTTCCTGCTTCCCAACTTCCATAATCACTCCCTTCATTGTTCATCCTGAGTATCATGTATGCCCGCTCCTACTCATTGGTCAATAAGCGTCAATTAAATAATAAGCAGAAAAGGATACACCCAAATGGGTAAAAACCAATACAAAGCTATCAAGAAAACTCAACAATCAGTTTGAACTATATAAAGTTACTTTTTAACCATCATTTCATTGGTTTGAGAACTGGTAAAATTAAATTTCTTTAAAGATCAGATCTGATGTTTAAATTAAAGGAACCACCCCAAGCTCCCCAATTAAGCAAAACTGTGTCTAGACTCTATTACTGAATGAAGTTGAAAATTACAGTTGAGATGCTTGCAATGATTAAAATATAATTCGTATTTTCATATTCTATCCTTTCCACAGTTTACTTAGTGACCTATAATTAATCTTAAATAAATCATCTAAAAAAACTAACTATCAAAACAATGAAGAACATAAATTCAAAAGAGAACTAAGAAATTAAGAGGAATTACTCAACCACCCAACCAACGCTACACACAAGAAAGAAAAGAAAACTAAACTAACTCCAAACAAAAATTCAAACTTTCCTCTTTCACAATTTTGTAAGCAAATCACGCCCCACCCCCAAGAAAAAAGAAACATTAGAAAGCATTTACAACTCACACAAATCATCAATTTAAAAGGAACATTAGAAAGCATTTACCACTCACAAATCATTAACTCCACAAAAACCCTAATATGAAAATTGAATATGATATACACGCAATAATATATAATAGAGAAAGAGAGGGATGAGGACCTGTTCTTGGAGGGTACGAGCAAGAGCAAGGTCGGCATCAATTTGGCTGAGATTAGTAAAAGGAGTTCTTGAAGCCGATTGACAAGGCTGCTCCAAGTTCGATTGACTTTCCTCTTCTCCATCAGTTTCGGTTTCACTGTCCAAATTATTGTTGTTATCATTATTAGGGTTCTCTTCTTGTTCTCGTTCATCGTCGTTGTTGCTGTTGCTGTTGTTTATTTTGGGTTCCCCTAAACCTTTAATGCTATTGATGTCCTCGTTGTTGTTGCTGTTATTGTTCTCCATCTGTTGTTAGAGAGTTTCGATTCCGAGTCAAGCGAAGATAACTTGTGTGTTTCGAGCGAGATCGATTTAGTATCGTTCGAATCAGTGAATTATTCAAGAATCTAAAAAGAAGAGAGAGATACGAATGATTAAAGACAAAGAGAGAGATGTAAATTTGTGGGGCATGGTGTTGGAATTTAGAACTTAAAACAAAAATTTAGAACAAGAAACGAAAAAAAAAAAAAAAGCTACAATGAGAGAGAGACATGTAAGATCCTCTGTAATTGAACTAGTTTGCTTGTATGAGATTGCTTTGGTAAACCACTAATCAGCATTACATTAACCAAGTGGTTGAAGGGGATTTATAAAATAAACTATTGGGAGTAATAAATAAGGCTTAAATGCGTCTTGGCCTCCAAAGTTTGGGACGTCTTGCACCAGTAAACAATTTTTAATTGTGTTACATCCAATTGGATTAATGAGGTTAAAAAAAATAATTAAAATGAAAATTTAAGCATAAAACTAAATAAATAAAGCTTATAGAAAAGAAAAACAAATTTGAAACAACCCACTCTTTCTGAAAACAACAGTTCATATATTTTGGATCAATTTTCACCAATCTCTTTCTTTCTTTTTTCCCAATCTAAACTCTCTTGTTTTTTATTTTTATTTTTATTTTAATCTACATCATTCTCTCGCTTTCCCTCCTCGTTACCCACTGTGATTACTCCAATACCAACACGACGACACCATGTTTGCTTCATTTTATTCTTGTGCTTGAGTTTAGGTTAAAATGTATCTCAAATTTTGTGGTTTTTTTTATTGATTGAAGATTGGAATCTAGTTTCTTCACTTCAATAATGTTGTTTGATGAAGATTGGGGAGAAATACACAAGTCATGATACCTATAGAAGGGGATCTAAAAATTAAGAGATGACATCAGCTATGGGACCCCAACATGACTTTAATTACAAACCCAAGGGGTCTGGGAGATGATCAATGGTCCAATCATGACCATGATGTCTTCGCAGATCGCGATGATGAATTCTTTTACCATGCCTAGGTGATCAAGGTGCGCGGAGCACATGCTGAGGTCGTAGTTGGAGTTTTAACGGTTATGGAGCATGCTTATGAAGTTGAAGAGCGAGGCTCTAGTGCAGAGGAGGGTGCTAGTGGTAAGAAAGATGAAGAAGAAGAAGTTTGAGATGAGGGAGGAAAAAGGAAGGATATGAACTATGATTGAGAGTAAATGAAAAGAAAGAAAAAGAATGATCTGGACTAAGGATTGAGAGCAAATTTTGTTGGGAAAGAAAATTCGAGATAAGTAGAAAAGAAGAATGATCTAAACTTTTGTTGGTGTAGTTTGAAATATTGGGATAAGAATCCAACATTAAAAAGAAATAGTGAGTTTGAAGCTTTATATAGTAGTACACGCATGTCCTTATTAATTGATTGTGTGTAGCTATGCAAGACATGACTCGCACACACGCGTGCACATATGTAGTGCTTTAGTAGCACATTTGGCACTTGGTAGGTAATTAAAGTTTGTATTTTAACTTTTCAAATTTTAGTTGGTAGTTATTTAACCACCATACAGTTTTTGGTTAAAACATACATAACCTTTGGTTTGAAAGGACCAATTACTCATATTAGAAGAGGCATGTCATTTGGAAATGTTTATTCAAACTCAATAAATAGATAGAAGATCTATTAGAAAATTTGAGTTTTTATCTTGTTCTTATTCTTTAATCATCTAAGATTTTTCTTTGTAAAAAAGCTTTGGTGTATCATGGAGTAGACTTGCTTATATTTTAATTCCCTTTAGTATGGATGCAATATCTTCTTACTGAAAATGTATTCCAACATGCCTCAAAGTCGTCCTTTATTTTTAACAAATTGTTCTAACGATTGTAGGAAGATATTGTAATGGAGTCTGATGAACATTCTACCATCTAGTTAATGATTTAGGACTAATTGGATCGCTTTAATGTCACCATTTTCACTCGCTAGAAGGATAAGATGGTTTTCGTGCTTACTGCCTTGAAAATCTATTATGGACTTGGACACGAATTATAGCCACTACCTAAATTGAGTGTAGTAGATACTGAACAGATTAAGGAACAAAGGAAGAAGTGTGAAGAAGATGCATTGGTCTATCAAGGACACATTTTGAACACATTAACGGAACATTTGTATCATTTATATTCGAACCTAAAATCGACAAGGGAGATTTGGACTACCTTGGAGACAAATATAAGAATGAGTGAAAAAGGCACTGACAAATTTCTAGCACTCAAACATTTTGAATTTGAGTTGAATGATAATACACCAATCATGGATCAAGTCCAAGAGTTTCAAGTCCTGATCTTGAAGTTAAAGTTCCTAATGCTATACAAGTAGGGGAAATTCTTTTTTAAACTTCCTCCTTCGTGAAATGAATATAGAAATAAGATTTTGCATTCCCTTGAGAGTTTCACCTTGGAGCATTTACAAACGCATTTGCATATTGAGGTTGAAATTCGTGCTTGAGAGGTACAATTTGTGAGTTCTAAAGTGAACTTTGTGAGTGAAAATCTGGTAGAAACCAGAATAATATGAAAATTAACAAGAGAGGAACTAACTTTAAGAAATCCAACAATAAGGAAAACTGATCCTGCTAAAACTATGAAAAAAGGGACATTTTTTCCGTGAATACTAAAACAAGAAAAAAGGACAGTTCTTCCAATATGATTGAGAATACAATTAAGGAATTAATTGCTATGGTGTCTGATCTAAATATCAATATGGTGATTGAAGTTAACATGGCAACAACATCCAAATCTACAAAATGGTGGCTTAATTTTGGTACGACCATTCATGTTTGCAATGACAAAAGTCAATTCAAGACCTATAAGGAACTGATTAAAAATGAGGTTGTACTAGTGGGAAACTATGCTACTTCGAAAGTGGAAGGAAAAGGAATGTTGAATTAAAATTTACTTCTAGACAAACTCACCTTAGTCAATATATTCCATATTCCTGAAATTAGGAAGAATCTTGTTTGTACAAGTTTGTTGAGCAAGGAGAGTTTAAAGTTAGTCATAGAATCCGATAAGATTATTGTATCTAAGAATGATGTATTTGTTGGGAAGGTCTACATTTGTGATGGCATGTTCAGGTTCAGTATTTATGAAATAGATAATGTTTTTACTTATATTGTTAAGTCCGATACTTTATGGCATGCTAGATTAGGATATTTAAATTTTCGTTCATTAAATCATATGTCTAAGCATGGTTATATTTCATTATAACATAAATGTTGGCATTTGTCTAAGGTTTAAACATGTCTAAACATGGTTCAAAGATGGTTAAAGTCTAAACCAAGGTTGGAAGATTAAAATATAGCATGTTAAAGGAGTGCGCACATGTGTGTGCATCCATTTGGGTGTGTGTGCACACCCCTAATCAGCAAAGCAAAGTAGTGCGCATTGCTGTGTGAAAGGCAGCATCAGTGTGCGCCTCACCACCCCTTCACTAGCGCCTCACCGCCTAGCAAGGAAGCAGCTTGGAGAAGGGCAGCGCCACACCGCCCCTCCACCAGTGCCGTACCGTCCAGAATGTGGTGCAAAGGGGCTTTGTCTAGCGCCGCACCGCCCCCTGTTCAGCGCCTAGGCGCTAGGCACACTGATGCACACATGGACAGCTTGCTTAAACCTCCTTTTAGGTGCGTGGATGAAAGGTTAAAACACACAACACCACTTAGGATTGATGGAGGGCCATGGTTAAGTGGTCATCAAGATCTAAGGGTGGAGATTGACTCTCAAGATTGGACAAGAAGTTGGTGCACTATATAAAGGGTCACCTAGCTTCATTCTAGACATATTGTTGTGACTTTCTTTGAGATCAATTGTAAAGAGTGACAAGACACAATACAAGAGAGAATTGTGTGAGAGTGCAAGGACACAAAACACAAGAAGGACTTATTGTAGAGAGGCTGGTTGTAAAGAAGAAAGAGTAGTATAGATAGAGAGCATTGTAATAGTTCTTATCATCTTCTTTCTTCTCTTCTTGGTTTCTTCAAGAACTTGAGTTTCTTGAAGAGGGTTGTTGTAATTGTAAAGAACCATTGATTTAGTGCAGAGAGTTCAGAGGAACTCATGGGGACATAGGCACATTGCCGAACCTCAATAACAAATCGTTTGTCTTCTTTTCTTTCTTGCTTTCGATTGCTGTTTTTCTTTCTACAAGTCATTCTAGACTTGGGTGTTTGGAAGATTACCACCTGGGCATCTTGTCAAGGTGATTTCCAACTGTGGCATCAAAGCCGGAGGAGCTTGCATAGCTGGGTATCGAAGCAAGAACATAAGGTATTGGAGCAAGACTCCAAGGGTCAACTTCTTGGGTGATTCAAGAACGGAGTAAAGATCAAGATCAGATCGTGTTCTTGAGGGTGATTCAAGAACGATATTAAGATCCATCTTCGATCTGTGTTCTTGAGGTTTAGAATAAGTTGGAAAGCATTTATGGGTGCTCTATAAATCAAGGGATCTTCTTCGCAAGATAGGTTCAAATTTCGGTATTGAGAAGCTTGATGGAAAGGGAGATTTTTCCCTTTGGAAGCGGAAGATCAAGGCGGTTCTTGTGCAACAAAAGGTGGACTTGGCTCTTGGAGAAGATGATGCTTTTCCAGCAAGTGTCACAGAGGACTAGCAGATTGAGATGAAGAAGATGGCTTACAGCACCATCTTCTTGCATATGTCGGATAATGTCACAAGGGTTGCGGAGACTCGGAAGATCCAACTGTCATGTGAAAGAAACTAGATGAGTTGTTTCTTGCTAATACTCTCCTTAATAAGAGGTATCTTCGTAAATAAATCTTTGCTTTTAAATTTGATCCTAATAAAGAGTTGCAAGACGATCTTGATGCCAAGATAAGGAGTGCATCAAGTGGAGGAAGGCTGTTCTTTAAAAGAAGGATAGCAACTCGGTATGGCAGCAACCATGGCTACTACCGGGACAGAGATAGAGGACAGAGTCATGGGAGAGTGCACAGCAACGTGCATGGCTACTGCCGGGACAGAGGTAGAGGAGAGAGTCATGGGAGAGTGCACAGCAACATGCAAAGGACAGAGGTAGAGGAGAAAGCCATGGGAGATATTTCTACTGCCATAAAGAGGGTCATGTCAAGAAAGATTGCAAGAAGATGACAAGAGATAGAGGAAGAAGCCATACCAAGAATGGAAAGGCTTCGGTTGCCAAAACAAAACAGCAAGATGGTGATGTCTTGTTATATGCTCGGATGTGAGCAAGGGGCAAGAAGGCAATGGGAAATGGATCTTTGATACCGAGTGCACTCATCACATGTGCCCTCACCAGAGTTGGTTCAAGAATTTCAAGGAAACCAATGATGAAAGGGTTTTCTTGGGGAATGATATTTCTTACCAAGTGAGGGGAACAGGAGACATCCAAGTGAGGATGTTTGATGGAATGACAAGGCTGTTGAAAGATGTGAGATATCTCCCGGATTTGAGGAGGAATTTGATCTCATTGGGGCAGGTGGATTCCATGGGATACACATGCAAGATAGAAGGAGGAAAGATCAAGGTAGCCAAGGGATATTTGATAGTGATCAAAGCAACAATGAAGGATGGTCTCTATGAGATGATTGGAGACATGGAGATCAAGGATTAAGTAGTAAGCTTGATGGCTGAGATGGATGAGGCAACCCTTTGGCACACTCGCTTGGGATATATGAGCGAAGAGGGCCTGCAAGTTCTCAGCAAGGATGGCCTACTTAGTGGAAACAAAGTAGAGGAACTTAATTTCTGTGAGTGTTATGTTCTTGAGAAGCAACACCGGGTTAGCTTCAACACCGGAGTGCACAAGTCTAAGGGCATTCTTGACAACATTCATGCGGACCTTTGGGGACCAGTAAAGACACCAACACAAGGAGGTAATATTTACTTTCTGTCTTTAATTGATGATTATTCAAGAAAGTTTTGGGTTTATTTGGTTAGAAATAAATCAGATGCCTTGAATAAATTAGTGGTGTGGAAAGGGCTGGTAGAGACTCAAATGGGTAGAGTAGTTAAGGGGATAAGAATCGATAATGGCTTAGAAATTTTTAACCAAGAACTTGATCAATTCTATAGGTTAAATGGGATTCTAAGACATAGGACGGTTGTGGAAACCCCTCAGCAAAGTGGAGTTGCTGAGAGGATGAATAAGACCCTTATGGAAAAGGTTAGGTGCATGTTAGATGGATCCGGATTACCCAAATGTTTTTGGGGGGAAGCGGTGTCTACCGCTGCTTATTTGGTTAATAGATCTCCCTCTAGGATTATGTACCATAAGACTCCCGATGAGATATGGAGTGGAAAACCCCCTGAGTTGGACAACCTTAGGACTTTTGGGTGTGCTACATATGCACAACAAAATGATGATAGACTTAGCCCAGGATCTAGAAACTATGTGTTTCTAGGATATGGGGAAAGGGCTAAGGGGTATAGGTTGTGGTCCATAGAGAAAGAAGGATTGAGACTCATAATAAATAGGGATGTCATTTTTAATGAATTGTTATTTCCCTATTTGGAGAAAACTAACCCTGCAGGGGCTAGTGAGCAAACCAGTTCGGTATTTGTCGAGCATAGCATCAAGGAGAATTCAGTTCAAGTAGAGCAAGGAAGGCAAGAGGGTTCGGACTAGGTAGATCCCATTGATGAATGCCAAGCTCAGGACACTCATGAGGAGGTTGAACTAGAAGTTGATGATGATGGGAGTCGGAAGGACTATCAGCTCACAAGAGACCGAGAAAGAAGACTGCTCGGATCACCTTCAAGATATGGGTTTGCAGATGCTGCGGATGCAGCAGCTCCTTGGATAGAAGGAGAGATAAGTGAACAAGCGACTTACATTGATGCCATGGGATGTAAGGATTCGTCAATATGGAAACTGGCTATGGAGTAAGAAATGGATTCTTTGATGAAGAACAACTTCTTGAAATTGGTGCACATTCCGGGAAATCAGAGAGTTGTGGATTGTAAGTGGACTTATAAGATCAAAGAAGGGTACCCTCCAGGAGATGAAGTCCAAAACAAGGCTAGGCTAGTGGCGAATGGGTTCACAAGAAGAAAAGACATAGATTTCACATAAACTTTCTCACCTGGACACAAGGTGGAGAAAATGGTGAGTATCCTCATCTATGTCATTGATGTGCTATTGGTTCAGAACAGTAGGAAGAGGATGGAAAGGTTTACATCTCAACTCAGTGAGGAGTTTGAGAGGAAGGATCTTAGTCTTACACAAAAGATCCTTGGGATGTGTATAATCCAAGAAAAGGAGAGAAACTCGTTAAGGGTTTCTTGGGTAATGGATGTTCTCAGCAGATTTGTGAGTAATCCTTGAAAGAAGCATTGGCTTGGGATGAAGTGGTTACTGAGGTATTTAAAGGCTCAGTGGCAGCTGGTGGTAGCACTCATAACAACCGGGGCAGAATGCATAGCGGCTACGGAAGCCATAAAGGAGGCTATGGGGTGCAAAGGGTTGTTAAACAAGTGGGAGGTCCTAAAAGAGCAAGTGGTGGTGTATTCGGATAGCCAAAATGCATGGTACTTGTGGAGGAATCCAGTGTTCCATGAGGGGACGAAACATATGGATGTTCGGTATCATTACATTCCAGAAAATGGTACGAAAGGATGCATTCATATTGACAAGAAGACCACGGAGGAAAGTCCTGCAGATTTAGGCACCAAGGTTCTACCTTTAAGAAGGTCCAATCATTGCCTTGGACTTCCTAGGAATGGAGTCGGTTGAATGATTACTCAAAATGAGTTTGGATCCTGAAGTTCTCTACACAATGGTTCGGGTTTAAATGCTTAGACAAAGGTAGAGATTGTTGGTATTTGTCTAAGGTTTAAACATGTCTAAACATGGTTCAAAGATGGTTAAAGTCTAAACCAAGGTTGGAAGATTAAAATACAGCATGTTAAAGGAGTGCACACATGTGTGTGCATCCATTTGGGTGTGTGTGAACACCCCTAATCAACAAAGCAAAGTAGTGTGCACTGCTGTGTGAAGGGCAGCATCAGTGTGTGCCTCACCGCCACTTTACCAGTGCCTCACTGCCCAGTAAGAAAGCAGCTTGGAGACGATCAACGCCGCACCGTCCCTCCACCAGCGTCGTACCGTCCAGAATGTGGTGCAAAGGGGCTTTGCCTAGCGCCTCACTGCCCCCTGTTCAGCGCCTAGGCGCTAGGCACACTGATGCACACATGGACAGCTTGCTTAAACCTCCACTTAGGTGTGTGGATGCAAGGTTAAAATGCACACCACCACTTAGGATTGATGGAAGGCCATGGTTAAGTGGTCATCAAGATCTGAGGGTGGAGATTGACTCTCAAGATTGGACAAGAAGTTGGTGCACTATATAAAGGGTCACCTAGCTTCAATCTAGACATATTGTTGTGACATAATTTGAGATCAATTGTAAAGAGTGACAAGACACAATACAAGAGAGAATTGTGTAAGAGTGCAAAGACACAAAACATAAGAGGGACTCATTGTAGAGAAGCTGGTTGTAAAAAAGAAAGAGTAGTATAGATAGAGAGCATTGTAATAGTTCTTATCATCTTCTTTCTTCTCTTCTTGGTTTCTTCAAGAACTTGAGCTTCTTGAAGAGGGTTGCTGTTATTGTAAAGAACCATTGATTTAGTGCAGAGAGTTCAGAGGAACTCACGGGGACGTAGGCACATTGCCGAACCTCGATAACAAATCGCTTGTCTTCTTTTCTTTCTTGCTTTCGATTACTGTATTTCTTTCTACAACTCATTCTAGACTTGGGTGTTTGGAAGATCACCACCTGGGCATCTTGTCAAGGTGATTTCCAACAATAAACATAGTGACAAATGTGAAGTTTGCATTCAAGGTAAGATGATAAAAAAATTGTTTCCTAATGATGAACGAAATACTAAATATTAGAATTAATTCGTTTTGACATATGTGAATTGAATGGGATTCTAACAAGAGGTAGTAAAAGATACTTCATAACTTTTATATATGATTGTTCTCATTTTATGTATGTCTACTTATTGAGAAGTAAAGACAAAGCTTTTGCAAAATTTAAAGAGTATAAATCTGTTGTAGAAAAAAAAAATTCAAATTCAAATTCTGATAGAGAATGGAGTACTTTCCCGACGAGTTTTCTTTGTTCTGTGAAGAGCATGGAATAACACATCAGAAATCTATTCCTTATACTCCACAACATAATGGTTTAGGCGAATAAATGGACCTTTGGTTGATTTGGATAATTCTATCCTTTTAAATGCAAATTTTCTTTTCAATTTATAGGGTGAAGCTATGCTTATTACATGTCATATTCATAATAGAATTACTTCAAATAAAATAGATGTCTCACCTTATGAAATTTGGAAAGGAAGAAAACCTAATTTGAATTGTTTTAAAGTGTGGGGGGTGTGTAGCGTTCTATAAAGGTCTTAATCCTCAAAGGACAGAGATAGGTCCTAAAGGAATTAATATTTTTTTTTGGTGGGATATGCACAAGAATCTAAGGCATATAGACTTCTAGATATGAATTCAAAAGTTATTATCGAGTTTGTTCATGCTCAATTCGTTGAAAACAAATTTTTGCACGACTCTAATGTGAATGAACCAAATCATGTAGATGGCCAATCCTCTACATTGGTACATAATTCAGATGAGACTCCTAAAATTATTGAAAATAATAAAAGAAAAAAATTCTAGTAATCTTCCTAAACCAAGAAGGAGTCAAAGAATTAGGAAACAAAAGGACTTAGATCCAAGTTTTATTTCCTCACAATGTATTGTTTCCTTGAGGAAGGAAATATAAATAAAGTGTACAAGAAAATACCCATGTTACTAAATGTAGAAGATGATCCTAGAACCTTCAATGAAGCAATGGATTCTAGAGGTGCAACTTTTTGAAAAGAATTTATTAATGACGAAATGGACTCAATTATGTCCAACAATACTTGAGTTATAGTGGATCTACCACCTAGGTCAAAACCAATAGAGTGCAAGTGGGTATTTAGGAGGAAGTATAACATAGATGGGTCTATACAAGGCAAGACTAGCTGTCAAGGGATTTAGACAAAAGGAATGTGTTGATTATTTTGACACATATGTTTCAATGGCAAGAATAACATCCATAAGAGTGTTTTTGGCCTTAGCCTCCATATATGGGTTATATGTGAACCAAATGGACGTCAAAACTACCTTTTTTAAATGGAGATTTAAATAAGGAAATACATATGGAGCAACTTGAAGGTTTTATACCTTCTAGAATGAAAAGAAAGTTTGTAAACTAGTAAAGTCTCTTTATGGATTAAAATAGGCTCCAAAGTAATGACATGAAAAGTTTGATAATGCAATATTATGAAATGATTTTGTGCACAGTAGTGTAGATAAGTGCATATATTCTAATTTTTCACAAGATTATGGAGTGATCATATATCTCTATGTGGATAACATGTTGATTTTTGGCATTATCATGCTTGGAATTTCATAAACTAAGATGTATCTTACTTCAGTTTTCAAAGCGAATTATCTAAACGAAGTAGATACTATCTTGGGAATTAAAGTAAGAAGAGATAGCAAAGGATTTTCTTTAACATAGTCTCATTATCTAGAGAAACTATTTCATAAGTTTAGTCATATCGGAATTAAGGAAACTAACACTCCTCATGAATCTGGTGTGAAGTTGATTGAGAATCTTGATAGTGCTTGATAGCAGGTATCATACCACGAGAACTCAAAACAAATTAGTGAGATGATATTTCAAAATCTTGTGCAAAAGTCCACTCAAACAGATACCCACACAAATATAAGTTCTAGGCAGTCCATGAAAAAATTAAAAATAATAACAAAATGTTTAAACTGTAAAAATAGATCTCCATAGCTAAATAAGTATGCATGTCTATTATCTTTTCCTTCTTTATCATCTACAGTAACAATTTCTTTGTTTTGACTATTGATAACTTCCACTCCATATACAAAAGCACGAGAAACCCTTTTTTTTAAAAAAAGGATGAGAAACAAATATAAATCACAAGCATGTGCATATAAAAATAGACTAAGTAAGTAAAAAGTGAAACCTTTTTCTTCATCTTCATCGATTAAGGTAAGCTTCCTCATCCTCATTGTTGCAACTACTCAAAACATTTAACTGTAAACCTAAAAAAATTATCTCTTTGTTTGAGCTCTTCAAGACAAAGAAAATGGGGAGGGGTTTTTGATTTTATTTTTACAGACAAAAATTAGTGAAACAGAATGCGACCCGTAATAAATTCCGTACACTATATAAGGAACAAGAGAGCAAATTGATTCCAAATGGACTCTCTTTTGTTTCTAGAGCTCATTTTACCAAAATACCATTAGCTACACGTCAAGTTTGATTTACAACCCTGATCATGTCACATCGTTTCATATTACTAGCTTTAATCGGCCCACTAATGATGTGGAGATATGGAGAGAGAGTAAGGAATGGTGAATCAGATTCGCAGATTATGACATGGATGTCATTTGAGTAAAAGAACAGATGCATAAATTGAATATTACACATTGATCGTACAACCATGCAAGCGGTGTGTATGAATGAAAGATACTTTTATTTTAAAAACTAGAATGAAGTGCTCGAGTTGAATGAGTTGGTGAGATTCCTATTAGATGATGATGAAGATTTGATTTCATTTTTTTAATCACTTTGATCAAGTACTAAAAACGTGTTATGATATATAATCTATTTGTACGCTTGCCTTGCGGATTTTGGGTTAAGAGCCAATGTTTTCTTAATAATGGTAGGATCATTTTGGGTATTTCATAATATTTAGAATAAGCTAGGTTGAATGTATAAGCAATTTAAATTTTTCAGAGTGTTCAGTCTAACAAAAGAATAAAGAAAAAAGTTTTTTTCTTTCACCTCATATGTGTTTCTTGAATAAATTCTAAACAACAATGTAAAAAAAAAAAAAAAAAAGTGAAAGGACAAAGAGAATGAGATGAATACTATTGGGTAATGGATTGCATTGATCTCAATTTGTTTAAGAGTATTATTAGTACTTGTTAAAAACTAATAAATACTCAAACAAATACATTAAGATTTTAAAATTGCAGTTTGGGTTTGGTTAACGGGTACTCTTGCATAAATTTAAATGTCATTCTAAATATACCCTTCATTTATGAGTGTGTATATCAATTATATATATAAGAGATTATATTTATAAGTTTAAGTCAATCTTTTTAATATAACTAGTCTATTTAATATTCCTTAATGAGTTCCCTAAAGGCATATGTTAATAGGATCCTATTTAGTTTTGCTTCCTTGTATTGCTGGAAAAAAAAATAAGAATTTAGAAAATGTCTAAAACAAAGTAAATGGGTTTTGGCTTTGGATGTACACTTATCCTCTAAGAAGCACTTGGACTTAAAAAGTGGGTTCATCATTAGAGCCCACTTGGTCATTTGGACTTGATGTATTACATATATTTATTTATGTTGTAAAAAGTGGCATAGTCCCTATTTCTTGAACTTATTGAGGTGAATTTTAAATGCTAAGCCCGACTTTCAAGGTCCGACCCTATTTCTTCCCTTTGTACATACATAAATAAATCAAGGCTTCATTACAATTTAACCCTTGATGTTTTCCCTAGGTTGCAAATAATCCTCCCACATTTAAAAGAGTCAATTTAGCCCCTAACATTTAAAAAACCTTGCAATCTCTTACCTCCGGTCAAATTGTATCAATTTGAGTCGTTGAAGATCACATGAACAATATTTTAAGGGAAAAATATATGCCATGTCATCTAATTCTCCTCAGATTAATTAAAAATTGAATAAAATAAAAAATAGAAAATGAAATAATCAATAAAACATAAAACATAACAAATTAAAACTTTAAAAAAAATAATTAAAAATGGTTTTAAACATCAATAAAAGAATCAAAAGGCAATAAAACATGAAAACCCAACATGTTCTTCTTCCCCAAATTCTAGGGTTTTAACATAGACTAGCAAAGTTGGAAATTTCACATAAGAAGAATACTAGAAGGATGCAGAGCAGTTCACCCATCATTTCCATCATACTCTATGCCACCTCTACCCAAGGAACCTCCACGCAACTCGTTCTTTTCAACTGTCATCATTTGGCTTAATTGTGAACCATATGGACACAATCGAACCCTAAAAGGAGATTTTGGGGATGTGAAATATATTAGGTAAGTAAAATGTGTAAAATTTTGGCTGAATGTATTTGTTTGGCATAAAAAGCTCACAAGTCTCCACTTGTCACATAAATGGGAACATTGTGAATTCTTCCAATGGCATGACAATCCAATTTGTTCTCATTGGTTGCAGGTATCCTCTTTTCCACTAATACCCCTCGACTCTAAGTTATTAACCCAAGACCATTCCATTCAAGGAATGATGAATAAGTACGGGTGTGGATTAAAGTGGGTTAGTATATAGAAGGATTAGAGCTTACTAGGTTTAGCACAACCCTTTATGAGTAATTAGAAGGTTATCATGATAGGTACGCTTTTAAGTGTTAGACTAGCAACTACTTCTCTGTTTCTAACGTTAGGCCTTACTAAGTGAAATTTTCCTACAGATGTATCATCCAAGCACAAGGTAAGGATGATGGGTAAATTGGAGTTGCCATTTGACCATAAAGGGAGACAAAATCCCTTATCATTGGTCTAGATAGATTCTGGTCTAGATAATGAGGTACGAGAGAAGAAAGAGTTAACGCTTCCTCTCTCACCTAGGTTGAAACCTAACCCTCATAGAAAAATAGTTAATAATTAATTTAGATTATTTTTTCTACACACTAAACATGCATGCATAATTAATTGCAATTATATCAAACAATTTTGCATCCAACAATTATTGCAATCCAACAAGGAATATCTATCATGCATGAGAGAAATTTAAGAGTTAAAAAAATAACATTAGAGAGCATAAAAATAATGAATTTTATCTAACAGTAGAAGGGAACATGTTAGTGCAAAGTAGAATAAACATTAAAAATCAGAAAGAAAATTAAAAACACGAATTTGGAAAACTATTAGCAGGTCGACTTACTGGGTTCAGGAACCAAATAGTCAAGTAGTAGGACTGGCCCTAGTAAGGAACTGACTGGTTCCTCTAGTATTGGTCATGCAAATTCGGATTTTTGACAAAAAAATTGTTTTTCATCGATTTAAGTCAATTTCATGCAATATATAATCATGGAAAATCCTAATCTAAATTTAATAAAGTATACAAACATACCTAAAATTTATTTCTAAGGATCACACAATTTAATTATTTTTCTAGATGAAAGAACCTTAATCTATATGATGTACAAAAATTGAATGCAAGCCTAAAGTAAGTTTTTATATGGCATGTATAGCTAAATTAAATCATGGAGGTCCATAATTAACCATCATCATGTTGTAGGAAATTCAAATTATTAAGAGATAAATTACAAACATTTTTTACAATTCAATCTCTTCGCGTCTTGCAAAGAGATTAACTCAAAAAAAAAGAAGAAGTAATACCTGATTTGTTATGGATTTCTACATGTGTTTTGGATTGCTCTTAAATCTTTGATTGTTTGCGTTGATGGATGAATGCATATAGAAACTTTGATTTGAATCAAGATTTGATCACAAAAATTGAATGAGAGAGTTTTAGGGTTTGTGTATGTGTCTATATATTTTTATTGTGGCTAGGGTTTATGGGGAAATTTGGTGTTTGGGAAAAGAAAATATGGGAAACAAAATTTCTAGGGAAATTTGTAGAGACTTCGGTGGCTATAGCTTGTGTCTCTATGTTTTAGACTATCTTTGGTGTTTGTAGAGGAGGTTTATGTAAGAATGGAGGACTAAGGGTTTCTTGTTGGCAAAGCTCACTTGTTAAGATAGAAAAATTAATTCTCTATGAACTTGTATAGGGTTTTGAATAAGGAAACCGATTTTTAGAAGTATCGGGCAAAATAGGAAAAAATGGAGGCAATGCAAATGGGCAAGTTTTGGACTTGACTGGCCGCCCATAAGGCTCAGCCAACCGGTCCAATGGTCCGTCTTTTTATTATTTTTAGCCTATTTTATTTTAGGTTGATTTGTTTTGGTTTAGTTCAAGTTTCATTGATCAATTCTCATCCAAAATTCAATTCCCACAACACATTCCTCCATCTTGAGTTTCTAGGGACCAAAATTTTATCATCAAGCCCTACACATGGTTCATTCTAATATTTGAAATGAATTGGGTGTCTACAGTTTGTCCCTTTTGATTGAGCTTCTCCATAACCAAAAGTCAAAAGCTGTGAGGGACCACAATTATGTTAAGAAAATTTTGGAATGATAGAGTGATGCTGCGCAGGTATAGGAACCAATATCCCATAAAAAAATCCAAACAGTTATTGCAATAATTCCATTTGATTACAAGAATCACTAGAACAAGCGATGTGAAGATGAAAGAGATTTACCAACAAATAATATTGCAGATCCACTAACTAAAGCAATGGGTATGTGATACATAGGCTATTGTCCTAAGTGCAAGTGGGAGATTGATAGTAGTATGCCCTAAAAGCAAATATCATTTGATGTTATGTACATATTACTTATAATTAATCTTATTCGTTTATTAACAATAAAATATTGTAATTGACATTTATCTTATTTATTATATTCATTACAAATTGTCATATGTGCATTATGTGATAAAACCCATAGAATAAAATCAGTGAAAATAAGCACCATGGTGAGATCATGCTAGTGAGATGTATTTCCTTAAACTTTATTCTTAAATGTTCCTAATCATGGGATCACTAAGAAGGGTATTAGTGAATCCGGATAGATTAGTATATACTATTTTTCCTTAAGTAGTTGAGGGTGATTGATCTCACAACCACTAGTGTATAAGAAACTAAAGCAAGTTATGTAGGTGCTTCTTAGAGAATAGGTACACCGAACTGACTCGACTAAGAAATTGCTAATGGAAATATTATTGGCTGTCAATAGGAATTCTTAAGTTGCAATTGTATAAGTAATCCTTAGACTTGATGCACCGTGTATGCCTTGTGTATAGGTCATCATGCTATGCTACCTAAATGTGATTCTAATCGTAGGTCACAAAAGGGTAGTAATTGGTTATGACCACTTATGCATGGAGATATGTGAGTGTAAAATAGAGGAACCATCACTCTCAGTAAAAGAGAGAGAATGTTCTTTGTGATCTAATTAAGTTATAGCTTAAAAATTCCTTGGCCAAAGTAGGGTGGAAATTAGAAAGGAGTTTCTAATTTCGCCATTTTAAGTTATGGACTTGAGATCTAGATACATATGATTAAATAATTAAGGTCTGACAGTAAATCCATTCCTTAGGTTTAATCAGGGACATTACATGATTGAATGATTGAATTGTATAGTAACTGACAACGGGAAGGTAACCATTAGTTCATATTGTCTTGGTAGTTACGACTTGTCAATCATGACTTTTAGAAGCCCTTAAGAATTAATTTTAATTAATTCTTAATTAATAGAAGAATTAAAAAAAGAGTTTTAATTCAAATTCAAATTAAAAAGAGTTTTAATTAATTGGATAGGATCCAATTGTTACGACTTACTGCCAGAACAATATTGAACCTATGGGGTTACATATAATTGCAAGAATAAGAAAAACTAATGGGCTAAAGAAGAAAATTCTAAGAATTAATTAAATTAGAGGTTTAATTACAATTCTAGAAATCCTAGAGCTTTTAGGAGTAAGAAACTATATAAAGGTTCTATTTGATAGAAACTCTAATAATATTATTATTGTTGAAATCAGTTTCAAATACTTTCTCTCTCTAGAAGGGCCGAATTTTCAGAGCTAACACTCAAGAAATTTTCAGCCAACTCTAGTGTTCTTCGTCGCGTGGTGTTCGACATCTCGGAGAAGAAGATTCATGTTCTTGGTTGTTCGTGTGGATACACTTAGAGGTTGGACACTTGAACGGTTGTGAATCTATTTCAAAGATCAACAAGAATATTCATCAAAAGTAAAAACTCTCCAACCTTGTATGAAAATATTATTTGGAGAATCATTCTAATAAATTGGTGGAGATTTATTTTGGGATTTAAGTCTATGAGCATAAATTTCTAATTTTCCGCTGTGTATTCTATGCTTGTAGACTTGTATAGATCCCATATATCCCTATAATGGTGGAAAGCCATGATAAGACATTGATAATGTCTCTTCGCTACAACTTAATAGCAATTAATTTCATGAAGGAGTTTAATTGGCCATTAGTCTCATGATTAATTGAACATGCATCTCATACATCATATAATATCAAATAAAATATGACTTTGGGTGATTATGAACGTTTGTGCATGATTCAATTAAGCCACTAAGTGAATCATTAGTCTTAATTTAGGGTTCTATAATATCTTTCACCGAGTCCCATATAATGGGACTTACAAACTTCAAATGGGTCTCCATTGCTTTCTTGTGTACTCGATCATCCTCCAGCTTTACATGAAAAATTCTTATCTACTCCTATCAAACTATTCTAACTAAGAACATTACATAATCAATAAGAAATCTTGATTCAAAATTAAAGGGAGTTACAATAAGAGGAAGATGGAATTTTAAAACCAGAGATAAAAGAGAGTTGAGGTATGTAAACCCCATTTAAAATTACTTATCCTAAAAATAGAGAATTAAATATTACAACCAATAAAATTAATACCATACATTCTATCACATTGAATAACAACCAATCACATAGCTTAATTATTTGGTCTTAAGTCTTTAATCATCTATCCTTGAACAAACATACGATTGCATATGTAAATTTAAATGTGATTTATTCTAGTTGTGACTTTAATTCTAAGATTGCTTATCCTAATCAAATTAAGTTTCCAAAGACATTTCTTAATCCTATTCCAATTAGGAATTAGATTTATTGGAGTTCCAATTCCAAATCAAACTTCATTTTATAAAAACCTTTGATTTTAAAAATAAGAACAATTATTAATTAATCAAACTAATTTAATTTTAAATTTTGAGAATAAAAATTAAATATTTTATTTCAATTAAAATTGGGTTTTAATTTTGAAAAAAAATGAAATAATTTCAAAATCTTGTGAAAAAACACTTAAATTCAAATTTTCACGTCTCGACAGTTGAGTATGCCTTTAGATAGTCGACTGTCTAAAATCTTTTCCAAAATCTCATCGGGTCTTGATGGCACAATCGACTATCCCAGTCAACTATCCCTTTGATTTCTACAAATTTTTACGGTTTTTCATGCAAATTTTGTTCCCAAAACAATTTTCTTTTGTTTCAAAATAATATTTTGATCAAAAATATTGTTTATAATCAATCTCTATTGATTTAATTCCTTTGAAAAATAATCTACAATATCATCATATGATACTAAACAATTCAAGAACACTTTCTTGAATTTCTTTACCTAGGGTTTCATAAAGCCTAATATAACGTTTAGATTTATGAATACACAATCTATAGAATTTAAAGCTCAAATCTTTTACAACCATAACAATAAACTACCCTGTCATACATAAATCATAAGGTTGTCTTTGATACCACTTGAGGGAAATCAAAGAAGAAAACCCATCAAAAATTTAAAATTTTTCGTTGATTCCTATAAACCTTAATCACCTTATGATTTACATTGAACATATATTGAACAAGAATATCTTGAATAGAATCGTTACATTTGATTCGTTGTGTTCTTGACTCCCTAAATTTGTTGAAGCAAAATTCTCCAACACACTCAAATCCAAATTCCTTTGTGTTTTTGTATTCATAACAGTCACACAACTATGTGATCTCTTAAGATATTACACAAAAGGCAAATCTTGAATTAGGATTTGTTTTTCAATTAGCTCACTATCTCTTGTGGGAGAAGAAGATTAAACCTTAGGAGACTCTTGTGTGTATATTATGTAATAGCAAATTTTTGCACACTCATAAACTATTTATAGTGTTAAGACTAAGTGCAACTAACCATTAATTGCAAACTAAACCCCTACAGTTCTTTCTTAATGACACATTACCCCTTTGTGTGTAACCCCTTAGGTTCAAACTAATATGATTGTAGGCTATAATTTTTATGTAATTACAATTGGAACCCTTTCTAATTAATTAGAACTCCTTCTAATTTATTTTGAATCAGAACTCCTTTTGATTCTCCCTTTTATAATAATTAATTAATTATTCATTATATTAATTCTTAGTACTACTATAATCATAAGTGACACCTAGAAGCATATCATGACCACCTAGACAATGTGAATTTGATTGTGAAATCTTGAACCTTTATGTTATCAATTGTCGTGCAATTCATTCATTCCATCATGCAATGTCCCGATTAAATTACTTAGGGTTAGTTTTAGAAATGACTAAAATAGAAATTTGTAAACTTAAAGTTGATGAGGTCTAGCGTAGAAGGCATAGATGTGTGTATGCTTGAGAGATAAGCATAGGAAGAAAGTAGTCAATGGAGTATTGGATTGTAGTATTTTGAAAGTCCAAGTTGAATTATCAACTAGAAAATGTGATTTTGGGAAGTAGAACTGATTCATAGATAGTTGTAAGTGTTTCATTAGGAAGTGAGACTTGAGAAGAGTGATTAATAATATAGGTAAGATATATGGGTTAACGAGTATAAAAAGGGGTATGATTAAAATTGTTGGACAAGTGGTTCATGTGAAGATTAAGGTATAGTAGGGAGTGAATGAAGTAAAAGCAGAGAAACAATTTAAATAAAGAAATGATGGCGTTAGATGATTTATAAGTGAAGCTTTTGAAGTATTTTGGATTGAAGAAGGACAGCAAAGGAGTTTGTTGTGAACAAGAAATTTTTGTATATATATATATATATATATATATATATATATATATATATATATATATATATATATAAATGGTGAAGGATAGAGGTGTAGTGAAATTTTCATTTGATCTTAGGTATTAAGTAAAGCTTGATGTAAGAAGATGGTGAATCTAGTTATAGATTAGAGAAAGCGTAATTAAATGGTCGGTGCTAGTTGAGTGAATTAGAAAGCTTTGTTTACTGGAAGATTTAAATCAAAAAAATTACTTTTGGTGTCTAGTGAGAGGTAAGTAATGATAGATTAAGATATTAGAAGTATTTGAATCTAAAGACTTGTGGATGATTGCTTTAGACATGGTTGAGGGTATTAGAATAATTACAGTGAAAGAGTAATGAGTATAGAGTACAAAACCAAGGTCTACTGGATAGAAGGTTAAAGTACTAGTACACAATGAGAAACTAGAAAGTTAGGTAATTAGTTATAACCCCCACCTATAGTTAATAATAAGGACTTGTAGGTTGTCAGGGACCAAGAATCATGGGATGGGAGTGATTGATGCTTACCATTTAAATAAATGTTATTTTCTTTCAATGAATGTTATTTCCTTTCAATAAATTTGTGCTAGAATTATGCGATTGTAATTTTCCTTTCTGTAAGAATGGGTTATTGCCTATTCCATCAAAAGTTGTTTGGCTATTTAATAGCTTGAGGCCAAGAATGAATAAGATATCATCAGTATTATCTTCAACATTGTGTTGATTTGGAGTTGTGGTTTTTCTCGAATTAAACTAACTAAGGAGGCCTAGGATCCCTCGAAGTGTCCTACAAAATTCCATCATAGGTAGAGCACGCAAGGACGATCCTTGTTCTCTAACCATTCATAAACCCACTACGAGGTCGCAAACTCTAGCACGTAACAATTTGGTAGGAGAATGAGCTTGGCTCATTGGCTGCGGGCCAAAAGAAACTACAACAAGCTATGAAAGCTAGTGAAGAACGTCTCTTGAAACATATGGAGAGCATGTTTTCTTGTTTTTCTACACAGAGTAGAGGACATGATGATGATGCCGAGTCTTCTCATGGGCCCCGTCGTAGCCTTTCGGGAGGAGGCTCTCTTGCACGCAAAATCACTAAGTTGGACTTTCTACGCTATAATGGCATGGATGATCCAACCGTATGGATTTATCGAGTGGAGCAATTTTTCGAGTTCCAAGGCACAGAAGAGGCAAAAAACTCCCTATAGCCGGTTATCACTTGGATGGCAATGTCCAATTGTGGTATCAACATTTCAAAAATCAGCGAGAAGGCGTCAATCGGGAAGGTTTTACGTATAAGTTGCATTCACGATACGGGCCTTCAAGATACCAAATTTTTTTTGGGGATCTCACCAAGCTTAAACAAACGGGAAGCATCCGCGATTACCAAATGGACCTTGATCATTTGTTATATCGAGCTGGCCATTTGTCCGAAGAACAACAAATTGGGTGCTTTGTGAGCGGGTTAAAGGAGGCAATATGAGTTGACGTGCAAGCATGTAATCCAATTTCATTATCTGCCGCTATCGGTCTTGCACGACTCTATGAGTCTCGTATGTATGACCAATGGAAGGGAGGGTACGTGGAACCTCAAAAGGCTCCATCCACCATGGGACATCCACCCTTACCCTCAGAATCTCTTACCAGAGCTCGTACCCCCACCATCAAGAGGTTGAGTCCGACTGAGTTGCAAGAAAGGAGGACGCACGGATTATGCTTCAATTGTGACGAAAATTTTTCGCCAGGTCATCGTTGCAAGAAGTTATTTTTAATAGAAGGAATTTTTCCTTCTATTGATGTGTGATTACGCTCAAACTAATATGCGGTTATTGTGTATAGTTGAGGTATCGATCCCACGAGGAAAAGCGATCTACAAAGGAAAAGTGCAAACCTTAACACGAATGATAACAATCAAGTGAGAAAATATGAATTTTGGTAATGAAGTAATTGTGAGAAAATTGTGTAAATAGATTAAAGAATATAATAAAGGAACAACAAGGCTCTGGGAATCCACCCTAGGTTCGTTGCCTTATTCCAATCTTGATTTAGTTATTTTTATCTCGATTGCAAGTTTCACATCCCAAACAGGCAATAGGCAAATATTCAATCAAAGCATATGTAAACCCTAATGTAATTGATATGAATTACTCTTTTCTTTTGATTTAAGCACACATGACCTATCCTATAGATTTATGAAGAAACGATAATATATCTTAATGACAATATCGCAGTAATGGACAAACCTAAAAGATAAATCTACCGGACTCAATCACGTCCAAACAATCTTGACATAGGAAGAGCATGACTAGACTTGTATCGAGGAGAAAGATATAATCACCGGATTAAGAGAAAATCTTCTAATTAAATTAAAGAGTAAATCATAACTATGTTTTGACAATAAATCCCAACTATAACTGAATCAATAAAGGAAAATAAGAACAACTACACCTAGGGATTCATCCCTTCGCCTTGCTTGGAGATTAGTTGGCCATGGGGCTCATTCTTGAACACTTTGATGGAGGAGAATATAACAGTCTTCTTGTGTTTTCCAGCCTTAATGATGTATCTTTTCCCAAACCCTAAGTGATCTATTTATAATACAAAAGGTTCAAGGGTGTTTTTGGGTTTAAACCATCATTAAAGTCCTAATTAGGCCATGACACGGAGCAGGGGATCGTGTGCGCGCCATGGCTCACACTTACTCGCGCCGTAGCTCAACCTTTTCCTTGTTTTCTTCACTTTCTGGAGGCCGTGGCCCTGCCTGGTCCAGGCCACGACTTTGCCTGATGGCATCCTTGCTCTTTTGGGCTTAGTTCTGGAGGCCGAGGCTTAGATTTCTTTAAGTCGCAGTGCACATACTTAAGACTTGATTTCTCTTCATTTTGTTCTTCTGCAACCACTCCTTCATCTTGATATGCATGGAATCTTAGTGCTTCAAGAAACGATAGCTTTTCAATCTCTTTTAAACATAAAGTACCTGAAAATGCACTGAAACAAGTCAATGATCCAAGAATATCACTTTAGAGTTATTAAGGTATAAAAGTGCAATTCAAACCTCGATCAACCCAAAAATACTAACAAATAAGTATTGTTAAGATGCATTTTATGACTCTCATCAATGAGCCGTTGGATGAGAATATCATCGAGGAGGAAGCATTAGAAGAGATTCCTAAAATTAGTTTTCATGCTATTTCAGGAAATGTAGCACCTCAAACCATGCATTTTTGTGGAAAAATTGGAGATTCTGTGGTTACAATATTGGTGGATTCCGGTAGCACTCATAACCTTTTGCATTCAAAGTTAGCTACCAAAATTGGAATTTATCCTACGAAGAAAGAAGAATTTTTGGTTCAAGTGGCAGATAAAATGAGAAGTGAAGGATTGTGTGAAAGGCTCCCTATTTTAGTGCAAAAAGTTCAATTTCACGTGGATTTTTACCTTTTACCGGTGGAAGGATGTGATGCCATTTTTAGAACTCAATGGCTTAAAAAACTGGGTCCAATTATTTGGGAATTCAATGAGCTATGGATGTGGTTTTTTTGGGAGGGGAAAATAGTAGAGTTATGTGGGACAAGAGGGCCTAGCAATAAAATCATGGGTGATCATGATTTAGAGGTGCAGTTACGGAAAGGAAAAAAAGCTTTTTCATTACAATTCAATTCCTTAAACTTGGGAGAGAAGCAAGGAGTTGCGGCAACAAATTTAAATCCAGATTTAATGGCTATTTTGAATAAACATTCGACCTTTTTTCAAGAGATTCAAGGCTTACCACCTCAATGATCACAAGACCACAAAATTCCATTGGAAAATGGAGCTAATCCAACCTCAGTCAAGCCTTATCGGTATCCCCATTACCAAAAAAATGAGATTGGAAAAATGATCAAAGGGCTATTGTCATATGGTGTGGTAAGGCCTAGCACGAGTCCATACTCCTCTCTCGTGCTATTGGTTAAAAAACAAGATGGCTCTTGGAGGCTTTGTGTGGATTATCGAGCACTCAACAACATTATCATCAAGGATAAATATCTAATACTCGTTATCAATGAATTATTGGATGAATTGCACGGTGCACGATTTTTTACAAAGCTTGATTTGAGATCGGGGTACCATCAAATTCGTATGTACCCAGAAGATGTTGAGAAAATAGCTTTTCGCACACACCAAGGCCACTACAAAATTTTAGTGATGCCTTTTGGTCTAACTAATGCACTGGCAACCTTCCAAAGCGTCATGAATGAGGTATTCAAGGAATTTCTTTGTAAATTCATCTTGGTATTTTTTGACAATATTCTTATTTTTAGCAAATCTTGGGAGGATCACTTATTACATGTTGGGCGTATGCTACATGTTTTGCAAGCTAACAAGTTTTTTGTCAAGCATGAAAAATGTCAATTTGGACAAGAAGAAGTAGGCTACTTGGGTCACATGATTTCTCATCATGGGGTAGCCATGGACCCAGAGAAAATTTGCTCCATGTGACATGGCCCAAACCAACTAGCTTGAAGGGGTTGCGATGTTTTTTGGGCCTCACCGGTGATAAGTGCTTAAATAGTCATATTTAAGCCCCTTAATTTACACTTGTTAGGCTCTTTGTTTATATCTTTTAGTAGATTCTACTTCATTTTTGTGTTTTCTGTGTTTTTCATAGGTCTTTGAAGAAAATAAGACATTTTGGAGCTCTAAGGAATAAAAAGGAAGATCTACAAACCAGCAAGGTGCGCTCGAGCACACCTCTCTTGTGATTGAGTGCATATGCACTCGAGCGCACACATGTGCTCGAGCGCAGACCCATATGATCGAGCGCACACGCACCAGAGGCGGTAGAGCCAGATTTGGAAAGAAGTCTCTGGACCTTAAATTGGAAATTAGGGTTTCGGGGCACCCTTAGAGCCCTATATATAGACTTTTAAAACACAGAAAACATATCTTTTGATTTTGCTTGAAGTTGTAAGCTTTGGAGAGGAATTAACGACTCGTCTCCTTAGTATTCTTTGGGTTTTATTTTTCTATTTTAGTTTATGATGTTTAGTTTACTTAGTATGTGTAACTAACTTCCTAATAGGGCTCGATTGAAGCCCTAATTATGCTTTCCTATATATATAATCATTGATTGCCTTTGCAAATAGCCATGTTATAATGCTTTAATTGATTAATACCTGTTTTATTGAATTCCTCGTTTTTGTGTGCCTGATCAATGTATGTATGTGGTATGGATTAGTTAGTTAGATCAATTTGGATGACTGAGTCCTGGGTCTGAAAATAGTAACAAAAGGAATCCACGCCAGATTCTTGGGTTAATCAACATGAGAAACCGGGAGCAGACCAAGCCCTAGGTCTCATGTGGTTGTCGATTTCAATAGACCTTATTCTCTCGTAAGAAATAACTCAGTATACACCATGCTGAATCCATTAAGAGAGAAAAGAGTTAGAGTATACAACATGCCTAACTCATCGCTTAGGGAGACCAATAGCTTAAGAAGTGGACCAAGCCCTTAGGTTGACAACCATTAGGTATTCATGATAGGGCTATTACATTGACACTTTACTTATTAGGAAAGTATGATTAGTGATGGATATCAAAGCCCTATGTTCTTATTACTATTAATTCACACTCAACACTTATTTCTATCTTTTTATATTGTGAAACTAATTCTAAATAGAAATTCACCAATCCCTGTGGAGATGATCTCGCATTTGCAGACTATGCTACTGTTGACCTTGTGTTCTTGCATGTAAAACTGTACGATTATTTGCTTAATAATTTAGGTAGATAAATGCACAACATGTTTTTAGCACAGTTTCCGGGGATTGTGCTAAATTTCTTTCTAGAATTATTTTCGTTTAGTTTAGTAATTTTTATTTATTCTGTTTTATTTTTATAAAAAAAATCTCAAATTTTAAGTTTATGTTTTTACCTTTATTTTTGTTGCATCAAAACCCTAATCTAATTTTTTTTTGTTTTCTATTTCAGGCACTCCAGTAGAACTCTCTGTACCACTTGCGATCAAGCGCACCTTTCTGTGCAATCGAGCGCACTTAAGGCAGAAAGTTACCCGGGCAGCAGTGTTGAACAGCTGCACTGAAGCAATTGTTACTGATTCATGCACGGGCTTCGATCCAAGCATCCAATTGTCTTTCCCCTCAATACTGAGCTTGAGTGAACCATCTGAAAAAGGCTTAGAGACAACTTTGAAGAGGTAGAAGAAGAAATCAAGGAAGGAGCATCGATGGCAGAACAGATCGAAAATCAACAACCACCTGAGCGAAGACCGATGAAGCAATCCTTCGTCCCACGGAACCTCGACCAACCATCTTGCATTGGTTATCAACCTGAGGCAGAAGGCAACTACTACATATCTCCGCAGATACTCAGTGCATTGACTCACTTTAGGGGTACACCTAGTGAGGATCCACACTTGCACCTTCGAGAGTTCTTTGATCTCTGCAAATTCCAGCATATCCGAGGCTTAGACCAAGAAGGAATCAGGTTAATTCTTTTCCCTTTTTCCTTAAAAGATAATGCTAAATTGTTGTGCAATTCATTGCATGCAGTTTCTATCCATACTTGGGAGGAGTTGGCCAGCAAATTCCTAAGGAAGTTTTTCCCAGCCCAAAAGACGAGGCAAATGAGGAAGGAGATTCAATCTTTCCAACAAAAGGATGGAGACCTATTCTTTGAGGCGTGGGGACATTTCAACAAGCTACTACTCAAATGCCCACATCACAATCTACCTTAGGATGAACTGGTACAAGCTTTCTATGAAGGTTTAAGTGATTCTAATAAAAGTATTGTGGATTCAGGTTGTGGAGGAGTGCTGATGGAGAAAAGCAATGAAGAAGCCTTGAAGCTATTCGAGACCTTAAGTGAACACACCCAACAATTCTTCTCTCAAGGTAGACATGGATCTAAGAGCAAAGGTATGTATGAGGTGAACCTAAATGGAGGATCCTCTACCCAAATAGCTGTTGTGGAAGGAAAATTAGATATGTTAGTTAAAGCTATGGCTGCTCAGAATGCATCACCGAATCCGCCAGCTACACCACTCCAGGTATGTGCTATATGTTCTTAGTTTGATCATAATACTGAGACATGTCCATTGTATTCATTTGCAGACCCTGAGCAAGCAAATTATGTGGGACCAAACAACTATCCACCAAAGAACAATCCATATGCAAACACTTACAACCCTAGATGGCGCAATCACCCTAACTTCTCTTGGAGAAACAATCAGAACAGTCAAGGGTAGCAAAAGAACTCCCAACCAGCAGCCCATTTAGTTCCTGAAACAAAGAAAAATGACCTAGAAAGTCTTATGAGACAACTAGCAACTTAGCAACAGCAGTTGGTATCCCAACACCAACAGCTGATGAATTCACAAGAACAGTTCATAGCAGAAACAAGACAATTTCGAACTGAGATGAGACAAACCACTGCAAAACATGAACAAGCCATTCAAGGATTAGAGGTACAAATGGGGCAATTGGCCAAGGAAATGAGTAGTAGAAAGCAAGGTGAACTTCTAGCCCAACCACTACCTAATCCAAGAGGACATCAACAACTTAATACTGTGACAACTCTAAGAAGTGGTAAGATCATAGGCATTGATAAGCCTGCACCAGCATCTCCAGACAAAGCATCCACATCTAAGGTAAGTGAGATGGAGAAGGTGAATGCACCACCCTTCCCTCAAAGGTTAGTAAAGCCAAAAAAAGAGACTAAATTGATTGACATTTTCGAAATTTTGAGAAAAGTAGAGATTAACATTCCTTTATTAGATGTAATTAAACAAATTCCTGCATATGCTAAATTTTTGAAAGATTGTTGTACTAATAAAAGGAAGTTTCAGGAGCATGAGACAGTAACATTGACTGAAGAGGTGAGTGCTATGCTATTAAGAAAACTACCCCCAAAGCTTAAAGATCCATGTAGTTTTACTATTCCTTGCAGGATAGGTGATTAGCTATTTGAGCATGCACTATTGAATCTAAGGGCGAGTGTCATTCTGCTGCCGTACAGTGTATTCGAGACAGTAGGTTTGGGGGAACTTCAACCAACCTCCGTCACCTTGCAACTGGCTGACAGAAGCATAAAACAAATAAGAGGCATTCTTGAGGATGTTTTGGTGAAAGTGGGTAAATTTATTTTACCTGCTGATTTTATTGTATTAGATATGGAAGAATGTCCTATGCCGTTACCTTTACCCATAATCTTAGGACGACCCTTTATGATAACTGCCGATACAAATATTAGTGTGAAAAATGGTATCGTCACTATGAAGGTAAATGGTGAGGAGATAGAATTTAAAATATTTGATACATTAAATTCACCCAAAGATAATATAGAATGTTCTGATGTATGCTTGATACAAGATGTTGTTAAGAAATTTTTTCAGGTCCATCACATTGATCCATTGGAAACCACCCCCCATAATGTCGCAAGATTAGAGATCAACCAGAATATGACGATGTGATTAAGGACATCAACAAAGTTGTGCACCCCTTTAAAGCCACACCAAAGCATCCAAGTAAGTTTATTCCTCCAGTTGAGCCTCCTGAGCCTACTAATACTACTCTTCTCTCTTCTATTGTCCAGACACAAAATTTGGAGATAAAGCAGCTGTCAAGGGCACTTGAACCATATGAGGTGGGCTCTAAGTGCCCCCTTCAAAGCAAGTAGCATTGAAGCTACTATAGAGAGTGCTTGAGCAATTCCCACTTTCGTAAAACATATAGCTCAAGTGTCTCTATCAAGGTTAGTGGTACTGAGGCCACTAAAATATGATATGGTTGTATTGTTCTAAACTTATTATCTTAGTCTTGGTAAGGTTTAAATTATATATACTTACTGCCTTGGGCTTGAGCGCACCACACAGTGTGATCAAGCGCACATCCCTTGAGCTCCATAACGCTCATGGGAGGCACCCCACAACATATTCTTTTCAGTATAGTATTTTCTTTTCTTGTTAGTATTTATGTTTATTTAACTATTTAGTATCCATATTTCTTGTTTTCCAGCACAATGTTTGTTTTTCCTTTTCAGGAACATAGTGCGTGCATCAAGTTCAAGTTTGGGGGCATGCGACAAGCCATGCCAGCCATTTAACCTCCCAGGTCTGATCTTTCCATGTCACTCACACATTAGGGATAATGTGTATATTAAGTTTGGGGGTAGGGGGAAACACATGCACACACTATGTCCTAGTTTTTTTTTTTTTTTTTTTAAGGATAAATACATGTTCATTTTATTTTGAAAATTTTGGTTGATTTAAAACAAATATGATAAAACTTCATTAGTAAGCTTAAAATCCAGAACACATAGCCTTGTAATAAGAATTTTAAAAGTTTAGTTACCTCAAGGCACTTAAGAATTCACGAGTTTGATCCAGATCTGACACGAGCACATTAGCATACATTTGTGTGGGGTATGACATATAATTCATATGTATATGTTTCCATGACCAAACTGTAATCAAATAACTTATTAGATAAACACTTTAGCATAGAAAAATAAAGAAAAATGTTCATTATGCAAAAAGAGAAAATAAAATGCTCATAATGATCATTAAATAAACTTCCCACTAAGTAACAGGACCTCTTGCCTCAGTAAGCAGTGAGTGTTCATGTCAAAAGGTGGGAATTAAGCCTTTAATTATTATAAAAATTTTCGCTGAGTAACTGGACCTCTTGCCTCAGTAAGCAGTGAGTGTTCACGTCAAAAGGTGGGAATTTCACTTAGCATCATTAAGACCTGTTAGTTCCGTAGCCTTTTTGACTCGAGTTAGTAAGTCCTTAGGGGTGTCTTTACACCTAATGCCCTAAAACCATCTGGTTTGGGAGTTATTGGCTAAACACTTGCTACAAGGGTCAATTAGAAAGCTTAATGGAACTCAATATGGCAAAAATCCCATGATGAAAGAAAAAGAAAAGAAGTAAAAACTATGCCATTTTTGTTATATCTAATAAGGAATTCGATGAAGGTTTGGACATCAAAACACTATACATTAAAATTATTTGGAAGCTCCATCTTCTATGTGCTAATTCACCACACACCAAATCAAACTTGCGATGCCTTAAACCAACCTTGGGTAAGTAACATGAACTTTTAAAATCCTTATTCATTGTAAAAATGTGTTTTTATTATAAGTTTACTCATGAACAGTCATCATGGTTTTATGTGCAACCGAAATTTTTGGATATCATGAAGAATGAATTTATCTTTAATTTTTTTTTGATATAGTCTTTTGTTTTGTATTGCTAAGGGACTAGCAATATGTAAGTTTGGGGTGTGATAAGTGCTTAAATAGCCATATTTAAGCCCCTTAATTTACACTTGTTAGGATCTATTTTTATATCTTTTAGTAGATTCTACTTCATTTTTGTGTTTTCTATGTTTTTCGTAGGTCTTTGAAGAAAAGAAGACATTTTGGAGCTTTAAGCAATAAAAATTGAAGATCTGCAAACCAGCAAGGTGCGCTTGAGCGCACCTCTCTTGTGATCGAGCTCACACGCACTCGAGTGCACACTTAGAAGGCTCGAGCGCAGACCTATACGATCGAGTGCACACGCACCAGAGGCGACAGAGCTAGATTTGGAATGAAGTCTTCAGACCTTAAATTGAAAATTAGGGTTTTGGGGCACCTTTAGAGCCCTATATATAGAATTGTAAAACACAGAAAACATACCTTTTGATTTTTCTTGAAGTTGTAAGCTTTGGAGAGGAATTGATGACTCGTCTCCTCAGTATTCTTCGGGTTTTATTTTTCTATTTTAGTTTATGATGTTTAGTTTACTTTGCATGTGTAACTAACTTCCTAATAGGGCCCAATTGAAGCCCTAATTATGCTTTCCTATATATATAATCACTGATTGCCTTTGCAAATAGCCATGTTATAATGCTTTAATTGATTAATGCTTGTTTTATTGAATCCTCATATGTGTGTGCCTGATCAACGTATGCATGTGATATGGATCTGTTAGTTTGATCAATATGGATGACTGAGTCCTGGGTCTGACAATAGTAACAAAAGAAATCCATGCTGGATTCTTGGGTTAATCAACATGAGAAACTAGGAGCGGACCAAGCCCTAGGTCTAATGTGGTTGTCGATTTCGACAGACCTTATGCTCTCTTAAGGAATAACTCAGTATACACCATGTTGAATCCCTTAAGAGAGAAAATAGTTAGAGTATACACCATGCCTAACTCATTGTTTAGGGAGATCAATAGCCTAAGGAGTGGACCAAGCCCTTAGGTTGACAACCATTAGGTATTCATGATAGGGCTATAGCATTGGCACTTTACTTATTAGGAAAGTATGATTATTGGTGGATATCAAAGCCTTCTGTTCTTATTATTATTAATTCACACTCAACACTTATTTCTATCTTTTTATATTGCAAAACTAATTCTAAATCGAAATTCACCAATCCCTATGGAGATGATCTCACATTTGCACACTATGCTGCTTTTGACGTTGTGCTCTTACATGTAAAACTGTACGATTATGTGCTTAATAATTTAGGTAGATAAACGCACAACAACTGGTCACTACTGGAAATTCATTCACCACTATAGGATGATCGCTTAACCCTTGACAAATATGCTCAAAAAGGATTCTTTTAAATGAAGTTCCGCCACCGAGTAAGCATTTGAAGAATTAAAAATGGCAAGACATCCTGGACCCGTACTTGCTCTACCGGATTTTTCTCAACCATTTATTGTGGAGTGTGATGCCTTCGACATGGGTTTAGGTGCAGTGCTTGTGCAATGAGACCGACCAATTGCTTTTTTTAGGCAAGCTCTACATGGCAAAAATCTTGCATTATCCACGTATGAGAAGGAAATGTTAGTCTTAGTTAAGGCGGTCCAAAAATGGCATCTATATCTTTTAGGAGCCAAATTAATTATCCGAACAGACCAAAAAAGCTTGCAATTTTTGTTGGGTCAAACCATTACTACAGCTGCTCAACAAAAATGGTCGGTGAAGCTCTTGGGATTTGATTTTCAAATTCACTACAAAAAAGGCAAGGAAAATTCAGTCGCATATGCCCTTTCTAAAAAATTTGAAATTCATTCAATATCTTCTCCTATTCCTAATTAGGTGGATCCTATAAAATCAGAAATTTCAACGAATTCGCATTTGTAGGATTTGGTGGAGAAAATCAAGGAATGAGAAGCATTAGGACCATGGCTATTCAAGGAAGGATTGATTTTCTTTAAGGATTGGATTTATCTCTTGCCCACATCTGAATTGATTATTCCTATAATCAAGGAATTCCATTCTAACACGCATGAAGGGCTCCATAAATCTCTCCATAGAATCAAATCAGTTTTTTACTGGAAAGGCATGAAGGGGCACGTACGAAAATTTATCCAAGAGTGTGATGTTTGTCAAAAAAAATAAGGTGGACTAAGTCAAGCTAGTGGGTTTACTCAGCCCTCTCCCAATTCCTCTCCATATGTGGACAGATATTTCCATGGATTTTGTGGATGGCTTGCCAAAATCTAGAGGTGATTCTACCATTTTTGTGGTCGTTGACCGATTATCCAAATATAGCCATTTTATTCCCATTAAACACCCTTACACAGCCACCACAGTTGCCCAAACATTTTTTGACGACATATTCAAGCTTCATGGCATGCCCAAGTCTATTGTGTGTGATCGTGACCCGGTATTCACAAGTTCTTTTTGGAAGAATTTATTCTTATTAAATGGAGCTAAATTCAATTTTAGCTCGACTTATCACCCACAAACCGATAGTCAAACCGAAGTGGTCAACAAGACATTTGAGATGTACTTGCGGTGTTTCACTAGTTCTAAGCCTAAAGAGTGGGCGATTTGGCTTCCATGGGCAGAATATTGTTACAATACAAGCATCCACTCTTCCACCAAAAAGACACCATTTGAAATTGTCTATGGGTGCAAACCTCCCACTTTACTTGCCTATGTTCATGGCACTTCGCGTGTGGAGTCCGTTGACAAATTTCTACTTGAAAGGAATGTGGTGAAAAGATGTCAAAGCCAATTTGAAAATTGAACAGGAATGAAGGACGAAATATTATAATGAGAAGTGCATGGATAGGAGTTTTCAAGTCGGCTAATTTGTTTATCTAAAATTGCGCCCATATCATCAGCTTTCATTGGTTCAACGAAAAAATCTCAAGCTTAGTCCCAAATTTTTTAGTCCATTTAAAATCTTATCCAAGATTGGCACTGTTGCATATAAATTAGAGTTACCCCTTGAATCTAAATTACATCTAGTTTTCCATGTATCTCTCCTTAAAAGGAGGATTGGAGATCAAGAGAAAATCTCTCCCACTCTACCCGAATTACCAACAGAATCGGCACTCCACCCACTTCCTCAAGCCATTATGGAAACTTGCAAAAAAGGAGGAGAAATGAAGCTCTTGTTCATTGGCAAAATCTCTCTCCTATTGAGGCAACATAGGAGAATCTGGCAGAATTAAAGACACACTTTTTCCTTGAGGACAAGGAAATTTTTAAGGAGAGAAGAGTTGTCAGGGACTAAGAATCATGGGATGGGAGTAATTAATGCTTACCATTTAAATAAATGTTATTTTCTTTCAATCAATGTTATTTCCTTTCAAAAATTTGAGCTAGAATTATGCGATTGTTATTTTCCTTTCTGTAAGAATGGGTTATTGCCTATTCCATCAAAAGCTGTTTGGCTATTTAATAGCTTGAGGCCAAGAATGAATAAGATATCATCAGTATTATCTTCAACCTTGTGTTGATTTGGAGTTGTGGTTTTTCTCGAATTAAACCAATTAAGGAGGCCTAGGATCCCTCAAAGTGTCCTACAAAATGTCATCATAGGTAGAGCACGCAAGGACAATCCTTGTTCTCTACCCATTCATAAACCAACTACAAGGTCACAAACTTTGGCACGTAACATAGATAGTTAGTAGTAATATAAGAGGAAAAGATTTTAAGATAAATTTTTTTTTTTTTACTTAAGAATTTGTGAAGTTTGGAGTATCTTAAGAAGGAATAATATTGGAAGAGATGTCTAAAAAGGAAGATAGTTAAAGAGATTCAAGGTTATTAGACATTGTGATCTCGATAGAACTTAATATAAAGTGAAAGAAAGATTTTAGACAAATCAAATAGCTACTAGGAAGTGTTAAATAGAGTTGAAAATAGATTTTGACTAAGTGGATGTAGGAAATTTAAATTCATGATGGGATTAAGAGATGTTTTGAGAAAGAGTATAATTGGTAAGACGTGATTATAAAATATCCTATCCAAGGATTACTAATGATAATGAGTTAAAAGATATTTTTGGAATTCATCGTACATAGTGTGGCTAGACATAAGATTCGATAAGGAAAATAGTGGGGTTGAGATGTTTGATGGTTTTTTGGAAGTGTAATTAGGTCAATAGAGTAGCTCAAATGTGTAAAGGTCTAAGAGAAATGTGGGAGTAGAATAAATAAATGAAGATACTATAGTTCAGTGAGTTAAGAATTGAGTAAGAAATAAGAAATCAGTATTACTACTAAGTTGTTGTAAAATAGGAGATATTAGAGTTTGAGATAAGTGAAAGAAATCATTAGATATTTGGTATTGAGTTTTATTACTAGATTTAAAATGGAAATGGAGTACTTTAGTGAGATTGATGATTGTATTAACAAGTCAAGAAATAGAAGGTATGAGACTTGATTTAAGAATTTATGATTGGTGTTTAACTAATGATTTAGTTGGAATGTTCTATGAAATATCATTGGTAAATCAAAAACTTTTTATAATCTGGAGATGGATTAGTTTAAAGGAAAAAAGACTAAGAATACAAAGGCGTGAGTTGATGAAGAGATAAAAGTTAAGGTTCTAAAATAAAATTTTCAGTATGAATTGGAAGGTTATCTGTTCAACTAATGGAAAGTTGAGATTTTGGGATACTATTCATTTGAAGGATTTGATATGAGAGATAAGAATGTAAGAGCTATAACCATTATAAGAGACTATATGGTGATGTTTCTAGAAATTTTTAGAGTGGAGAATTATTTAAAAGTATAATTGAAATTTCTAAGAACAAAAACATGGATATGATGTGAAGTGTAGAATATATGTAAAGAACAGAAATATCTAAGAAGGGAAATAAGTTTAAAGTATAATTGACCTTAAAGAAAGGTTTAAGTAGACAAAATTTTCGGGAATTCAAATAGAGATCAAAAGATGAAACTTACTAAGTTATTTTTGAAGGCACTTAAGTGTTAAATGTTAAAGAAGAGAGTTATAGTATGAAGATTGTGTAATTAAATGGAAATGGATGGACTAATATTGTATATGAATGTATGATTTGGATTTTGATTTAATACTGTTATCAAAGGAAGATTAATAAATTCGGTGTTGTGATGGAAAATAAGGAACCTAACATTTGCTATGGTGATATGTTATATTAGAGTTTTCAGTACAACATACCCCAGTTAGTGGTAGGTGGATTAAGGTTTGAATATAAGTAATAAGTGAGAAAGTGGGATTAAAACTAGAAAAGTTTTGGATAGAGAAAGTAAATTACCATTTGCATCACTTGATTGAGGAATACTAGAACTCTTTAAATTGATCAAAAGGTTGACTTATAATTGGTTTATTTTATAGGTAGGAGTGGAGATCATGGAGTGAAAGAATCAAAAACTTTAGTAAAGGACTAAGTTGAATTAAGTAAAAGATTGGAGTAGTGATGTTAATAATGCCTAGTGCCTTTGAGTTCTCCTTAAGAAATGATTGAATGAAGGATTTGAGAAAGTGATTTGGTGAGTAGCCCTATGAAGAGATGTCTTAGGAGAGAAGCATGGTTTAAAGGTAGTACCACATTTGAGATCCTTGAAGTATAAAGTTGAGATGGAAATTTAAGAACTTAAAGTGAAGTATGAGATGGTAAAATTTTTGTCTTTGAAGTATAAGAGTAAAAAGGAAGATGTAAGAAGGAAATGATTAATAAGTAATAATTTTAGTTGAGGACTTATAGTTTGAGGGCCTAGTTAGATAAGTCAATTAGTAAGGTTTAATAACTTTGAGGTTGAGGAAGTCTATAGTAAGATTAAATGATCCGTTGAGATTTTTCTAGTGATTCAATAGTCAGTTGTCGGTGATACAAAGGAAGCTCAAAATGATGGTGAATTAGAATTTAGTCTTGTACTCACAAATTATGATGAAGATGGAACGTTTGAGAAGGATATCAAGAATGTGAAATGGATATAGAAAAGAGATGTTCCTATTGTAATGTGAACCATAATCAAAGAAATTTTGGGTACAAAATTTTTATTAGTCGGGGAGAATTGTAGAGCCCGATATTTTATTTAGAATATTTAAATTTCAGAGTTTCGCTTTGACGCGTAAAAGTGTGAAATTGTTCAATTTTGATTAATAAATAATTCGTACTTAGTTGTGTGGAGTTTGGAACAAGTAAAATTTGATAATAGAAATTTTGTCTGGAGGAAATTTTGGAGTTTAAGAAGTGTGTGGATAATTCTGAAAGAATTATAAAGTGGAAGGCTAGTTTTATGATTTAGAAAGCTTTGTGGTAAAAATATAGGAAAAGCTTGTAATTGAAGGATGATTTTGCAATTCTTAAAGAAATTTTCTATAAATAGGGGAGAAGGGAGTGAAGAACCAACATTTTCTGGATTGCTCTAGAGAGAGAGGGAGAAAAAAAAAGAAAAAGATAAGAAGAAGGATAAGAGAAAGAGAAAGAAGAATAGAAATTTTTGCAAAACTTAAAGTAATAATTTTGTTTTGATTCTTCTAGTTTGATCTTGTATGCAAATTAGTTATGATTTGAGAATCCAAGTGTTCTTGAGAAAAGTTTGAGAAAAAAAGGTTTTTGATTTAAAATGTTGGTATAAGGATTTAAGTTTGATTTCTCTAGTAGGTAATGTAAAGAATAGATGTTTGACTCCCAAAAGCTTGTGCTTTAAAAAATTTATGAGTTTTATGAAGAATCAAAGGATTTTTTATGAAGAAAAACAAAGATTTTTGTAGGTTTTGATGTTGAAACCCAGTAGACAGTCGACTGTGTCCAATGGACAATCAACCATCATCTGAGTAGAAAGTTCAGGGCTTGAGGATAGTCGACTGTCCCTTTTGCACAATCGATTATCCATGCAACCTAGAGCTCTCTGGACCTTAGACAGTCGATTATGCATTTAGACAGTCGATTATGCATTTAGACAGTCGATTGCGGAACTCTATTTTTATACAAAAACAATAGTTTTTCATACCCTTTTGAACCCTAACCCTTTTTAAAAACAACTTAATGATATTTTAGGGATAAAATCCTAAACTTTATGATTTAAGAAAACTACTTCTTTCATTTGAATCTCTAAGAACAAGGTTTACGATTTTTTTTGGATAAAAAGAGAGTTTTGTTGTAATTTAAAACTTAGTTTCTTTTCCCTTTAATTAAATATAGTTTGGTTGATTTTTTTAATGGTTGCATCCATTAGGTGTAGTGGATGACCATTTTAGAGACAATGAGATATCTCGGATTTAAGAGTCGATTCGAGAGGTGAGTACTCCTTACCTTTAGTAAACACATATAATTATAGTAATAAAGAATAAGAATATGATCTACCTTGATAAGTATAAACACTAGAAATCCTTGAAAAGTAAGCATATAAATGGGGTATGAAGATATTAAGGATTAGTGGTATGAGAAATTGGTATAGGTTGAGAAATAATTGCGTAAGATGTGAATGTAGAAATAGTTTAAGGTGGTTGTGTTGAGGAAATTGTGATTTGTATGATTGTAATGAACGTGCTTGGTTAAATTGGTATGAAAATATGATGTGAATGGTTGGTGATTGCTTACATATATATCACTTTATGCATTTTGCATTATAACAATTGTTTGACGATATGTTATTAAGGGGCGAGTGATGGGTGAGGCTGGTAGGTCATTTCCCACAAAAGATGTAAGGGTGCCAAACAATATTGGGCGTATAGGACCCTTGAAGGGGGATCCATTGTGATTTGATATGATGATTAGACGTACCAGTACGTGGGGAGACATCCCCATGATGATGAGATTAGCCTAGTGAAGGGTAGTGATTTGATTGTGTATTATATTGCATTACATCGCATTGCATAACATTGCATCTCATAGATACATTGTGATGGTTGGCCTATGAGGAGCATGTGTAGTAATTAGTCGATAAGGGGCATATGTAGTAATTGGCTCATGAGGGGTATGTGATGTGCTTGGCTCGGAGAAGGGCATGATCCTTGTTGTGGAAATAAAAAATATTGTGATAAAAAAATTCTCTCTTGTTCTTTTGGTCTCATGTTGTTTGGATGTATAAAGAGTGGTATGTGGTATTAAATTAAGAAAATTAGTGAATCTTAGTATTAATGGTTTTAAAAGTATATGAGAAATACAAAGAAATACTTGGAGGAAACTTACAACCACATGTTTCACTTGTTTAATAATTAAATAAATCGTAAGAATTAATGGTAATAAAAGTAATAATTTCCTCCAACGCGATTACTTCTTGTACGATGTGTCTCACTGAGCTTTTTAGCTGACTCTTTTATTTTACTAGTATTTCAGGTAATTCTAAAGGCTCATCAGTTAAGTTGAAAGAAGTCCTAACTTAGGGCCTTTGGCAACGGCATCCTCATCTTTGAGAGTCTTTAATAGGAGATTTAATTAATGATTGGGTTTAGTTGATGTAAAAGAACATTTAGTCGGAGAGATTTTTCTTTAATTGTGTCTAGTTAGAATTGATATATTTAAAGAGTGTTTAATTATAAATCGTGATTATAAAACTTGTAAAGTTTTGAATGAATGTTTGTATTCTTGGTGAGTTATGCTTGTTCGCATATAAGTCGGGGTGCTTGGAGCTAAAAAATGATGATACCTCCTCAGGTAGGGCTCACCTAGGGATGGGTCGTTACACTAACTAATTGAACGTATAATATAGATTGGCAAATGAAACTAAAAATCGAGTACTTTGAGTAGTACGGTACTCATTGAGCATTTTGAAGTTCACCATCTCCTTTATATTGTATTTTCCCTCGAGGTGGCAGCTAAAAATAGGAACAAACTCTAGTTGAATGATGATAGCTTGAGATTGGTTCGAGTTGTTGGAATGGCATCCTTAGAGTCATTGAGTCTAAACTTTCTTACAAAAAAAATACGTTTGTAAATTATATGGGTTTAAAGAAGTGTTGTATTAATGATATTATATAAATATGATTGTACGTAAGATAAATTGTTTGATTTTGATAAATTATGAATTGTGTTGTATGAAAAGATGTATGCATGGCATTCAAGACAAGGCTTGGAGATGAAAGGTGACGATACAGTCTTGGGTAGGACCTACCTGGAGATGGATCGTTACATTTTTGGTATCAGGGCATAGGCTTAAGGTTTTGTAGGCTCTAGTTGCATGATCATGGTGTATGGGGAGTCGGTAGAGAGTCAGTCGTGTAAGATTAGAGAGGATGCTATTTAGGAAATCAAGGTTGATATTGGAATGGGATATAGTAAGAGTTCTTAAAGATGTAGTGAGTTGATTTCATGTGGAGTTGGATGATGATGTACTGCGTGTGACAACTTTATTATGCTTGTGAAATTTTTTTTTTCTAATGTTATTGAGAAAAGTTATGAATGCGAATATTTTATCTCGATAATCGATTTTCAAATTTTATATATATATAAATGAGAATTGTATTATGGTGTAGTTAATTATATAGTGAAAATGTGGGAAAGCAATAAGAATGAACGATACTACTTATTTGGAAGTCTTATATTGATGGTATGTTCCGTTGGTAAACAAGTGGTTAAATACTAGTTAAAAAAGTTAGAAAAGTTGCTAAGGGTGAACTTCTAGAATAAATTATAGAATGTTTAAGCTTGAGAAATAATTATTAAGAAGATTGTAAAAAAAAATTTAAATGAAATGAAGTCATAACGAATGAGTCGATGAATATATGTGCTTGGTGATAAAGGTATTTGGGATCATGATGAATGGGCATGATGGAATGATAATCAAAATAATAATTTGGGGTTTGGAATGTTTTTGAAATGGTATGATATGTTTGCCACTAGGAAGTATGGAAAGTCTAAGCGATTGGGGAGCTAGTGCCAAAATTTCATTAGAATGATAAGAATTCTTGATTTTAAATTGTGAAATAAAGATGGAAGAATAATATATTGTTAGAATTTTAATGAATTGGAAAGTGTGGAAAAAAGTGTAGCAAGATAAATGATCATAATAAATAGTTGATGTGGTCTGAAAAATTATGTTGAAAATGGTTGAGGCAAAAAGAGAAATAATTTGAGTATAGAAATGGTGAAGTTGGGTTAATGATAGAAAATTTTATGATAATTGGAATTTGAAGAAAAATAGTAAGGGAAATATGTATCATCTTGGATAGAAATTTCATGGGAATAAACATAGTAAATCGTGTAGTTGAACTAAAATATGTGATTATAGAATAGAATTGAATTATGAAATTTAAATTGAAATCATTGAGGATGGATATAGTTTTTTGAAATTGCAAGAGGATTAGTATGTTGAATCTTAATTAAACTCAAGTGTGATGAGGTGTATATCAAAGGATAGTGATGAAATTCCTCTAGAATTTGAAAATTTTATGAAAGATTTTAAAAGGTAAATAGATAAAAGATTGGTGCTTGTAAGCCTAAAAGTTTTAATCCATTTGGAGAGTAATCTAAGAAGTGAAAGTTTAAAACTAGTAAAAGATAGTAATTGATGAGTTCTCATGATGTAAAGAGTAAAATTTGTTGAGTGATTTTGATCTCGGTATAGTTTGGATAAAAGAGAAAGATGGTGACTAGTAAAGGCTTAAGATGTGCGATTAACTTAAGAAGTTATAAATTTATTAAGGTACTATTGGGATATAGTATGGGAGATCAAGAGTGGTGAATTATGAAAGTGTTAGAATTTTTGTTGCGAAGGGAAGTGATGGTTGGATGTGAGATTAAAAAGAATTGGATTAGGATTCGTTGGGTGAGTTAGAATTTTGATCAAGAACAACTTAATGTGATTTTTACTGTTGTATAGTGACAAAGGTATAAAAAAATTTTAGTTAATGAGATCTTGAAGAATAAAGTAATAGCTTATGGGTTTGCAAAGATTTTGAAGAATGTTAACAAAGATGAAATCGTGAAGAATGGTTTGGTAAAGGAGATAGTTGGAGAAAAATTGAATTTTATAAAACATGGTACGTTCAAAAATCTAAATTGGAGGGTTAGAAGTGATGGGGTTTAAAATAGAATGAAGAGAATTTTAATTTTTTCAAGACTATGTATATGGTGAGTAAGTAATCAGTTTTTGAGAGGTCAAGTAGTGGTAATTATGATATATATAAGTAATTGAAAGAACTTTAGAAGTTTTAAAGAGATATGGAAAGCTTTTACTAACTATATATATTGGGAGAAAGCATTAAAGCATGAGCAAAAGCCAAAGGCTAAATTTTTGGAAAGTTTGTATAGATTTTAAAACTTTGTATATTGAATAATTAATGAAGATACTATAAATGATGATTAAGCTATTGAGAATTGTGGAATTTTGAATAAACCATAGAAGTAGTAGTAGTGGTTGATGAGGGGATGTGTAGAAAAAGATATTTTGAATGTTTTCCTAAAGGATTCAACCCTTAAATGAGTAAAGTTATGTAAACTAAATTCAAAATGAAATATGAATCAGTAGTGATGAGTAGAATAGAAGTGTTAATTAGTAACTTGAAAAGGGTAAAGTAAAGATTTTAATTCTTATAAAGAAGTAGAGGTAGACAAAGTAATAATGATAATATGATTCAATGAGCTGAATAAGGAAAAAGGTGAGTTAAAGAGTAAAGAGGTTATGAGGCTTGATGAATAAAAATGGAGAAAATGAGTAATTGAGTTGTGATAATAATGATAAAAACTTTCTTATGAACAAAGTAAATGGTATTGTTTATGGGACTAAGAGGTTGGATAGTAGGAGTGTATAATAGTAAGATTCAAGAGAGAAATGTTTAACTAACGATTAAAGACACATTTTAGAAATCTCCTGTAGTAGTGCAATCACAATAATGTCAGTAATCATGGTGATAGGAAAAATCAATAAGATTGAGATGATTTAAAGTTTAGATGGAATAGGTGAGAACTTGAAATGCAATAAGATGATACGTATGTGAATGAGTATGGTGCTAAGGACCAAGATAATTATAACATGAAAAGTTTAAATTGGCAAGCCTTTAAATAAAGTGTGATGATGATTGAAGATGTGAAGGAAAACACCTTGATTACTTTTAAGTGAAGCATTATCTGAAAATTTTTATGAGATCCAGATGGGAAAGAGGAGCAGTGATGTGATACGTGAAGTATATAGTTTTGAGAAGTAAGTAGGAGATTTAATCAGGAGAACATGTGTGGAATGAAGGGATTTCGAGAAAAGAGGGAGAGTGATGACCTTGAGGCACGATTAAAAAGTTTGAGAAGAATTTATGAGGATCAAAGTTAAACTATAGGTGAAGAAACTGGTGAAACAAATTGATTAATGGAGTTTATTAACCTTATATGAGAATGATGACTCAAGTTTACTCATGAGAGATAATGACAAAATAAATTGAAAATTTTTCTCTTTGAAAATAGTAAGGAGCAATTCTAAATGGAGTTCAATACCTTTATGATATTAAATTAATGGTAAAAAATTGAGCGGGAGCAAAGAGATCCATAATGTACTAAGATGTGAACCATCAATAGATCAAGAGTGATGGGAGGATGCTATAAAGTTTGTGAGTGAATAGAAAGATGAGATTGAGGTTGTTAATGAACTTTTACTTTAAGTAAAGGAAAGATGTGAAATGAATGGGTTAAGAAAATGATGGATGAACAAAAGTTGAGTTGACTTTAAAATTTTTGCTTGATAAATTCTGAGTATTGTAATTCTTTGGAGAGAATAAGTGTCTAAATTTTTTTGGAATATTGAGAACTAGTAAGAATTCGGTAAAGAACAAGAGTAAAGTGATATGGTAAGTGAGAACCAGAGAACTAAATTAAGTTCATAATGTGAAAGAGTTAGAGATAGAGACAGTGTTAAATAATGTGGAATTTGAATTTGAAGTTTTTATTGAATAATGCATTACCCTGAGGAAATATTGAATAAGAGACTAAAAGAGGGCAAGTTTAAGAGGTGTGAGTATAATTTGATATTTAAGTTGGGATCTTTAGATAAATTGAGTAAAGTTGATTGAAATAATGTGTAAATTTTGTACTAGTATAAATAAATGAGATAATTTGATTTTGAGTTGAAAAATGGTTTAAGGACAAATCAAAACTGAAACAAAGTCTGATATTTAAATAAAATACATTTGAAGAATGAGACTGAGGAACGTGGCACATAATAGGATTCGTATGGGGGAAACAATAACCTCGTTCAATTGCGAACCTAATCTAGAAGAAATTTTGAGGGCTAAATTTTATTAGTAGGGGAGAATTGTAGAGTCTAATATTTTATTTAAATTATTTTAAATCACAGGAGAGCATTCTTATATGGATTGGTGTATTTATTCAAAAATATACTATAATTAATTCATATTGGGATTAGTTTGACTTGAAATTAAATAAATAAACTAAGAATCAAATACTAAAAACTCATATCAAGAGAGGACTACAAAATTTTTGAAGGATGGTAAGAAAAAACTAAGTAAAAACTGAAATTTTAAAGAGTAGTATGGTGTAATGTAGAAGAGATGAAAAGTGGTGGGGGTGATTGTGTAATAAAGCTAAAGTGGGGCTATATAAGGAGTGAGGGACCAAATATTTTGGGCCAAAATTCTTTAGAAACCGAGAGTGTGGAGCCTAGTACTAAATTAGAATATTTTACTTTTAGAGTTTGTACTTCGACACGTAAAGGTGTGTGCTTGTTTAATTTGAGTCCTAATTTTTTTACTGAGGCTTGTAAAAACTTGAAATTAGGTAGAAAAATTGAGATTTAAGTAATAAAATTTATCTAAGGGGAGCTTTTGAAGTCTTATACAACTTATTTATTATTATCATATGATAATAAATAATTCAGAAACTCTTTCTTGAATCCTCTTGAACTAGGGTTTAATAAACTGTAATCTAACTCTTAGATTTATAAATTTTCAATCTATAGAATTTTCAAGATCAAATCTTTATAGCCACAACAATGGAATTAAATTCATTTTAATTATTCATAGAGTTAGCTCTAATATTATTACAAGTTTACCGATATAGATATGCAGTAGAAATTTAAAAAAATTCTAAGTCATTAAAATTTAGTCCCATGAATTTATTTACAAATCTATTAGAATGATAATCCATCTTCATATAAGATGTTGAAGGTGTGTGGAGGAAGGGAGAACTTAAGTGCTGGTGTGAGAGTTTTGGAAAGAAAGTAAGAGTCTTGTTTTGAGCACAAGAAAAGCTCCTTAAGGTGTCTATTAATTCCTTGCCTTCAATCATATAACTTACAACTATATATAGCTCTTTACAAATGAGCACACATCAATAGAATCAAGGTGCACACACACTAAATCAAGAGGCTAACTAACTAACTTGTAACTAATCGTCTAACAACTTCTTGCACTTCTTCTCCCGTTCTCTCTATCAAGTTTTTCTCTCTTCATGTCTTATTTAATCTTGTTTCTTTGCTATTCCAAAGTGTCTCTGGTTGGTGCCTTAGATCCATTGGTCATCTCTTAAACCTCACTGGTAACCAAAGTTGTTTTGGTCCTTCTAGTTCTGTCTTGTTGCTTCACATCTTTCTGGCTTCTTCAAGTAATTTATGTCCCTTAACTTCATTCATGTAACAGTATTTTCCCCATAGATAGAGACATTGTCCTCAGGTGTAAGTGCTATACAATACTAGCATCTTTCTAAGAGGCTTCTTCTAATGGGAGGTGATCCCACTAAACTAAGTATTGGTGCATCCACTGACTTTGTTGTAATACCTCTCTTTCATCCAAGATAGAGATTGGATGGTAAATGGGGTAAGAGCTGGAGAAGTTTGTAGAAAAAGGTGATAGAGTAAAGGAGCAGCCTTTGAGAAGCTTAAGTAGTGAAATGTTGAAGACAATGAGTAGTCTGCAACCATCAGGAAGCTTAAATCTATAGGAAACTTGTCCTATTCTTTCTAGAATAGTAAAAGGGCCAAAGTATCGTTTAGCTAATTTTTGAAAGACTGTTGTTATTACAGAGTATGGTCTATATGGTTGTAGCTTAAGGAGGACCAAGTCACCAACTTGAAACTGCATATCAGTTCTCTTCTGGTCAGTTGTTGCTTCATTATTTGTTAAGCCTTGAGCAAATGAGCTTTGACTTGTTATAGGAGGTCTCCTCTTATACCTAAGGAAAGATCTATAACTTCAATGGGAGAAGTACCTCTATCATAAGTAGGTATGGTTGGTGGAAGTATTCCATACACAATATGAAAAATGGGTCATTCCCAAGGAGGAATGGAAGCTAGTGTTGTAGTGAAACTTAACATAGGTTAAGTAATTAGACCATAGATTTTGTTGATCTGCTACAAAAGATCTTAGATAGTGTTCCAAGCATCTATTGACAACTTTTGTTTGTCCATCAGATTGTGGATGATAGGAAGAGCTCATCCTTAATTGAGTATTGATGAGTGCCAAATATTGCATATTTTGGCCCCTTAATTTACATTTGTTAATTCTTTAGTTGTGTCCTAATCTGATATTTTGTGTTAGTTCTATGATTTTTAATGTTTCACTAAATTGCCAGAATTGCCTGTAAAGATAAGTCATTTTTGCGGATTAAACTGTATTGATTCAAGAAGAATCAGGAGATGAGCCATATATGCTTGGAAAGATTCGGATGTTTATTTTCTGGAGAATTTTACTGCTCATAAATATGATTTTTCTAGAGAAAGTTATGGCAGTTTTAGTAGACAGAGGTCAGGCTGTGCATGATTTCAGCGTGGCAGAAGTGATTTTTGTGGATTAAACTGTAATGATTAAGGAAGAAACAGAAGATGAGCCATATATGCTTGGAAAAATCCAAATGTCTATTTTCTAGAGAATTTTACGGCTCATAAATGTGATTTTTCTAAAGAAAATTATGACAGTTTTAATAGACAAAGGTCAGGCTGCACATGATTTCAGCATAGGCAGAAGTTTTGAAGAGCATATGAAGGCTTAAATCCCACATCCCACATCGGATTGCAAACACATTGCATTCATGGAGTTCCGCTATAAATGCCCCATTTCACTTCATCAAATGGGGGTGCAATCTCGGAGGCTTTGCTACCAATGGGTGCAATCTGGAGGATTTTGCTACCAATCGGGGGAAGCATCGCATAGTAGCTGCGGCTGGAATTTCTCTCCCTATATTGTTAGTTTTAATTTATTTCTTTTAAGTTTTAAAGTTTAATGTTTAGTACTTTAATGTTTGCTCTAATTTTTCCCTTAAGATTTTTGTTGTCCATTATATTTATGGGTAACTAAATTCTCAAGTAGGACTAGGGATGAACTTGCACAATAGATTGTATTTTTGTTTATTTTTTAATCTATGTATTTGATTTTTAATTACTAAAACTCTTTTGTTTTATCATTCTCAATTCATCGGTGATTTTTTCTTTTTCGAATAATCGTAGAATTTATTATGTTTATGGATTCAGTCATGCTTTCTCTATTGAATGGATTAGCTCTTTGATTATGTTTGGATAAATTATTTATCCATATTGATTTAATTCTTTGCTGCAATATCGCTTCCTAAGTATATTGTCATCGTTGAATTTTCTCAATAGTGATAATAGTTTTCATATTTTAAAAGTGGTGAATGATTTTTCAAAGGGTTACAAGTTTAATCTTGGTCTATAAATCTACACCTTTCGATTGGGAATTTTGGGAATTAAGTTACCAATTGAGTTATTTAATGAATTAAGAATAATTAAAATACTTGATTTGTGCAAGGGATTCCCGACGCTTTACTGTTTGCCAAATTTGAGTATTTTCTCCGTTAGTCACTTTGCTTCACTTTAATTTGCATTTAAAATTAATCTTTGTTCTCCATTAATCATTTAATATTTTTCTTTAGTTTCTTTGTTCCTTCTACTATTCTTTAAATTTGTCTATCTGTGGAATCGACACCCCAAAGCTGTGCTACAACTATTACATTAATCTTTGGGCGTAATCAAATTTTGGTGCCATTGCCGGGGAGACAGTAGAAGAATTTCTAGATAGGTTTTCTTTTCAGCAATTTGTAAAGGTGGTAACTTCGTTCCTTCTTTTTGCTTGCCTCATTTTTTCTTTTTTCTTTTTCCCTTCTTTCTTTTTATAGTATTTTTTTATATTATTTTGTTACTATTGGAAATCATCTTCACAAGATGCCCAAGTGGTGATCATCTAAACACCCAAGTCTAGAATGACTTGTAGAAAGAAATACAGCAATCAAAAGCAAGAAAGAAAAGAACATAAGCGATTTGTTATCGAGGTTCGGTAATATGCCTACGTCCCCGTGAGTTCCTCTGAACTCTCTGCACTAAATCAATGGTTCTTTACAATTCAGCAACCCTCTCCAAGAAACCCAAGTTCTTGAAGAAACCAAGAAGAGAAGACGAAAAGATAAGAACTATTACAAAGCTCTTTATCTATAGTACTCTCTCTTCTTTACAACCAGCCTCTCTACAATGAGTCCCTTTTGTATGTCTGTGTCTTTGCACTCTCACACAATTCTCTCATTCACACACATGTCTCACAAGTTACTTCACATCTTACTTGTGTTATCACACCCTTGAGATTAAACCTAGGTGACCCTTTATATAGTGCACCAACTTCTTGTCCAATCTTGAGAATTAATCTCCACCCTTAGATCTTGATGACCACTTAACCATGGCCCTCCATCAATCCTAAGTGATGTTGTTCATTTTAACCTTGCACCCATGCACTTAACAAGAGGCTGAAACAAGCTATCCATGTGTGCATCAATGTGGCTAGCACCTAGGCACTGAACAGGGGGCGCTGCGGCCTAGGTTGAACCACCTTTCTTCAAGCTTCTAGGTGCCGTGGCCTTGGGAAGGGGGCACTGTGGCCTTGACTCTTCTCCAGCACCTCCCTTGCTGGGAGCTGTAGCTTGGGAGAAGGAGGGCTGTAGCACACATTGAAGCTAGACCTCCTGATGCTGTGCCCACTTTTTTGTCTTGCTGAATGGAGGTATGCACACACACCCAAATTAATGCTCACACTTGTGTGCACTCTTTTAACATGCTGAAATATATTCTTCCATCCTTGTTTAAACCTTAAACCATGTTTAAACCTTAGAAAAATATCAATAATCTCTACCATTATCTAAGCGTTTAAACCCGAACCGTTGTGCAGCGAACTTCAGGATCCAAACTCATCTTGAGTCATCAATCAACCGACTCCATTCCTAAGAAGTCCAAGGCAATGATTGGACCTTCTTAGAGGTAGAACCTTGGTGCCTAAATCCGTAGGACTTTCCTCCGTGGTCTTCTTGTCAAAATGAATGCATATTTTCGTACTGATGGGTCTTAAATATTGCATATTTTAGACGCTTAACTTATATTTGTTATGCTCTTAGTTAGTAGTATTTCACTTTATTTTACGTCTTTCTTGTGTTTTGTGTATTTTTACAGGTTTGTGGAGAAAATAAAGCATTTCAGGAGATGTGAAGCTTCTGGAGACATTGCAATCAATCGCACGAGATATGCGATTGAGCGCACCTGCCTACGAACGAGCACATGGTCAACATCCCACATCAAAATATTTGAAGTTCAGTGCATCTGCGATCGATCGTAGCAGACATGCGATCGATCGTACCTGCGATCGATCGCACCACACTGCGATCGAGCGCACACGGGTAGTATCCCACATCGAATCTGTAACCCATATTGCTCCGGGTCTTCCCCTATATAAACACCATCTGGCTTCATCATTCAGTGTACAATTCCTGAGCCACTTTGGTGTTTACCGGTGGACGTCCGCCAGCATTTTGGTGGATCCCGAAGGCATTGCTATCACGAGAGGAAGCGCCGCCCGTCTGCGAGTGGAATTTCTCCCATGTAAAGTTGTTTATTTATTTCTTTATATTCAGTTGTTTTAGTTTAAATGTTTAGCACTTTTTATTATAGTTTTATAGTTATGAGTGGCTAGACTCTTCAGCTAAGGTTGAAGATGAAGCCCCGCCGTTGTTTGGCGTAGTAGTTCAGATTTGCTTGTATAAATCTGACAATTTTTAGTATAAATGTTCTGTCAATTATTTGAGTTTAAATTGTCTGTTGGATTTTCTTTGTGTTTCATCTGATGGATGCATTGAATGCTTTTCGATTAAATTGGATTCTCTTTGTGATTTGTTAAGAGCGGATACATTGGGTGCTTTTGGTTTAGTTGGGATATTCTTTGTTTTTTGTCTTATAGTTGGATTCATGGAATGTTTTGATAGGCTATATTTTTAGAACATGTATGCTTAACTTCGGTGGGGTGGATTCGGAAACCTTAGTGCTTTTTATTATTAGTTTTAAAATCAACTTAGTTTAGTTTTAATTTGTTTTGCAAATTATCATTCAAAATTCGGAACTAGGTTAAGATAGAGTTAATTTAGATTAAAAATTATATTTTCACAACGCAATTCCCTGTGGATTCGACCTCGCACTTGCACAACGCTATACTGCAAACGAATCGTGCGCTTGCGAGTAATTTAAAACTCACAACACGTACCATTTTTTGGAATGTAATGATATTGAACATCCATATGCTTCATCCCCTCATGGAACATCTGATTCCTCCACAAGTGCCACACACTTTAGCTATCCGAAGATACCACCACCTGCTCTTTTAGGACCTCCCACTCGTCCAACAACCCTTTGCATGCCATAGCCTCCTTTATGGCTTCCATAGCTGCTATGCATTCTGCCCCAGTTGTTATGAGTGCTACCACCAGCTGCTACTGAGCCTTCAAATACCTCAGCAACCACTTCATCCCAAGCCAATGCTTCTTTCCGGGATTACTCACAAATCTGCTGAGAACACCCATTGCCCAAGAAACCCTTAACCAGTTTCTCTCCTTTTCTTGGATTATACATATCCCAAGGACCTTTTGTGTAAGGCTGAGATCTTTCCTCTCGAACTCCTCACTGAGTTGAGATGTAAACCTTTCCATCCTCTTCCTGCTATTCCAAACCAACAGCACATCAACGACATAGATGAGGATACTCACCATTTTCTCCACCTTGTGTCCAAGCGAGAAAGTTTTTGTGAAATCTATGTCTTTTCTTCTTATGAGCCCATTCGCCACCAGCCTAGCCTTGTTCCGGACTTCATCTCCTAGAGGTACCCTTCTTTGATCTTGTAAGTCCACTTACAATCCACAACTCTCTGATTTCTCGGAATATGCACCAATTCCCAAAAGTTGTTCTTCTTCAAAGAATCCATTTCTTCCTCCATAGCTAGCTTCCATCTTGGCGAATCATTACATCCCATAGCATTAATATAAGTCTCTTATTCACTCATCTCTCCTTCTGTCCAAGGAGCTGCTACATCTGTAGTATCCACAAACCCATATCTTGAAGGTGGTCCGACCAGCCTTCTTTCCCGGTCTCTTGTGAGTTGATAGTCCTTCTGACTTGCTGCATCATCCCCTTCTAGTTTAGCCTCCTCATGAGTATCCTGAGATTGGCACTCATCAATGGGCTCTACCTGGTCTGAACCCTCTGCCTTCCTTGCTCTACCTGAACTGAATCTTCCTTGATGCTATGCTCCACAAATACCGAACTGGTTTGCTCACTAGCCCCTGCAGGGTTAGTTTTCTCCAAGTAGGGAAATAATAATTCATTAAAATTAACATCCCTACTTATTATGAGTTTCAATCCTTCTTTCTCTAAGGACCACAACCTATACCTCTTAGCCCCTTCCCCATATCCTAGAAACACACACTTTCTAGATCCTGGGCTAAGTCTATCATCCTTTTGTTGTGCATACATAGCACACCCAAAAGTTCTAAGGTTGTCCAACTCAGGAGGTTTTCCACTCCACATCTCCTCGGGAGTCTTAAGGTACACAATCCTATAGGGTGATCTATTAACCAAATATGCAGCTGTAGACACCACTTCCCCCTAAAAAACATTTGAGTAATCCGGACCCATCTAACATGCACCTAACCTTTTCCAAAAGGGTCTTATTCATCCTCTCAGCAACTCCACTTTGCTGAGGGGTTTTCACAACCTTTCTATGTCTTAGAATGTCATTTAACCTACAGAATTGATCAAGTTCTTGGTTAAAAATTTCTAAGCCATTATCGGTTCTTATCCCCTTAATTACTCTGCCCATTTGAGTCTCCACCAGGTTTTTCCACACCACTAATTTATTCAAAGCATCTGATTTATTTCTAACCAAATAAACCCAAATCTTTCTTGAATAATCATCAATTAAAGACAGAAAGTAAAAGTTACCTCCCTATGTTGGTGTCCTTACTGGTCTCAAAGGTCCGCATGAATGTAGTCAAGACTGCCCTTAGACTTGTGCACTCTGGTGTTGAAGCTGATCTGGTGTTGCTTCTCAAGAACATAACACTCACAGAAATCAAGTTCCTCTACTTTGTTTCCACCAAGTAGGCCATCCTTGCTGAGAACTTGCAGACCCTCTTCACTCATATGTCCCAAGCGAGTGTGCCAAAGGGCTACCTCATCCATCTCAGCCATCAAGCTTGCTGCTTGATCATTGATTTTTGTCTCTCCAATCATCTCATAGAGTCCATCCTTTATTGCTGCTTTGATCACTACCAAAGATCCCTTAGCTACCTTGATCTTTCCTCCCTCTATCTTGCATGTGTATCCCATGAAATCCAACTGCCCCAATTAGATCAAATTCCTCCTTAAATCTGGGAGATACCTCACATTTTCCAGTAGCTTTATCATTCCATCAAACATCCTCACCTAGATGTTTCCCGTGCCCCTCACTTGGTAAGAAATATCATTCCCCAAGAAAACCTTTTGTAAGAAATATCATTCCCCAAGAAAACCCTTTCATCATTGGTTTCTTTGAAATTCTTGAACCAATCCCTGTGAGGGAACATGTGATAAGTGCATCCGGTATCCAATATCCATTTCCCAGTGCCTTCTTGCCCCTTGCTCACATCCGAGCACACAACAAGAACATCACCATCTTGCTGTTCTATCTTGGCAACCGAAGCCTCTCTACTGTTGGTATGGCTTCTTCCTCTATCCCTCATCTTCTCCTTGCAATCTTTCTTGATATGACCCTCTTTATGGCAGTAGAAACATCTCCCATGGCTTTCTCCTCTATCTTTGTCCCGGTAATAGCCATGCATGTTGCTGTGAACTCTCCCATGGCTCTCTCCTCTACCTCTGTCCCGGTAGTAGCCATGCATGTTGCTGTGCACTCTCCCATGGCTCTCTCCTTTACCTCTGTCCCAATAGTAGCCATGCATGTTGTTGTGCACTCTCTCATGGCTCTCTCCTCTACCTCTATCCCGGTAGTAGATCCTCTACCTCTGTCCCAGCAGTAGCCATTGTTCTGCTATACCGAGTTGCTGGCTTTCTTTTAATTAACAGCCTTCTTGCACTTGATGCACTCCTCATCTTGGCATTAAGATTATCTTACAACTCTTTCTTAGGATCAAATTTAAAAGCAAAGATTTGTTTATGAAGATACCTCTTATTAGGGAGAGTCTTGGCAAGAAACAACTCATCTAGTTTCTTCCAAATTGCAGCTGGATCTTTCGAGTCTCCGCACTCCCTTGTGACATTATCCGACAAGTGCAAGAAGATAGCATTGTATGCCATCTTCTTCATCTCATTCCACTGGTCCTCCATGGTACTTGCTAGAAAAGTATCATCTTCTCCAAGAGACAAGTCCACTTTCTATTGCACTAGAACCGCCTTGATCTTCCGCTTCCATAGGGAAAAATCTCCCTTTCCATCAAACTTCTCAATACTGAAATTTAAAGCCATCTTTGTGGACAAGATCCCAGATTTATGCAATACCCACAAATGCTTTCTTCAGCCTCAAGAACATGATCGAAGATGGATCTTAACATCGTTCTTGAATCACCCTCAAGAACACGATATGATCTTGATCTTTACACCGTTCTTGAATCACCCAAGAAGTTGACCTTTGAAGTCTTGCTCTAATGCCTTCTATTCTTGCTCTGACACCCAGCTATACAAAGCTCCTCCGGCTCTGATACCACTATTGGAAATCCCCTTCACAAGATGCCCAGGTGGTGATCTTCTAAACACCCAAGTCTAGAATGACTTGTAGAAAGAAATACAGCAATCGAAAGCAAGAAAGAAAAGAACATAAGCGATTTGTTATCGAGGTTCGGCAATATTCCTACGTCCCTGTGAGTTCCTCTGAACTCTCTGCACTAAATCAATGGTTCTTTACAATTCAGCAACCCTCTCCAAGAAACCCAAGTTCTTGAAGAAACCAAGAAGAGAAGATGAAAAGATAAGAACTATTACAATGCTCTCTATCTATAGTACTCTCTCTTCTTTACAACCAGCCTCTCTACAATGAGTCCATCTTGTATGTCTATGTCTTTGCACTCTCACATAATTCTCTCATTCACACACATATCTCACAAGTTACTTCACATCTTACTTGTGTTATCACACCCTTGAGATTGAACCTAGGTGACCCTTTATATAGTGCACCACTTCTTGTCCAATCTTGTGTGTCATTCTCCACTCTTAGATCTTGATGACCAATCAACCATGGCCCTCCATCAATCCTAAGTTATGTTGTGTATTTTAACCTTGCACCCATACAGTTAATAAGAGGCTGAAACAATCCGTCCATGTGTGCATCAGTGTGCCTAGCGCCTAGGCACTGAATCGGGGGCGCTGCGGCCTAGGCTGAACCACCTTTCTTCAAGCTTCTAGGCGCCGTGGCCTTGAGAAGGAGGTGTTGCAGCCTTGACTCTTCTCTAGCACCTCCCTTGCTAGGCACTGCAGCCTGGGAGAAGGAGGGCTACAGCGCACACTAAAGCTAGACCTCCTGATCCCAGGCTGCAGCGCACACTGAAGCTAGACCTCCTGATGTTGTGCGCACTTTTTGTCTTGCTGAATGGAGGTGTGCACACACACCCAAATTGATGCGCACACTTGTGTGCACTCTTTTAACATGCTGAAATTTATTCTTTCAACCTTTTTTAAACCTTAAACAATGTTTAAAGCATGTTTAAACCTTAAACAATGTTTAAAACATGTTTAAACCTTAGACAAATATCAACAATTAACTTGCATGCACAGATATAGAGATGCCTTGGGTAGATTTTCTTGTAAGCTTGTACTAGAGGCAGAATCAAACTTTTTAAATCCTTATTTGATAATCCATCTAATCCTGAAGAAATGAGTGAACACAGAGATCAACCAACTATGACTTTTCAGGATTACCTCCACCCCACGCGCATAGCCACACCATCATGCATCATGTTTCCAGCTAACACTCGCCAACTGGATTTTAAAATAGGGATGATACAGTTACTCCCTACATTCCATGGCTTGGAAAATGAAAACCCATATGTGCACATTAGGGAGTTTAAGGAAGTAGTTGTGACTTTTCGTTGTCAAAATGCAGCTGACATTGTGAGACTTAAGTTCCTTCCTTTCTCTTTAAAGGATAGAGCTAAGAGTTGGCTAACTCACTAAGACCACAATCTATTGGGTCATGGAATGAGATGACTTAGGTTTTCTTTAATAAATACTTTCCCCAGCATAAGACCAACACTTTAAAAAGGCAAATCTCCACCTTTGCACAGAAGGACAGTGAGACTTTGTATCAGTCATGGGAGAGATTTAAGGAGTCGTTGAGTATATATCCTCACCACAGGTATGAGAATTGGTGCTTAATGAGCTATTTTTATGAGGGACTTACACCTAGAGAGCACTAATTTATGGAGATGATGTGTAATGGTGAGTTCTTACAGAAAGATCTTGATGAGGCCATATAATACCTCAATGAGCTTGCTGAAAAAGCTCACACTTGGACTAGACCTAGTGCTACTGAGAGCACAAATAGGTCATGCCCTGCAATAAACCCAAATGGTGGTGGAATTTACCATCTCAGGGAAGAGGATAACCTAAAGGCTAAGGTCAAGATGCTCACTAGGGAGCTAGATGTGTTAAAGACTAAGGACTTAAAGCCAACACACGTGGCTAATCATGCAAAATCTTTTTGACCATGTTTTGTGTGTGGTGGGGTAGATCATCTCGCCCAAGAATGTCCCATATTTGCTGAGATGAGAGGGATGTATGAGGAACAATGTAATGCCTTTGGTATGTACAAGAAGCTTTTTTTACCTTTCTCTGATACCTATAATCCGGGGTGGCGTAATCACCCCAATTTTAGCTGGAAGCCTGAAATCCAACCGCTTGCACAACCCCCTAGATCATATCCTGCACCATATCATGCACCTGCATCTTCGAGGAGTCCTTTAGAAGACACTTTGCATGCTTTTATTGAGGCACAAGGTAAGACTAACCGAAGATATGAATCATTGATTACGCAGGTTGTTGAAGAAAATAAGGAGATAAAGAGCCAAGTGTCCAAATTGATGAGCTCCTTTAGTGTGAATGAGCGAGGTAAGTTCCCTTCTCAAGCTCAGTCCACACCCCATGGTCAACACATGGCGCAAAAAAAACTGAAGGATGTGAATGCCATTATGACATGAAGTGGTAAGTTATTACACATCCCAACAACGAACAAATCAGAGGATGTAGGAAAAGGTCAAGATAGTAGCGATGTCGAGCTGCCCAAGGAACCTGAGGTGACAAAGAGTCCAGTTAAGGTACCATTCCCTCAAGCTTTAAAATCAAGCAAGCAAACTCTGGATCCAAACAATGAAATCCTAGAGAATCTAAGGCAAGTAAAAATCAATCTTCCTTTTTTGCATGTGATTAAACAAGTTCCTACTTATGCAAAAGTTCTCAAGGATTTGTGTACAGTGAAGAGGGAGCACCATGTGAAGAAGATAGCATTCCTGATAGAGCAAGTTAGTGCTCTAATTGAGTAGTGAATTCCTCCCAAGTATAAGGATCCTGGTTGTCCAACCATGCCATGCAGCATTGGAAATCATGAGTTTGGGTAAGCTTTGCTAGATTTAGGAGCTAGTGTGAATCTAATGCCATATTCTATTTATTTACAGTTGGGGTTGGGAGAAATCAAACCAACTACTATGGTATTGCAATTGGCTGACCGTTTAGTCAAAGTACCCCAGGGTGTGGTAGAGGATGTTCTAATTCAAATTGATAAATTTTATTATCATGTTGATTTCCTAATCCTTGACACTAGCTCTGTTATTGATACTACTAAAATTCTTTTAATTTTAGGTAGGCCTTTCCTTGCCCTGCTAATCCTCTTATTAATTGCAGGAATGGGCTCATGAAACTGTCTTTTGGAAATATGACCCTCGAGGTGAATATCTTTCATATTGCAAAACAGCCAGAAGATGATGACAAGAGCCACTAAACATACATGATTGACTCACTCATGGATAGGGGAGTTTCTGTAGCTCATGATCTTGATCCCCTTGAGTATTTTCTTGTTAATTTTGAGTTTGATTCTATCAGTGATCCATCTGATGTAGTTGATATTTTTGCTATTTTTTATAGAACTCAAGATTATGGCACTCGGGCATGGCAACCAAAGTTTGAGGAGAATGCCAAGCCATTGAGGGAGCCACAGAGAAAGCTCAACAAAGCTATGCAAGAGATTTTGAGGACTGAAGTAATAAAGTTGTTGGCTGCAGATTCTGGGCCGTCTAGCTGAAGACATAAAACTTAGCGATCATGGGAGGCACCGCACAACATATCTTTTGTTTTTTTTTTTATTGTTTTTTCATATTTCTTGTTACTGATTATTTTTAATATATTTTTTTTGTTTTCTAGTATTACTTTGGTATTTCTTTTTCAGGGACAATGTGTGCATCAGTTCAAGTTTGGGGGTATGCTTTGAGCCATGCCAATCCAGCTAGTTCTCTATCTCTCAGGTCAGCTCTTTCCATGTTATTCACACATTAGGGACACTGTGTACTTTAAGTTTGGGGGTTATGGGAGACATATTCACACACATTTTGTCCCAATTTTTTAATATATATATATATATATTATTGAAATTTTGGTTAATCTAAACAAATATTGTGATGTGATGTTATTGGTGAGCTTAAAATTTTGGACACATGATTTGATGTTAGAGTTTTAAAATTATGTTACTTACTGTAAGCATTTGAGAATGCACATGTTTGATCTAATCTGACACGAGCACATTAGCACAAAATAGTGTGAGGCATGACATGTGATTTTAATGTGTACATGTGATTTTAATGTGTATGTTTCCATGACTTAACTGCAACTGGATGACTTGTTGGATAAACACTTTGGCATAGAAAAGTATATATATAAAAAAAATTGCACAAAAAGAAAAAAATGTTCATGATGATCATTAATAAACTTTTCACTGAGTAATTGGACATATTGCCTTAGTAAGCAGTGAATGTTCACGTCAAAAGATGGGAATTTTATTCATAATGATCATTGAGAAAATTTTCGCTGAGTAACTGGACTTCTTGCCTCAGTAAGCAGTGAGTGTTCACGTCAAAAGGTGGGAATTTCGCTTGGTAGCATTAAGGCCAGTTTAGTTTCGTAGCCTTGTTGACTCAAGTTAGTAAGTCCTTAGGGGTGTCTTTACACCTAATGCCCTAAAACCATCTGGTTTGGGAGTCATTGACTCAACACTCATTACATGGGTCAATTAGAAAGTTTAAAGCAACTAAACATAGCAGAGCCTTATAATAAAAGAGAGAAGAAAATAAGACTATGCCATCGTTGTTCATTCTAACGAGAAATTCCAGGAATCTTGAGACATGGAGACATTGCACATTGAAGTTATATAGAAGCCTCATCTTTATATGCTAATTCACTTTACACTGAGTCAGACTTGTGATGCCTTAGCCTACCTTTTGTAAGTAATTAGATTTTAAAATTTCTATTCATTGCGAAGATGGGTTTATATTTTAAGCTCGCTAATGAATGAATATCATAGTTTTGTGTGCAACTTAAATTTTTGGACACCATAAATGATGGATTTATCTTTGTGTTCTTTGTTTTTCATTAAGTTTTTTTTTAATTATTTTATTTTGCTAAGGGACTAGCAAAATGTAAGTTTGTAGGTATTTAATGAGTGCCAAATATTGCATATTTTGGCCCCTTAATTTACATTTGTTAATTCTTTAGTTGTGTCCTAATTTGATATTTTGTGTTAGTTCTATGATTTTTAATGTTTCACTAAATTGCCAGAATTGCCCGTACAGATTAGTCATTTTTGGAGATTAAACGGTATTGATTCAGGAAGAACCAGGAGATGAGCCATATATGCTTGGAAAGATCCGGATGTCTATTTTCTGGAGAATTTTACGGCTCGTAAATATGATTTTTCTAGAGAAAGTTATGGCAGTTTTAGTAGACAACGGTTAGGCTGTGCATGATTTCATCGTGGGCAGAAGTTTTGAAGGGCATATGAAGGCTTAAATTCCACATCTCAAATCAGTTGGAAATACATTCTATATCCCACATCCCATATCTGATTGGAAACACATTGCACTTATGGAGTTCCTCTATAAAAGTCCCATTTCACTTCATCAAATAGGGGTGCAATCTTGGAGGCTTTGCTACCAATGGGTGCAATCTAGAGGATTTTGCTACCAATCGGGGGAAGCACCGCACAACAGCTGCGGGTGGAATTTCTCTCCATGTATTGTTAGTTTTAATTTATTTCTTTTAAGTTTTAAAGTTTAATGTTTAGCACTTTAATGTTTGCTCTAATTTTTCTCTTGAGATTTTTGCTGACCATTATATTTATGGGTAACTAAATTCTCAAGTAAGGCTAATGATGAACTTGCACAGTAGATGGTATTTTTGTTTATTTTTAATTTATGTATTTAATTTTCAATTACTAAAACTCTTTTGTTTTATCATTCTCATTTCATTGATGATGTTTTCTTCTCCGAATAATTGTAGAATTTATTCTGTTTATGGATTCAGTCATGCTTTCTCTATTGAATGGATTAGCTCTTTGATTATGTTTGTATCAATTATTTATCTATATTGATTTAATTCTTTGCTACAATATTGCTTCCTGAGTATATTGTCGTCGTTGGATTTTCTCAATAGTGATGATAATTTTTGTATTTTAAAAGTGGTGAATGATTTTTCAAAGGGTTACATTTGGTTTAATCTTGGTTTATAAATCTACACCTTCCGATTGGGAATTTAGGGAATTGAGTTCCCAATTGAGTTATTCAATAAATTAAGAATAATTAAAATACCAGATTTGTGTAAGGGATTCACGACGCTTTACTGTTTGTCAAATTTGAGTACTTTCTCTGTTAGTCACTTTGCTTCACTTTAATTTGCATTTAAAATTAATCTTTGTTCTCCATTAATCATTTAATATTTTCTTTGTTCCTTCTATTATTCTTTAAATTTTTCTCTATGTGGAATCGACACCCCAAAGCTTTGCTACAACTACCGCGTTATTCTTTAGGCGTAATCAAGTACCTTATAACCTGAAGAGTTCCCTCCAAAATTGATTAGTGAATAGAGGATCTTTATCACTGGCTATGGATTTTGGAATGCCATGCAGCTTGTAGATAGTGTTCATGAAGATTGTGGCAACTTTACTTGCTGTGAAGTTAGGACTGAGAGGAGCAAAGTGTTCAAACTTGCTGGGTCTATCTACTACCATATCTATAGTTGTAAAGCCTTGAAAGGGTGGTAGATGAGTGATGAAGTTTATTAAGATGTCCTCTAAAATATTCTTTGGAACTGGCAAGGGTTGTAGTAAGCCATAAAGCTTGATATTAAGTGCCCTCACCTACTAACGTATAGTGCATTGAGATACAAACTGAGTAACATCCTTTTTAATGCTCGTCCAATGAAAGCTAGTAGTTAGCCTGACAAAAGTCTTCAAAATGCCAGCATGACCACCTGATAGAGTGGCATGGCATTCAATAATGAAGAGGATCTTCAAACTAGAATTTTTCCCCACAAAGAATTTCCCTTGATAGTAATGTATACCCTCTTTCACAGACTATTGTGGATACTGTTGAGTTTATTTAGTGCAGGCTTATTGTAAGGCAAGTATGTCAGAGTCTTCTTAGTACTCTTTCCTAAGGTCATCCAAGAATTTAAAGATAAGCATTGAGAATGCTAAACATGTTCCTATCTCCTTGTCACTTGGTAGGCTTGATAGAGCATTTGTAACTATGTTGTTTCTTCCTCGATTGATTGTATAGGATTTCATAAGAGAATCCTAACAACTTAGTGAGGTAGTGTTGCCACTCAAGAGTTTAAATGGTCTAGTCCATCAAGTACTTAAGGCTTCTGTGGCCAGTCTTGATGAAAAATTTAGCACCTACAATTTTTTCACATTTGTAGTGATGGCATATAGTTCTCTAATGTAGGCATATTATAGTTACATTCTTGGACCCATCTTCTTGCTAGGCAATAGGATGAGGGGGCTATAAGAGAACTGCTCTAATACCAAAGCCATAAACATTTGTTTCCAAAGTGAATGGCCTAGTAAAGTCAGGTAAACTGAGGACAAGAGGAGAAGTCATGGACTCTTTCAACAATAAAAATGCTTCTTGGGCTATAGTGCTCCACTAGAAAGAATCCTTATTCAATAAATCAGTTAAAGGACTAGTAAGGCTTGCATATCCCTTAAAAAAATCTTCTATAGTAGCATGTTAACCCCGAAAAGCCTCTCAATTTCTTAACAGAAGTAGGTTTAGGCCAATCAATTGTTTCCTTAATCTTTAATTGATTAGGTTCAACACCTTGTGCACTAATGATATGGCCCATCTATTCCAATGAGTGCTTAGCAAAAAAGGCATTTCCTTATTTTAGCATACAAGGTATGCTATTGGAGACACTGGAGGACTAGTTTGAAGTGGTGTACATGGTCTTTTATGCACTTGCTGTAGATCAAGATATCATTAAAGAAAATGATTACAAATCTTCTTAAGAATGGTGTGAAGATCTGATTCACTGTAGCTTGGAATATAGCAAGGGAATTTGTCAATCTTAATGGCATGACTAAGAACTCCTAGTGACCTTGATGAGTTTTGAAGGCAGTCTTAGCAATGTCTTCCTCTCTCATTCTGATATGATGGTATCCAGCCCTAAGGTCCAACTTGGAGAATAATATAGTACCATATTTGTTTGTAACCTTTCATTACAAGCCTTGCCTTAAAGTTCTAAACCTTCCCATTGACACCCATCTTTCTTTTATAGACCCATTTGCAACTAATAGGAACACCTTTAAGATGGTCAACCAAGGTCCAAACGTGGTTAGAATACATGGTCACCATTTCAGTTTTCATGGCTTCAAGCCATTTTTTTAAATCATTATCTGACATCACTTCCTTTCAGTTCATAGGATCCTTATTCCCAATAAAGTGTACCTCTACATCACCTTTGATAAGATACTTATATCTCTTTAGTGCTCTAGGTATCCTACCTGATCTACAAGGAGGTCATGTGTTAGGAAACTTTGTTATAATAGGCTTCTCAAGTTGATTATTGTTGATTTGTGGTTCTTGAGATGTCTTAGTCATTTTTCCTATAAGTTAAGTTTCACATATTGGGTATGACTCGAAAGTCAATGAATCAAAGTATCCATCTTTACCCAACTTACTAATCTTAATCTCATTGATATGACCGAGTTTAAGATGTCATACATAAGAAGGGTTAATTTCACCCCTTTTACTTTTATTACTACGTTGATTAATATCAAATATTTAACCATCCATTAAATATCATAAAGCCAAGTAAAAAGTTTCTTCGACTAATGCAACAACACTTGCTATATTTCCAAGGCAAAGTTTGACTTCTCTGTTACTTTGCTTTCTACTTCTTCTCAGTACTTGCAACCATTTGCAAATGTGAGAACCATATTTGGAATCTAATACCCTAGTAGAAGTTTCTTTAAGTAATAAGTTAATTTCAATAATTAATAACTCAAACATTGTAGAGGTCGGTTTTTAAATTAAAAATATTTGAAGTTTTGAGGCATCACTTTTACATGTGTTTGGTGTTTGTGTTAAGATTTTAATTATAATTGATTTCCTGTGGGGATTTGTAAAACTTGGGAATGAGTAAATAAATTGAGAGTCAAGAATTTAAAAGTATGTTTTGAGGGATTTTCTAGAATTTTAAATATTTTTGGGGTAGGCTATAAAAAAGGTGTTAAGTGGAAGGGTGCTTATGCAATTAAGAAAAAGCTTGAGTGTAAATAGGGGTGAGGGAATGAGAGACTAGCATTTTCATGCTGGAACTCTCTAGATGGCCAAGAGAGAGAGAAAGAAAAGAAGAGAAAGACAAAGAAAGTGAGAAAGGAAAAGAGAAAAATGAGGGATTTTCTTGCCAAAGCTTAAGGTAAAAGTTTGTTTACTTCTTCTTAATTGTTTAGAGATGTTTATTAAGTTATGATTATGAGTTGGGGTTTTAAAATCTGAATGTTCTTGAGAAATATTTGAGAAAAATGAGTTTAAGACTAAGCATGTTGATTTGAGAGCTTTGATTTCAATTTCTCTTATGGGTAGTGTTAAATCTTAGATTTAAAATCTCTGGGAATTTGTGTTTTGAATGGATTGGAAGTTCCATGAGAAATAAATGAAAGATTTTGAAGAAAAGTAGGGTTTTTTACAAAATTTTCTAATACCAAATAGTCAACTACGTTTCCTTTTTGGTCAATGGACAGTCGACTGTGCAAACCATTAGGCAGATCAAAGTCGACTGCCCAAAATGGACAGTCGAATGTATAAGCTCTTGAAACTATTTTTCAGCTATGATTTTTAAAAATGACTTACTTTTTGTTAAAATATTTCAATCCTAGACTCTTCTAAAGTACTATGAGCTTGATTACATGATAAAGTTTTGAAAGTTAAGATCTTGAAAAGGTTTCCTTTTGTTTTAAACCATACTGTAATAGTGAAGTCTTAAGTAAAGAAGGGAGATTGTATGTTTTGACTCATAGTTTTATATGTTTGAATTAACTTTTATGATGTGTTAGGGTGTTATTTAATTGTATGTATCTTGAGTGAGTATACTAAATATTTATTTACGTTAGGTGTGATCGAAGAAAAACACCAAAGGCTAGGAAGTAATCCAAGGTTGAGTTTTGGCTCGGCAAATGTGAGTTTCACCTTACTTTTAGTAAGCATAGTAAACCATATAACGAAAATGAAAAGTTAAAAGTATAAATGTGAATGATTATGGGAAGAAAACGAATATAAGCAAGTCTTATATATATATATATATATATATATATATATATATATATGGAAGTATAAGAAATAAGCATAATTATATCATAATATACTTTGAAGGAAGGTGAAGATATGAACGACTTAATAAATGATTACGGAAATACAAACAATAATGTTATGAAGATTGTGTATACATATAGAGTTATGAATGTATGAGAATTAAGTATAAAAATGACTTGATATAACTTATCCTTGAATAATGTTGTAATGTGATAGATTTAATGAATTTATGCTTGAGAAACTATTGTGATGCAAATAGTTTCAAGAATCATTTTCAACAGTGGTATCAGAGCTAAAGCAGCAGTATCGGAGCAAGGCTCCAAGAATCAAAGGAAACTTCTTGGGAGATTCAAGAACGATGTTGGGATTAAGATCTGATCGGGTTCTTGAAGGATTCAAGAATGGTGCTGGGATCAAGATTTGATCAGGTTCTAGAGGTTTAGAAGTTGGAGAGAAGAAGTTTGGAAAGAAATTGTGGGTGCTATATAAATCTTGGGATTTTTTCCTCAAGATGGGTTCGAACTTCATTGTTGATAAGTTTGATGGAAAGGGAGACTTTGCCCTTTGGAAGAGGAAAATCAAAGTGGTTCTTAAGCAACAAAAAGTGGACTTGGCTATTGGAGAAGATTACGATTTTCCAGCAAGTATCACAGAGCTTCAGCGGAATGAGACGAAAAAGATGGCGTATAGCACCATCTTTCTGCACATGTCGGATAGTGTGACAAGGGAATATGGAGATTTGGAAGATCCAGCTATCATTTGGAAGAAACTATATGAGTTATTTCTTACCAAGACTCTCCCTAACAAAATTTATCTTCTAAAATAAATCTTTATTTTTAAAATGGATCCTAATAAAAAGTTGCAAGATAATCTTGATGTGCTTAATAAACTAGTTCAAGATTTGACTAGTTGTAGTATAACATTCCTGGATGAACAATTGGCTGTTATATTGTTGAATTCTCTTCCTGATTGTTTTGAAAGCTTGATTAATGCTATTGAATATGGAAGAGATACACTAACCAAAGAAATTGTGATCAATGCTATAAGCTCTCATGATTTCAAAGTCAAGATGAGGAAAAGATCAAGTGGAGAAGGGTTGTTCGTTAGAGGAAGGCTAGCAACTCAGAATGGCAGTAACATCTATGGCAACTACCGAGACAAATCAAAGGGTATAGGTCAATGCCATGGAAGATCGCATTCCAAACCAAAGTTTGGAGGAAAGTGATGCTATTACTGCAATAAGAAGGGTCATTTCAAGAGATATTGCAAGAAGATGATGAGAGATGAGAAAGAAAGAAGCCATACCAACAATGGAGAGGCTTCGGTTGCCAAGGGAGAACAGCAAGATGATGATGTTCTTGTTGTGTGCTCAAATTTGAGCAAGAGGCAAGTGATTACGCCCACAGTATAACACGGTTATTGTAGTATAACTTTGGGGTGTCGATTCCACAGGGAAACAAGTTAATTACGAAAGAAGGTGTAAACTTTAACACTAACAATAATGATTAGATGAGAGAATATGAGTTTTGATAATGCAATATTGTGTGAAAGAGTTGTGCGAATATAACGAAGAATATAAATAAGAAATAACAAGGTTCCAGGAATCCTCCTTAGGTTTGTTCCCTATTTCCACTCTTGATTCAAATTTTTATCTCGATTGCAAGTTTCACATCCTAAATAGGCAATCAGAAAGTATTCAATCAAGCACATTTATAGCTCTAATATAATTGCTACAAATTACTCTTTGATTTCAATTCAAGCACACATGATTTATCTTATAGATTAGCAAGAAACGACAATATATTGCAATAATGATATCACAGTAATGGCCGATCTATAAGATAAATATACCGAAATCAATTACATCCAAACAACTTGACATAAGAAGAGCTTGACTAGACTTATGTGGAGTAGAAGGATGCAATCACCGGATTGAGAGCAACTAAAAGAAGAAGAATATAGAATGCAGCTATCACATGAACTCAAATCCTTCTTAATTAATCAAAGAGTAAATCATAGACAATGTTTTAACAATAAGTCCATACAAATGAATCAAGAACAGGAAATAAGGAACAATAAAACCCTAACGATTCATCCCTTTCCCTTGTTTGATGATTAGTTGGCCATGAAACTCAAGGTGCAAAAACAATATAGATGTTCTCCCCTTGATTTCTTGGCCATAGAGCTCAAGGTGGAAGAACAATGTGGATGTTCTCTCCTTGATTTCCAACCAAAGAAAACTTGAACAGAATGCTAAAAACTTCTCTAATTTGTATCTACCAAAAACTGTCTTTTTTTTCTCCAAGCTAGCCCCCCGGCTGCAAACCTTAAGCATATATTTATAGCCTATGAGGGAGAGCTATCTTTGCACAGCCTTAATTTGAGTCCAGAAGCATGTGCGCACTACTGGCTTTGTCTGAGCGTGCGCCTGAGCGCTGGAAAGTGAAGGCTGGAACGTGAAGGTGGGTCCAGCAGCATGTGCGCACTGCTGACTTTGTCTGAGCGTGCGCCTGGGCGCTAGAAAGTAAAGGCTTGAATGTGAAGGTGGGTCCAGTAGCATGTACACACAGTTGTCCAAGTGTGCACCTGGAAAGTGAAGGCTGGAACGTGAAGGTGGGTCCAGCAGCATGTGCGCGTGTCCAAGTATGCACCTGGGTGCTGTAAAGTAAAGGTGCAGCATTAGTTGGCGAGGGGCGCGGCGCTGATGGGCGAGGGGCGCGGCGCTGGTTGGTGAGAGGAGCGGCGCTGATGGGCGAGAGGCGCGGCACTGGTTGGCGAGAGGCGCGGCGCTAATGGGCAAGGGGCACGGCGCTGGACTGCTTGTGTGCACACCCTCACCTTGCTCCAAAATGATGCACACACTTGTGTGCAGTCTTTTAACTCATTGTACTTTGTTATTCTAGCTTTTGGTTTAGACTTTAATCATCGTTGAATCATGTATGGATATGTCTAAACCTTGGACTACAAATACCGACACTCGAGATCTTTTGGAGCTTTAAACATGGATTTCTTTATCATCTCTTCTAGACTCAAAACACCTGAAAATGCATCGAATTAAGTCAATGATCCAAAAAGGATACTTTAGAATTGTTAAGGCAAAAACGAGTAATAAAACCCTAGATCAACCTTAACATGCTAACAAATAAGCACAGTTTAAGATGCATTTTACGACTTTCATCAGCAAGGCAGTGAGAAAGGGATCTTGGATTCCAGGTGCACGTATCACATGTGCTCTCACCGGGATTGGTTCAAGAATTTCAAGGAAACTAATGATGGAAAGGTTTTCTTGGGGAATGATACTTCTTGCCAAGTGAGGGGGATAGGAGACATCCAATTGAGGATGTTTGATGGAATTACAAAGCTGCTGAGGAATGTGAGATATCTTCCGATTATGAGAAGAAATTTGATCTCATTGGGGCAGCTAGATTCCATTGAGTACACATACAAAGCAGATCAAGGTAACCAAGGGATCTTTGATAGTGATCAAAGCAATAATAAAGGAGGGTCTTTATGAGATGATCAGAGAGACAGACATCAAGGATCAAGCAGCAAGGTTGATGGCTGAGATGGATAAGGTGGTTCTTTGGCACAATCGATTAGGACACATGAGAGAAAATGGGTTGCAAGTTCTCAACAAGAATGGTTTACTTGATGGTGACAAGGTAGAGAAACTTGATTTCTGCGAGAGTTGCGTTCTTGGGAAGCAACATCGGGTCAGCTTCAACAGCAAAGTGCACAAGTCTAAAGGTATTCTTGACTACATTCATGCGGATCTTTGGGGACCAGTAAGAACACCAACACAAGGAGATAATCTTTACTTTCTTTCTTTAATTGATGATTATTCTAGAAAGGTTTGGGTTTATTTGTTTAAAAATAAATCAAATGCTTTGAATAAGTTTGTGATGTGGAAAAAGTTGCTGGAAACTCAAACGGGTAAGGTAGTTAAGGTTTTGAGAATCAATAATGGCTTAGAATTTTGCAATTAGGATTTTGACAAATTTTGTGAGTTAAATGAGATTCTAAGACATAGAATGGTTGTGAAAACCCCTCAGCAAAATGGAGTTGTTGAGAGGATGAATAGGACCCTTATGGAAAAGGTTAGGTGCATGATTATTGGTTCCGGGTTACCTAAATGTTTTTTGGGGGAAGCTGTGTCTACTGCTGCGTATTTGGTTAATAGATCACCCTCTAGAGCTTTGGATCTTAAGACTCCCAAGGAGATGTGGAGTGGTAAACCCCCTGAGTTGAACAACCTTAGGACTTTTGGATGTGCTGTGTTTGCATATCAAAAGGATGATAAACTTAGCCTAAGGTCTAGAAAGTGTGTGTTTCTAGGATATGGTGAAGGGGTTAAGAGGTATAGGTTGTGGTCCTTAGAGCCAAAAGGAACTAAACTCATAATAAGTAGGGATGTCATTTTTAATGAGCATTTATTTCCTTATTTGGAGAAAACTAGCACTACAGGGGATAGTGGGCAAACCAGCCCTGTTTATGTGGAGCATAGCATCAAAGAAAATTCAGTTCGGGTAGAGCAAGGAAGGCAAGAGGGTCCGGACCAAGTAGAGCCCATTGATGAAAGCCAAGCTCTGGACACTCAAGAGGAGGCTGAACTAAAAGCAGATGATGCAGGAAATCAGAATGATTATTAGCTCACAAGGGACCGGGAAAGGAGGCTGGTCAGACCACCTTTGAGATATAGTTTTGCGGATGCTAATGTAGTAGCTCCTTATTTAGAAGGAGGGAGTGAACCAGATACTTACATTGATGCAATGGGATGTAAGGATTCGTCAAGATGGAAGCTAGCTATGAAGGAGGAAATGCATTCTTTGAGGAAGAACAACTCTTGGGAATTGGTGCCGAAACCAGAAAAACAGAGAGTTGTGGATTGTAAGTGGATTTACAAGATCAAAGAAGGGAACACTCTACGGGATAAAGTCCGGTATAAGGCTAGGCTGGTGGCAAAGGGGTTCACACAAAGAGAAGCCATAGATTTCACAGAAAGTTTCTCACCGGTTGGGCACAAGGTGGAGGAAATGGTGATTATCCTCATCTATGTTGATGATATGCTGTTGGTTAGTAACAGCAGGGAGAGGATAGAAAAGTTGAAGTCTGAACTCAGTTCAGAGTTTGAGATGAAGGATCTTGGTCATACACAAAATATCCTTGGGATGAGTATAATCCGAGCAAGGGAGAGAAACAGGTTGAAGGTTTCTCAGTCTTCCTACATAGAAAATATGATATCTAAGTTTTCTATGGAAGATAGTAAACCAGTGAAGATTCCCCTTGCTGGTCATTTTAGGTTCTCCAATGATCGATGTCCGAGAATGGATAAGGAGAAGAAGGAAATAGAAAAGGTCCCTTACTCTAGTACGGTTGGATCTGTAATGTTCACCATGGTAAGTACTAGACCCGAAATTTGTCACGCCATTAGTGTTCTCAGCAGTTTATGAGTAATCCCAAAAAAGAGCATTGGCTTGGGATGAAGTGGTCGCTGAGGTATTTGAAAGGAAGCTCAGATGTGGGGCTTGTTTACGAGAAGAGGGGTAAGTCCATCTGGTTAGAAGGTTATGTAGATTCAGACTATGGCACAGATCGGAACAAGAGAAGATCGATTACCTCATACTTCTTCAACTTAAACAGATGTTGTATAAGTTGGAAGGCTCAGTTGCAGCCGGTGGTAGCACTCTCAACAACTGAGGCAAAGTACATAGCAGCAATGGAAGCGATTAAGGAGGCTATGTGGTGCAAAGGGTTTTTGGAAGAGTTGAAGGTCCTAAAAGAACAGGTGGTGGTGTATTCGGATAGCCAAAGTGCGTTGCATTTGTGTAAGAATCCGGTGTTCCATGAGAGAACAAAGCATATGGATGTTCGGTATCATTTCATTCAGGAAAATGTTACGTAAGGATGCATTCATGTGGACAAAGTGGCCACGGAAGAAAATCTTGCATATCTAGGCACTAAAGTTCTACCTCTAAGCAAGTTCAATCATTGCCTTGGACTTCTTAGGATTGGAGCAGATGATATGGTGACTCATGCTGAGTTTGGATCCTGAGTTCTTTGCACATTGGGTTCCGGTTTAATTGCTTAGATAAAGGTAGAGATTGTTGGGAATTTGTCTAAGAATTAAATGGATGGAAGATGAAGCTTCAGCAAGCTTTGGCACCGCGGCACAAGAAGTGTGCGCTGCGACCTCCAGCAAAGGAGGAAGTTCTTCCCCCAGGTGTGCGCCGTGGCATAGGGTGGTGTGCGCCGTGGTGCCCAACAACTAGAGGTGTTTTGTCCTATTGTGCACCGCGGCCTGCCCTGCTCTGAGCCGCGGCGCCAGTTACACCTGATGCCTCTGATTCTACTTTTCAGCTGGTGTGTTGAGACTTGGTTAAAACGCATAGGATTACTTAGACCACTTAGAGGGCTATAATTGTTTAGTTCTCAAGATCTAAGGGTTGGGAATGACTTCAAGATTGGTTAAAGAAGTTATTGCTCTATATAAAGGGTCATCTAGGAGCATTAAAAACAAGCATGACACAAGAGTGTAAAGACACAAGTGTCAAGAGAGAAGAAACACAAAGAAGATGTCTCATTCCAAGAGTGGCTGGTGTTGAGAGAGATAGACTCTCAAATCTTCATAGGTGTTTCAAGTGAGAGAGAGTATACAAGATTAGGGGTTCAAGGGCTTTGTAATTGGAATTTTCTTGGGGAAAATTACAGGGAAACACTTAGTTCTTATCTCTTTTTTTTCTCATCTTTCATTCATCAAGAAAAAAAGATTTCTTGAGGAGGTGTTGCTGTAATTGTAAGAACTCTTTTGATTTAGTGCAGAGAACTCAGAGGAGCTCACGGGGACATAGGCAAATTATCGAACCTCGACAACAATTGCTTGTGTTTTCACTTTTATGGTTTTATTCTTGTTCTAGTACAAATCATTCTGGACTTGGGGGTTTGAAGGTCACTACCTGGGATTCCTAAGGTGATTTTCAACAGAAGAAAATGTGAAGACTTAGAAAGTCTATCCACTATAACCCACATGGCGTCATGCCCTCTCTGGGTACGGGGAAAACCAGAGACAAAATCCATACTCACATTTTCCCATGGCCACTCAGGTACTGGAAGAGGTTGTAATAAACTTGCTAGATGTCGATTCTCATATTTCACCCGTTGATAAGTCAAACATCTAGAGATATATTCTGCTACATCCTTCTTCATCCCTGACCACCAATAATTATGTTTCAATCCCCTGTACATCTTGTTATTGCCTAGGTGCATGGAATATATAGAATCATGAGCCTCCCTTAGTATCTCTTTTCTCATCTCCACATCATTGGGAACACAAACTCTATGCCCTAATACTACCATACCATCTTCTTTAATTCTAAATTCGGTTGGTTTTCCACTCAACATTTTCCTTATGATCTTCTCTATCCCCTCATCACTACCCTGCATCTGTAATAAATGATCAGTAATAGGAGATTATATTATCATATTTTCCATCAATACTCCTCTATCATTGACACTCAACTGCATCCTCATTCTTCTTAATTCTATCATCAGGCTAGTATTATGACTCCCAATAGCAGCTAATCTCCTTATAGCCTTTCTACTCAATGCATCAGCTACTACATTAGCCTTTCCTGGATGATAGTGAATTTTACAGTTATAATCACATATCAACTCCATCCACCTCCTCTGCCTCAAATTCAACTCCTTCTGGGTCGGTAAATGTGTCAAGCTTTTATGACCAGTAAATTTTTTACAATTGGCTCTATATAGGTGATGTCTCCCAAATCTTCAAAGCAAAAACTATGGCAGCCAATTCTAAATCATGAGTCGGGTAATTTCTCTCATGGTTCTTCAGTTGCCTAGATGCATAAGCTATAACTCTCCCATGTTGCATCAGCACACATCCCAACCCCTGATGTGACGCATCGCTATAAACCACAAATCCTTCACACTAGAAAGAAGCACTAACACCGGGGCAGTAGTCAGTTCTCTTTCAATAGCTGAAAACTTCTCTCACATTCCTCTGACCACCTAAACTTCACATTCTTCTGGGTCAATTTAGTCAAAGGTCCAACAATCATAGAAATTTTTTGGATAAATCTCCTATAATAACCAGCCAACCCCAAAAAACTTCTAATTTCAGTTACACTAGTGGGTCTTTCCTAATTCAACACTGCCTCTACTTTTTGTGGGTCAGCTTCTATCCCCTCTCCTGACACAATATGCCCCAAGAAAGATATTTCACTCAACCAAAACTCACACTTAGAGAACTTCGCATATAATTTCCCTCTCCTCAAAATCTCCAATACTATCTCCAAATGTTGCCTATACTCCTCTTCATTCTTTGAATATACCAAAATATCATCAATAAACATAATCACAAATCTGTCCAAGAATGGTTTAAAACACCTGATTCATAAGTTCCATAAATGTTGCAGGAGCATTATTCAAGTCAAATAGCATCACCAAGAACTCATGATGGCCATAACGTGTCCTAAAAGCAGTTGATGAGAGTCATATAATGCACCTAAACAATACATAATTGTTAGCATTTTAGGGTTGATCTCGGTCGTAATAGCACTTTTACATGTTAATAACTATAAATTAATATGCATAAATCATTGGCTTAATTCAATGCATTTTCAGGTGCTTTGAGTACAAAAGAGATGATAAAGTGATCCATGTTTAAAGCGCCAAAAGATCTTGGGTGTCGGTGCTCATATTTGTCCAAGGTTTAGACATGTCTAAACATCATTCAAAGATGGTTAAAGTCTAAAATAAGGTTGGAGTAATACATTAAAGTAAGTTAAAAGACTGCACACAAGTGTGTGCATCACTTTAGAGCAAGGTAAGGGTAGACACACTAGTGTGTGCACTTCTGCATACAAGTTAAAGGAGTTTAACTAAATTGCCAGAATTTCCTATACAGATCAATCATATTTGCAGATTAAACTGTATCGATGTAGGAAGAACCAGGAGATGAGCCATATATTCTTAGAAAGATCCGGAAGTCTATTTTCTGGGGAATTTTACAGTTCATAAAAAAGATTTTTCTAGAGAAAGTTATGGCAGTTTTAGTAGACACAGGTCAGGCCTCCAGATCAGCATCCACCTAGCGCCGCGCCCCTCACTTTCCAGCGCTGCACTCTCACTTTCCAGCGCTGTACCTCTCACTTTCCAGCTCCCACTCGGTCCAAGACCAAATTAGGGCTGCACAGTGACATTTTATGGACCAAAATGCCCCTAACTACTTGTGATCTATAAATAGATGCTTAAAGAGTGTGCAACCAACATTCATTTCAAGAAAGGAGGAGAGAAAAAAGAGAGAATCCAAGGGATCCAAATCCAGCATTCTTCCATTTTATTTCTAAGTTTCTTGAGTGCTGGAAATCAAGGGGGAGAGCATTCATATTGTTCTTCCAACTTGAACTCCATGGCCAAATCAAGGGGAGAGCATCCATATTGTTCTTCCACCTTGAGTTTCATGGCCAACTAATCATCTTACAAGGGAAAGGGATAAATCTTTAGGGATTTATTGTTCTTTATTTCCTATTCTTGATTCGGTTGTACGGATTTATTGTTGAATATTGTTTATGAATTATTCATTGATTAAGTAAGAAGGATTTGAGTTCATGTGATAGATGCACTTTTTATTCTTCTTCTTTTAGATTCTCTTAATCCGGTGATTGCATCCTTCTCCTCCATTGAGGTTGTTTGGATGTGATTGATTCCGGTAGATTTATCTTATTGATTGTCCATTACTGCGATATTGTCATTAAAGATATATTGTCGTTTCTTGATAATCTTTAAGATCGGTCATGTGTGCATGAACCGGAATCAATGATTAATTTGTAGCAATTATATTAGAGTTATAAATGTGCTTGATTGAATATATTCCGAATGCTTGTTTGGGAGGTGAAACTTGCAATCGAGATAAAATCAATTGAATCGAGAGTGGAAATAAGGAATGAACCTAAGGAGGATTCCCGAAACCTTGTTATTTCTTATTTATATTTCATTTACATTCACGCAATTTTTCTTACATTATCTCATTATCAAAACCCAAAAATTCTTTGTTTAACTTTTACCGTTCGTTTTAAGGTTCACACCTTTCCTTTGTAATTAACTTGTTTCCCTGTGGAATCGACACCCCAAAACCATGCTACAATAACCGTGTTATACTTTGGGCGTAATCAAATTTTGGCGCCGTTGCCGGGGAAACACGCTTAAGTACAAGGAAACTTGTCAACTCTAAGTGTGACGGTAAAAGAATCGTAAATATTTTTCTTTTTAGTAGTTTGTAAATACGATAATATCATTTCTTTACTTTGGTTTTGATTTTCTAATTTTCTTTTTTTATTCTGTTTTTTTTATTTATTTATTATTCTGTTTTATGTATTTATTTATTTATTTGTTACTATATTTTATTTATTTATTTATTTATTTGTTACTCTATTTTATTTATTTATTTATTTATTTGTTACTCTATTTTATTTATTTATTCCCCCTTTAAATTAATTGGTGCATGCTTAGACCGAGAGATTCTCGAGGTAAATTCATTAGAGGACCCGAATTAGAGTTACTATGTCCTTCCACGTCTGTTAGTGAAACCTCTCTTAGATCAAACCATAGTGCACCCCCATCAGACAATTTAGAGGATTTTGTTAACATGACTGAAAATCCTAATGAGAATGGCACTAGGACACTTAAAGATTATCTACATCATAGCCGGACAGCCACACCATCATGCATTATGTTTCCAGCCAATACTCATCATCAAGATTTTAAAACAATGATGATACAACTTCTCCCTACTTTTCATGGCATGGAAAACGAAAACCCTTATATGCACATTAGAGAATTTGAGGAAGTAGTTGCGACTTTCCATAGTCACGATGCAACTGATGATATCGTGAGACTCAAGTTTTTTCCTTCCTCCTTGAAGGATAAAGCTAAGAGTTGGTTATACTCGCTGAGACCACGATCAATTGGGTCATGGAATGAAATGACCCAAGTCTTTTTTAACAAGTACTTCCCTCAATATAAGACTAACGCATTGAAAAGACAAATCTCCACCTTTGCACAAAAGGAAAACGAGATTTTGTGTTAGTCTTGGGAGAAATTTAAAGAGCTGTTAAGTATGTGTCCACATCATGGGTACGAAAATTGGCGTTTAGTGAGCTATTTCTATGAGGGTCTTACCTATAGAGAACGCCAATTTGTCGAGATGATGTGTAATGGTGAGTTTTTGCAAAAAGACCATGATGAGGCTATTGAGTACCTCAATGAGCTTGCTGAAAAAGCTCACACATAGACTGGACCTAGTGCTACTGAAAGCACAAATAGGTCATGACCTATAGGAAACCTAAGTGGTGGAGGAATCTACCATCTTAGGGAAGAGGATAACCTTAAGGCCAAGGTTGAGATCCTTACTAGGGAGTTAGAGGCATTAAAAACTAAAAAACCAACACATATGGTTAATCAAGCCGAACCTTTAGAATCATGTTTTGTGTGTGGCGGGGTTGATCATCCCGCCCAAGATTGTCTCACATTTGTGGACATGAGAGGGCTGTATGAGGAACAATGCAATACCTTAGGCATGTACAAGAAGCCCTCAGCACCCTTCTCTAACATTTATAATCCGGGGTGGCGAAATCACCCCAACTTTAGTTGGAAATCTGAAAATCAGCAGCACGCACAACCCCCTAGATCATACCCAGCACCTTATCATGCACCCTTATCCTCTAGAAATTCTTTAGAAGACACCTTACATGTTTTTATAGAAGCACAAGGCAAGACAAACCAAAAGTGTGAGGCGTTAATTACATAGTTGGTTGAGGAAAACAAAGAAATAAGGAGCCAAGTGTCTAAATTAATGAGCTCCTTGAGTGTGACTGAGCGAGGTAAGTTCCCTACCCAAGCTCAGTCCATACCTTACGGTCAACATATGGCACAAGAAAATGTGAAAGATGTAAATGTCATTGTGACCTGAAGTGGTAAGTCACTACACATTCCACCAGAGAATAAACCCGAGAATGTGAGAAAGGGTCAAACCAGTAATGAAACCAAACTGTCTAAAGACCCTGAAGTGACCAAAAATCCTGTTAAAGCACCATTGCCCCAAGCCTTAAAATCCAACAAGAAAAATCTGGAAATAAATGATGAAATCCTTGAGAACTTAAGCCAAGTGAAACTTAATCTCCCACTTTTGTATGTGATTAAACAAGTCCCCACCTATGCAAAAGTTCTCAAATATTTATGCACAATTAAGAGGAAACATCATGTCAAGAAAACAGCTTTCCTAACTAAGCAAGTTAGTGCACTAATTGAGCAAAGAATTCCCTCGAAATACAAAGATCCGGGCTGTCCTACCATTGCTTGCAGCATTGGAAATCATGAGGTTGGACAAGCCTTACTAGATCTAGGAGCTAGTGTAAACCTGATGCCATTTTCCATTTGCTTACAGCTGGGGTTAGGAGAAATCAAACCAACCGGCGTGGTATTACAATTGGCTGATCGTTCAGTCAAAGTACCCCGAGGTGTGGTTGAGGATGTTTTGATTCAAATTGATAAATTTTATTATCCTGTTGATTTCTTAATTCTTGATACTACTTCTGCTGTAGACATTAACTCTAAAATTCCTTTGATTTTGGGTAGACCTTTTCATGCTACTGCGAATGCTCTAATAAATTATAGGAATGGACTCATAAAGCTGTCCTTTGGCAACATGACCCTTAAAGTAAATATTTTCAATGTTGCAAAACAGCCCGAAGATGAGGACGAAAACCACCAGCTTTACATGATCGAGTCACTCATCAATGAGGGAGTTTTCTTAACTCATGATTATGACCCTCTTGAAAATTTTCTTGTTAATTCCGAGATAGATTTATTTGATGATAAAACTGATGTAATTGATATATGTGCTGTTTTTGACAAATCTCAGGATTATGGAAATCGGGCATGGCAACCAAGGTTTGAGGAGCTGCTTAAAAGAAGCAAGACTCAAGTCCCCTCAAGTGTGGAAGCACCTAAAGTCAAATTGAAGCCACTACCTAAGGGTCTAAAACATGCCTTTCTCGGTCCAAGTGATACCTTTCCTGTTATTATTTCTTCTGAATTATCTGAGACCCAAGGTAGGAGATTAATTCAAACTTTAAATGAACACAAATCAACCCTGGGATGACGCATGGTTGATTTAAAGGGAATTAGTCCCCTGATCATAAAATAAATCTGGATGAAGGAACCAGTCCTCGTAGAGACCCTCAACGTAGGCTTAACCCCACTATGTAAGAAGTAGTGAAAAACGAAGTGCTGAAACTATTAGATGTGGGTATTATATATTCCATAGCTGATAGTAAGTGGGTAAGCCCTACACAAGTCGTCCCTAAAAAGTCCGGAGTCACTGTGATAAAGAATGACCTAGGAGAGTTAGCCCCTACCAAGCTTATGACCGGGTGGCGTATGTGCATTGATTACAGAAAATTAAATGCTGCCACCCAGAAAGACCACTTCCCACTCCCTTTTATTGACCAAATTCTTGAGCGTGTAGCTGGTCATCCCTTTTACTGTTTTCTAGATGGCTACTCTGGTTACTATCAAATAGAAATTGCATTAGAAGACCAAGAAAAGACCACATTTACTTGTCCCTTTGGCACCTATGCTTTTCATAGAATGCCATTCGCATTATGTAACGCCCCTGCTACTTTTCAATGCTGCATGATGAGTATTTTTAGTGACATGGTTGAAAATTGCATGGAGGTTTTTATGGATGACCTAACTGTTTTTGGATCTTCATTTGAAACATGCTTAATGAATTTAGAAAAAGTATTAATTCAGTGCGAGGAAAAAGAATTGGTTTTAAATTGGGAAAAATGCCATTTCATGGTACCATCCGGTATTGTCTTAGGGCATATTGTCTTTTCTAAAGGAATAGAGGTTGATCAATCTAAGGTTGAATTAATCTCTAAATTACCTGCCCCTAAGACAATAAAGGATGTGAGATCTTTCCTTGGTCATGCTGGTTTTTATAGGAGGTTCATACAAAATTTTTCAAATATATCTAGACCACTATGTACCCTCCTAGTTAAAGATACCCCTTTTGAGTGGACTCAAGCTTGTCAAGAGGCCTTTAAAGCGCTGATTGGCAAGCTTACTTCCGCATCTATAACGTAGTTGCCGGATTGGACTTTACCTTTTGAAATCATGTGCGATGCTACTGACTACACTGTAGGTGTTGTTCTTGGACAACGAAGGGAGGGTAAACCTTTTGTCATTTACTATGCTAGTAAGACTTTAAATAGTGCTCAAATGAATTACTTTACAACTTAAAAAGAGTTGCTAGCTGTAGTATTTGCTTTAGATAAATTTCATGCTCATTTAATTGGTTCTCCTATCCTTATTTTTACAGATCATGCAGCCCTCAAATATCTTCTTACGAAGAAGGATGCTAAGGCACGACTAATCCGATTGATTCTCCTCTTGCAAGAATTTGATATCACCATCAAAGATAAAAAAGGAGTGGAGAACGTAGTAGATGACCATTTATCCAGGCTCACTTTTGCGGACACTCGTGATGACATGCCAATCAAAGATGATTTTCCTGATGAGCAATTACTCTCCATTACTTCTCTACCATGGTTTTCTCGCATCGTAAATTATTTGGCTATAGGTGAAATACCTATGGATTGGAGCGCCCAGGACAAGAGAAAATTCTTATATGAGGTATATAATTTTTTTTTTGGATGACCCCTATCTTTTCAAGTACTGTCCTGACCAAATTCTAAGGCGTTGCATCCCTAATGAAGAGATTGCGAGTGTGTTAGAATTTTGTCACTCCCAAGCTTGTGGAGGCCACTTTTCGATGAAAAAAACCGCTGCAAAAATTTTGCAGTGTGGATTTTATTAGCCTACCTTGTTTAGAGATGTCAACACATATTGTCGCTCTTGTGAAAGGTGTCAAAAGTTAGGAGCTGTGTCGCGCCGAAATATGATGCCCCTGAACCCTATTTTAGTGATTGGAATATTTGATTGTTTGGGCATCAATTTCATGGGACCCTTTCCCCCTTCCTTCGGGTACCAGTATATCATTTTAGCAATAGATTATGTATCCAAGTGGGTAGAGGCAGTAGCTTGTCGAAACAATGATAACGGAACGGTGACTAAATTCCTTAAAGAAAAGGTGTTTTCTTGATTTGGTACACCACGTGCTATAATTAGTGATCGAGGTACACATTTTTTGCAACTGTTCTTTTGAAGCTTTAATGAAAAAATATGAGGTATTACATAAAATCTCTGCTGCCTATCATCCTCAGACTAGTGGATAAGTGGAGCTGGCTAATAGGGAGATTAAACAAATTTTAGAAAAAACGGTTAACCCCGATCGCAAAGATTGGTCTTTGAGACTAACTGATGCACTTTGGGCTTACCGTACAGCCTTTAAAACTCCCTTAGGTATGTCACCTTATCGGCTTGTTTTTGGAAAGCCTTGCCACTTACTCGTGGAGCTCGAGAATCGAGCTTATTGGGCCATCAAGTCTTTTAATTTTGACATGGGTGAAGCAGGTAAACTTCGAAAATATCAGCTGACCGAGTTAGAAGAATTAAGAAACGATGCTTATGAAAATTCTAGAATCTATAAGGCTAAGATGAAGGTATTCCATGACAAAAACATTTTGAGGAAAACATTTAAACCCAATGATTGAGTGTTCTTATACGACTCCAGACTTCATAAGCATCCTGGAAAACTTCAGTCAAGATGGACCGACCTTTTTATAGTAAAAAATGTTTTTGAAAATGGGGCGGTAGAAATTGAGGATACTAGAGATGGTCGGGTCTTTAAAGTAAACAGTCAACGACTTAAGATCTTAATCGATAGATATGATCCGAAAGTGGAAGACATTCCACTTATAGATCCAGTCTACTCACCTTGACCACACAACAAAGGTACGTTTTTCTTTTTATTTTTGTTATGTTTTTAGTTAGTTTTTATTCAATCTTAATTGTTAGTTTTTAGTTTAATTTAAATTTCTAAAAAAAATGATTCCCAACATTTTATTATTAGTATTTTGTTGTTTTCTAGTTTTACTTTCGTATTTATTTTTCAGGGACAAATATACGAAGCAGTTCAAATGGTGGTGCACAATTTTCAGCTTCTGTGCACTTTTGGCTACAAAGGGGGTTTCCTTATCTTTTGCTTTCACATTGAGGACAATGTCTACTTTAAGTTGGGGGTGGAGGAAACATATTCTTGTTTTTCCTATTTTTCATTGAACTGCTTGGTGTCATTTTACCTTTTTGTTTGTTTTTAGCATACTTTGTGTTAACCTTGGAGTTAATTCATATGTCGATGATATGAGCCTAATTGAGATAGCATATAGCGTTTAGAAGAAGTTAAATGTTGCTTCACTTTGAGAATAAATTAAGTGTCAATTTTTCTTTGGTTTGAGACTCTGAGTTGTGGTAAGATTGCATGATTAGTCTAAAGCATTTGGAGAAGTTTTATGTGCAATTGTTTTGTGAATACTTTTGCGGTCTTAACAAGCTCTAGAACTTATTTGATAATCACTTGAGGCAAAAATCATAGAATGCACACTACTCAGGATATGATATAGGCTATTTTTGAACCGTTTGAGCCTTTCAAACTTACCCTTGTTATATTTATCGCTAGTCACCTATTTGAGCCTTTTTCTTGAAAAGAAAAAAAAATTGAGCCTTGTTTCTTTCGATAAACCATTTACTTACCTTTATGAGCTTAAAAATATTTTATCCTTACCTTTCTTTTAAAAGAACTTAGTTATACACATTTGTTGAGAAGCACTTAAGAAGAGTAAGGGTGGAAATATGAGAAAATATTACTACCATAACCCAAGTACATTAAAAGAGATAAGTTGGGGGTTGTGGAAAAGAAAAGAAAAGAATGAAAAAGGAGGTGAATGATCTTATGCCAAAATAAAAAAAATAAAAAAAAATGAATTATGGCAAAGAAAGAAGAAAAAAAAAATGGTGATTTATTGCGAGAAATGCTCGAAAAATGGTTGAAAGAGCTGGGTGTTGAAGTAAGGTTATCTTGTGCTTAAAGTGGTTGTGTTTAAATTAAGAGACTTAGTTCTTTTATTTGTTTAAACTTTCCCGTTCTTTCTTGACCTTTACCCTAGCCTAACGTTACAAACTTATTAAAGACCTATTGATCCGATGTAGTGTGATTTTTCTACATAAGTGGAGAGTGATTTGAAAAGTAAGCCTATGGAGCTTAGTTTGTGATTGATGTCACGCAATTTATTATGTTTTTAGAGGCTAACACTTGTATTCATGAATGCTGTGCATAAAATCGTCCGAATGTTCGGACTAATGTATTGTGGTAAGATGGATGTTAAGAGTCGATAACGATTTTAAGGTTGACATTTGGATTATTCTTGGACTTGAGTGATATTTAATGATTCTATTTGTTGTATGTTATGCATGATTTTTGAGACAAAGATTTTTGAATCACTCTTGGTTAACACCAGCATTGCTTTATTTTGCTTTGATTTCTAAATAAAGAATTCATTTCATGTCTTTCGCTTGAATTGCTAAGGACTAGCAATAAGCTAGTTGGGGGTTGTGATGAGAGTCATATAATGCATCTAAACAATACTTAATTGTTAGTATTTTAGGGTTGATCTCGGTCGTAATCGCACTTTTCCATGTTAATAACTCTAAAGTGATATTCATAAATCATTGACTTAATTCGATTCATTTTCAGGTGCTTTGAGTACAAAAGAGATGATAAAGCGATCCATGTTTAAAGCGCCAAAAGATCTTGGGTGTCAGTGCTTGTATTTGTCCAAGGTTTAGACATATCCAAACATTATTCAGAGATGGTTAAAGTCTAAACTAAGGTTGGAGTAATACACTAAAGTAAGTTAAAAGACTGCACACAAGTGTGTGCATCACTTTGGAGCAAGGTAAGGGTAGGCACACTAGTGTGTGCACTTCTGCATACAAGCTAAAGGAGTTTCACTAAATTGCCAGAATTTCCCGTACAGATCAATCATCTTTGCAGATTAAACTATATTGATGTAGGAAAAACTAGGAGATGAGCCATATACACTTAGGAGATCCAGAAGTCTATTTTCTAGAGAATTTTACGGTTCGTAAAAAGGAGTTTTCTAGAGAAAGTTATGGTAGTTTTAGTAGACACAGGTCAGGCCTCTAGATCAGCATCCACCTAGCGTCGCGTCCCTCACTTTCCAGCGCTGCACTCTCACTTTCCAGCGCTGCACCTCTCACTTTCCAGCTCCCACTCGGTCCAAGACCAAATTAGGGCTGCACAATGACATTTTATGGACCAAAATGCCCCTAACTACTTATGATCTATAAATAGATGCTTAAAGAGTGTGCGGCCAACATTCATTTCAAGAAAGGAGGAGAGAAAAAAGAGAGGATCCAAGGGATTCAAATCCAGCATTCTTCCATTTTATATCTAAGTTTCTTGAGGGCTGGAAATCAAGGGGGAAAGCATTCATATTGTTCTTCCAACTTGAACTCCATGTCCAAATCAAGGGGAGAGCATCCATATTGTTCTTCCACCTTGAGTTTCATGGCCAACTAATCATCTTACAAGGGAAAGGGATGAATCTTTAGGGATTTATTGTTCTTTATTTCCTATTCTTGATTCGGTTGTACGGATTTATTGTTGAATATTGTTTATGAATTATTCATTGATTAAGTAAGAAGGATTTGAGTTCATGTGATAGATGCGCTTTTTATTCTTCTGCTTTTAGATTCTCTTAGTCCGGTGATTACATCATTCTCCTCCATTGAGGTTGTTTGGATGTGATTGATTCCGGTAGATTTATCTTATTGACTGTCCATTACTGTGATATTTTCATTAAAGATATATTGTCGTTTCTTGATAATCTTTAAGATCGGTCATGTGTGCATGAACCGGAATCAATGATTAATTTGTAGCAATTATATTAGAGTTATAAATGTGCTTGATTGAATATATTCTGATTGCTTGTTTGGGAGGTGAAACTTACAATCGAGATAAAATCAATTGAATCAAGAGTGGAAATAGGGAACAAATCTAAGGAGGATTCTCGGAACCTTGTTATTTTTTATTTATATTTCATTTACATTCACGCAATTTTTCTTACATTATCTCATTATCAAAACCCAAAAATCCTTCGTTTAACTTTTACTGTTTGTTTTAAGGTTCACACATTTCCTTTGTAATTAACTTGTTTCTCTGTGGAATCGACACCCCAAAGCCATGCTATAATAACCGTGTTATACTTTGGGCGTAATCAGCAGTCTTAGGCACGTCTCCCTCCTTTATCCTCAATTGATGATAACCCGACCTCAGGTCTGTCTTAGAAAACACTCTAGCTCCCTGTAACTGCTCAAATAAATCATCTATCCTGGGCAAAGGATTTCTATTCTTGATGGTGATCTTATTCAGTTGTCTATAATCAATACACAACCTTATTGTCCCATCCTTCTTCTTAATAAATAACATAGAGGCTCCTTAGGGTGACATACTAGGTCGGATAAACAGTTTGTCTAGCAACTCCTGAAGTTGAACTTTCAACTCTCTCAATTTAGCTGGTGCCATTCTATAGGGTGCTATGGATATGGGTGTTGATCCGGGAATCACCTCAATAGAAAACTCAATCTCCCTATTGGGAGGCAAACCAGTCAACTTTTCAGGGAAAACATCAAAAAAATCTTTTACTATCAAGATTTCTTCTAACTTCCTACTCTCCTTGCTAGAATCCACCACATATGCCAAATACCCTTCACAACCTTTCTTCAACCATTTATTAGCAGTTAAGGCAGAAATAAGATAATTAGCAAATATCTTACATTCTCCCTGAAAATTAAAATCCTCCTGCCCGGGTATCTTAAACACCACATTTTTCCTAAAATAATCTACCCAAGCATGATATGTAAATAACCAATTCATCTCCAGAATTAAATCAAAATCTATCATATCTAAAGGTAATAAATCAACTTCAAATTATCTATCAGCAATATTAATCACACAACCTCGATAGATTGTCCTGATAATAACTCTCTCTCCAGTAGGAACCTCAACAACAATAGCATGCATCAAAGGACTAGCAATAGCATCAATAGATTTCATATAAATACTAAATGTAAGGAATGGGTTACACTAGGATCAATCAATAATCTAGTAGGCCTACCAAGGATAGATATCATACCCATGACAACATCAGGAGTGGCTTGCGCATCCTATTGGGTCAATGCATAGACTCTGCTATATCTTAACTAAAACTGATTGTCATGTCCTCGCTCAGCTACTGATCCTCGACCTCTACCCCGCATGTTCCTTGATCCACTGCCTCTCTCCATCGGTCTTCTTCCGACACTTCCAATGCTTACGTCAGCAGATTTCCTCACTTGACAATCTGCAGCAACATGTCCTCCACCACCACATACAAAGCATATCTGTGTAGGGCAATTCCGAGGCAAATGTCACATATGATTACATTTAAAGCAAACTCTTGTCTCTCGACCATACATCAGATTACTACTTCCCCCTGGTGGCATACTTACTCCTCAACCATAACTCCCAAATCTAGGGGTCCCACCTGTATTACTCTGAGCTACAGAAGCAACAGATCCTGCTTGCCTATGACTCTACTCTACAGTCCCTCTGGGGTGGTCTCCCGCCCTATACACCCATACCACTGCCACCTCTAGGTCCTCAAATCTAGACCTCTTCAGCCAATCCCTCCTACCTCTCAACTCCATCAAATCCTTCTCAATCTGTAATGCTTTATCCACTAGTACAGCATAATTCCCTATGCCCATGTAAGAGAGTTTAGATCAAATTTCATAGTGTAACCCGTCTAAAAATCTCTTACATTTTCTTTCCTCCGTATTCACTCATTCAGGTAGAAATCTTGATGTTGTCAGTTTTAAATTACTCGCAAGCGCACGAGTCGTTTGCAATATAGTGTGTGCAAGTGCGAGGTCGAATCCACAGGGAATTGTGTTGTGAAAATATATTTTTATCTAAACTAACTCTATTTTAACCTAGTTCCGAATTGTGAATGATAATTTGCAAAACAAATTAAAACTAAATTAAATTGATTTTAAAACTAATAAAAAGGCACTAAGGTTTCTGAATCCACCCCACCGAAGTTAAGCATACATGTTCTAAAAATATAGCCTATCTAAACATTCAATGAATCCAACTATAAGACAAAAAACAAAGAATATCCCAACTAAACCAAAAGCACCCGATGTATCCGCTCTCAACAAATCACAAAGGGAATCCAATTTAATCGAAAAGCATTCAATGTATCCATCAGATGAAACACAAAGAAAATCCAACAGACAATTTAAACTCAATCAATTATAAGATTAACTCAAATAATTGACAGAACATTTATACTAAAAAATTGTCAGATTTGTACAAACAAATCTGAACTACTACGCCAAACAACGGCAGGGCTTCATCTTCAACCTTAGCTGAAGAGTCTAGCCACTCATAACAATAAAACTATATATAAAAAAGTGCTAAACATTTAAACTAAAACAACTGAATATAAAGAAATAAATAAACAATTTTACATGGGAGAAATTCCACTCGCTGACGGGCGGCGCTTCCCCTCGTGGTAGCAATGCCTTCGAGATCCACCAGAATGCTGACGGACGTCCACTGGTAAACACCAAAGTGGCTTAGGAATTGTACACTGAATGATGAAGCCAGATGGTGCTTATATAGGGGAAGACCCAGAGTAATGTGGCTTGCAGAAACGATGTGGGATACAGGCCCGTGTGCGCTCGATCGCAGTATGTTGCGATCGATCGCATGTGCGCTCGATCGCGTGTCTGGTGCGCACGATCTCATGTGCACTCGATCGCATGTCTGCTGCGATCGATTGCAGAGGCACTGAACTTCAAATATTTCGATGTGGGATTGATGACCTTGCGCTCGATCATAGGTAGGTACGCTCGAGCGCATGTGCGCTCGATCGCATATCTCGTGCGATCGATCGCAATGTCTCCAGAAGCTTCAAATCTCCTGAAATGCTTCATTTTCTCCACAAAGCTGTAAAAACACACAAAACACAAGAAAAACATAAAATGAAGTAAAATACTACTAACTAAGAGCATAACAAATATAAGTTAAGGGTCTAAAATATGCAATATTTAAGACTCATCAAATACCCCCAAACTTATATTTTGCTAGTCCCTTAGCAAAACAAAATAAAAGACTCAATGAAAAACAAAGAACATAAAGATAAAGTCATCACTCATGGTATCCAAAAATTTAAGGAGCACACATCACCATGATATTCATTCATAAGCAAGCTTAAAAAGGTAAACCCATCTTCGCAATGAATAGAAATGTTAAAATCTAATTACTTACAAAAGGCAGGATAAGGCATCACAAGTTTGAATCAGTGTAAGGTGAATTAGTACATAAAAATGAAGCTTCCAAGTAACTCTAATGTGTAAGGTCTCCATGTCTCAAGATTCACCGAATTTTCCATCAAAAATGAACGAAAAGGCATAGTTTTTATTTTATTCTCTTTTTTTTTTATTATTAAGGCACGACTATGTTTAGTTCCCTTGAGCTTTCTAATTGACCCATGTAGCGAGTGTTAAGTCAATGACTCCCAAATCAGGTGGTTTTAGGGCATTAGGTGTAAAGACACCCCTAAGGACTTACTAACTCGAGTCAAAAAGGCTACGAAATTAAACCGACCTTAATATTACCAAGCAAAATTCTACCTTTTGACGTGAACACTCACTGCTTACTGAGGCAAGAGGTCCAGTTACTCAGCGAAAAATTTATTGATAATTTTTTTTTATATATTTTCCTATGCCCAAGAGTTCATCCAACAAGTCATCCAGTTTCAGTTAAGATAAGGAAAAATACACATTAAAATCACATGTCATACCTCACATAATTTGTGCTAATGTGCTCGTGCTAGATTAGATCAAACATGTGAATTCTCAAAATGCCTAAAGTAAGTAACTAAATTTTAAAAATTTATCACCAGATCATGTGTTCAAAATGTTAAGCTCACTAATGACATCACATCACAGAAAATGTTTAGATCAACTAAAATTTCACGATAACATGAGCATGCATTTATCTCTATGACGAAAAGATAACAAATTAGGACAAAGTGTGTGATGTGTCTCCCATACCCCCAAACTTAAATTACACATTGACCCCAATGTGTGACTAATATGGAAAGAGTTGACCTGAGTATGGAGAACTATCTGGACTGGTATGGCTCATAGCATACCCCCAAACTTGAACTGAAGTACACTTTGTCCCTGAAAAATAAAAACTGGAAAACAAAAAATACTGGAAACAAACGTTAATCATAAAAATGCGAAATAATAAATAAACAAAAGAAAAGATAAGCTGTGGGGTGCCTCCCATGAGCGCTAAGTTTTACGTCTTCAGCCAGACTCTCCCTAGAATACTACACTCAATCTGAGTAACTAGGATCCTCCAATAGTATCGTCTCAATGTCCGGACTCCTCAACTCTAAGAATGGTTTTAGCCTCTGTCCATTTACCTTGAAAGTATTACCATTCTTAGGATCCTCAATCTCGATGGCCCCATGAGGAAAAACCGATCGAATAATGAATGGGCCTGACCATCGGGATTTGAGCTTGCCTGGAAAAAGATGCAGGCGCGAATTATAAAGAAGAACTTTCTGACCCGGCTCAAAAGCTCGTCTCAAAATATTTTGGTCATGAGTCTTCTTCATTTGTGCTTTGTATGATCGGGCACACTCATATGCATCATTCCGCAGCTCCTCCAATTCATTGAGTTGGAGCTTTCGTTGTGAGCCAGCCTTGGAAAGATTAAAATTTAGTTGCTTGACAGCCCAATACGCACGATGCTCTAATTCAACCGGAAGGTGACATGCCTTTCCGTATACAATGCGATAGGGAGACATGCCAATTGGCATCTTGAAGGCTGTCCGATATGCCCACAGTGCATCCGTCAATCGCAGAGACCAATCCTTTCTAGTAGGGTTCACAGTCTTTTCCAAAATATGTTTGATCTCGCGATTTGAAATTTCCACTTAACCACTCGTCTGTGGGTGATATGGGGTGGCAACTTTGTGCGTGATACAATATTTCTTCATCAACTGCTCAAAGATCTTGTTGCAAAAGTGTTTACCTCCATCACTTATGATTGCTCGAGGCGTACCAAAACGAGCAAAAATAGTGTCTTTCAAGAACTGGACCACAACTCTGTGGTCATTGGTCTTGCGCGCAACAGCCTCCACCCACTTGGACAGATAGTCCACAGCAACTAGAATGTATAGGTAGCCAAAGGAGTTTGGGAATGGTCCCATGAAATCAATGCCCCACACATCAAAAATCTCAACATTCAGAATAGGGTTGAGGGGCATCATATTTCTCCTAGAAAGACTCCCTAGCTTTTGGCAACGCTTACAAGATATACAGTAGGTGTGAGAGTCCCGGAACAGGGTAGGCCAATAAAATCCACACTGCCAAATCTTTGCAGCGGTCTTTTTAGCACTAAAATGGGCTCCACATGCATGATCATGACAAAAGGCGATGACATTAGATTGGTCATGCTCAGGAATACACCGTCTAATGATTTGATCAGGACAATACTTGAACAGGTAAGGATCGTCCCAGAAAAAATGTTTTACCATGGCCAAAAATTTTGATTTATCTTGCCTCCCCCAATGCAAGGGCATGTGTCCGGTGACAAGATAGTTCACTATGTCAGCAAACCATGGTGCAGGACTGTGAGCAATGTGCATCAATTGCTCATCAGGAAAGGTCTCAGAAATGGGAGTGGCAGCCTCACTGAATTCCACAATCAATCTAGACAAATGGTCCACCACCACATTTTTCGAACCTTTCTTATCCCGAATCTCAATGTCGAACTCTTGAAGTAGCAAGATCCATCGGATAAGACGAGACTTAGTATCTTTTTTAGAGAAAAGATACTTCAATGCAGCATGGTCCGAGTAGATAATGACTTTAGATCCTAACAAGTAGGATCTGAACTTGTCTAATGCAAAAACGACTGCAAGCAACTCCTTCTCAGTGGTAGAGTAATTGAGTTGTGCGTCGTTTAGAGTTCGACTTGCATAATAGATAGCATGGGGAAGTTTATCAACACGCTACCCCAAAACAACTCCAACAGCATAGTCTGATGCGTCACATATGATCTCAAAGGGCACATCCCAGTTAGGTGGCTGAATAATGGGTGTGGACGTCAGAATTTTCTTAAGATCCCCAAATGCTTTCTTACAATCCTCATCAAATAGAAATGGGGCATCTTTTTGCAACAACTTGCACAAGGGCCTGGCGATCTTGCTGAAATTCTGGATAAATCGCCTATAGAAACCTGCATGGCCCAGAAAAGATCGAACCTCTTTCACCGTACGTGGGGGTGGAAGGCTGGAAATCAAATCCACCTTCGCTTTGTCTACCTCAATCCCTCGATGAGATACGATATGCCCCAGTACAATTCCTTGCTTAACCATAAAATGGCACTTCTCCCAATTAAGCACCAGGTTCTTCTCCTTGCACCGTACCAAAACCAAAGAGAGACGGTGCAGGCACTCTTCAAATGTTGAACCGAAGATGGAGAAGTCGTCCATGAAAATCTCCAAGAACCGCTCTACCATGTCAGAGAATATACTGACCATGCACCGCTAAAAAGTGGCGGGTGCATTGCATAACCCAAAGGGCATGCGACGGTAGGCGAAGGTCCCAAAAGGACAGGTAAATGTCGTCTTCTCCTGATCTTCGGGGTCCACGGGGACTTGGTTATATCCAGAATAACCATCCAAAAAGCAATAATACTCGTGCCCAGCCAAACGCTCCACCATCTGATCAATAAATGGAAGTGGAAAATGATCCTTCCTTGTGGCACTGTTCAGCTTACGGTAGTCTATACACACTCTCCACCCAGACTGCACACGAGTTAGCACCAACTCGTCGTCCTTATTCTTTACTACCGTTAACCCAGCTCGCTTGGGCACGACATGAATGGGGCTCACCCACTTGCTATCAGAGATGGGATAAATGATCCCTGCATCTAACAGCTTAATAACCTCTGCTCTCACAACCTCTTGCATAGCAGGGTTGAGCCTTCTTTGCGGCTCCCTCGATGGCTTAGCATCTTCCTCCAAGTGTATCCTGTGCATCACCACCGAGGGGCTGATTCCCTTAATATCTTCAATGGTCCAGCCGATAGCTTCCTTGTGCTCTCTTAAAACCTCTAACAATTTCTCCTCTTGAGCCTCTCCCAAATCTGAAGCTATTATCACAGGCAAACAATATGCTGGACCCAGGAACTTATACTTAAGATTATCCGGTAAAGGCTTAAGTTCCTTCTTTTGGGGTTCTGGTGACACCTTCTCCTCCTCCTCCTTGCTTTCTTAAGGATCAGACTCCAAAATGGCATTTACTTCCTCGAGTAACCTATCTAAACCCAAGTCCTCTCCAAAGTGAGCAAAGCATGCCTCCATGGGATCCTCAATGCTTGATTCATCCACAGTATCCTCAAGAATCTCCTATATCAAGCATACATCTCTCATTTCATCATATTCCAGTGGTTGCCTAGTGATATCAAAAATGTTCAACTCCATTGTCATATTTCCGAAGGAGATCTTCATCACCCCTGTCCTACAATTGATTAGGGCGTTAGCCGTGGCTAAGAATGATCACCCTAGAATCACCGGTATTTGAATCCCTACATTCTGAACCGGCTCTGTGTCAAGCACAATAAAATCCACGGGAAAATAGAACTTATCCACTTTTATCAAAACGTCCTCAACTATCCCCCGTGGTCTTTTCACTGACCTGTCAGCCAATTGAAGCGTCGTGGATGTGGGCTTCAATTCTCCTAACTCCAACTGCACATAGACTGAGTAGGGTAGAAGATTCACACTCGCCCCTAGATCCAAAAGGGCTCTCTCAATGTGGCTGACTCCTATCGTGCAAGAAATGGTAGGACACCCCGGGTCCTTATACTTGATGGGTAGCTTGCACTGAAGGATTGAACTGACCTGCTCGGTCAAAAATGCCTTCTTTGGGACATTCGTCCTCCTCTTGATAGTGACCAAGTCCTTTAAAAACTTGGCATATGATGGCACTTGATGGATGGCATCCAAAAATGGGATATTAATTTGGACTTGCTTGAATACCTCCAGAATTTCCTCATACTTCCCTCCTTTCTTGGGCGCCTGTAATCTCTCGGGGTAGGGCGCTCTAGGTACAAATGACCTAGGAGGGTCTTTCTCAGTAGGTGTGGCTGTAGATGGCTCAGCATCTCTCTTCTCTGTGTTGCCACTCCCTGGCCCTTGCTGCATAGCAGGGCTCTCTTTCACTTGATTGTCCACTTGTCTCCCAGACCTCAGTGTGACAATCAACTGTACTTGTTCCTCCCCGTGCGTAGGAGTTTATGAATTCTCAACCATAAATTGTCCTTTTGGGTTTTGCACGGGCTGACTGGGGAACTTTCATTTCTCTCTCTCACCCAAGTGACTTGCAATTTGCCCTATTTGACTCTCCAGCTTGGCAATTGCTTGGGTGTTTACCATTGTTGCACTCCTCACATCGCTCATAGTTTGGCTAGTCGCTTTCATGAATTCCTTAAGGGTGTCCTCTAGCGACTGTGAAACTGGCGCTGGTGTTTGAGCGGGTGCATGGTAAGCAGGTGAAGGTGCTGGATGGGCAGAACGACCATGATTAGGAATTTTTGGGGCAAATCTGGGAGGATATTGATTTTGAGCATGATGAGAGAATCCTCCCTGATTCATTGGTTGGTTCTGCCTCCATGAAAAATTTGGGTGGTTCCGCCACCCTGGATTGTACGTCTCGGAGTACGATCCATTTGACTGCCTTCGAAAGTCATTGAAAGCATTTACTTGTTCCATAGGATACTCGGCACAAGCCGGCATTGATGGGCAATTCTGTGCTAGATGCATGGGACTAGCACAGATGGAACAGCTTTCAACATTGAATGTGTTGGCAGCATTGATGGATTGGCTCACAGTGAGAGCGTCAATCTTCTTGGTGAGGGCATCTAACTTTATCCTCAAATCAGCGTCCTCTCTGACCTCATAGATGCCTCCCCTCTTAGGAGCACGAATGGACTTATCTCGACAGCTTGAAAAATCCCACTACTGTGAGTTGTCGGACAACTTGTCCAACGCCATATATGCTTTGTCTCCTGTCAGACTCAAGAATGCCCCCCCATTCATAGACTCGATCATGCTACGGTTGGTTGAGTCAACCCTTGGTAGAAGAATTGAACGAGTCTCCACTTCTCATATCCATGTGGAGGGCATCTGATTAGTAACTCTTTAAAGCGCTCCCAGCTTTCAGAGAACTTCTCATCCTCGTCCTGAGTGAAAGAGCTAATCTCCTTTCGGCACTCATTCACTCTAGACATTGGGAAAAACTTATGATAAAATTTAATAAGCAGGTTTTCCCAAGATATAATACACCCGGACGTGTTGAAGTCCAACCACGCCCTAACTTTATCATGAAGGGAGAAAGGGAAGAGTCGAAGATTGATTGACTCCTCAGAGAAGTTCTGGAATTTGAATGTAGCACAAATGTCTTTGAACTTCTTCACATGACTATAAGGATTTGCAAGATCTAAGCCATGGAATGAGGGTAGGAGTTGGATAACATATGGCTTTAAATCAAAGTGTGTGGCATTGGTTGGTGGCAACACTATGCAGGAAGATGAGTTAGTCGCAACGGGTGCGAACAAATCCCTAAGGGATGTAGTGGAGTCCACGTTCCAAGCTCTAGGTTGCTCTACATGTTCAGGATGATTAAAATTTTCTCCCATCTCAACAGTCTCTCTCTCAACTAGTGCTCTTTTCTGCCTCCTAAGAGTTCTTTCTAATCGGGATCTAAATGTGTCAAATCTAAGTTCAAGGATCTCCGACCAACAATACACTAACAGAAAAATAATGAGATACTAACCAACAGAAGCAACAGAATAAAGCAAAAAAAAAAAAATTGTTTTTTTTTTATTTTTTTTTTAATTAAATTAACTAGTAGAAAAATAAAATCAATTCAGACCAAAAATTTTCGCAAACCAAACAATTCCCCGGCAACGGCGCCAAAAATTTGTTGTGAGTTTTAAATTACTCGCAAGCACACGAGTCGTTTGCAATATAGTGTGTGCAAGTGCGAGGTCGAATCCACAGGGAATTGTGTTGTGAAAATATATTTTTATCTAAACTAACTCTATTTTAACCTAGTTCCGAATTGTGAATGATAATTTGCAAAACAAATTAAAACTAAATTAAATTGATTTTAAAACTAATAAAAAGGCACTAAGGTTTCTGAATCCACCCCACCGAAGTTAAGCATACATGTTCTAAAAATATAGCCTATCAAAACATTCAATGAATCCAACTATAAGACAAAAAACAAAGAATATCCCAACTAAACCAAAAGCACCCGATGTATCCGCTCTCAACAAATCACAAAGGGAATCCAATTTAATCGAAAAGCATTCAATGTATCCATCAGATGAAACACAAAGAAAATCCAACAGACAATTTAAACTTAATCAATTATAAGATTAACTCAAATAATTGACAAAACATTTATACTAAAAAATTGTCAGATTTGTACAAGCAAATCTAAACTACTACGCCAAACAACGGCGGGGCTTCATCTTCAACCTTAGCTGAAGAGTCTAGCCACTCATAACAATAAAACTATATATAAAAAATTGCTAAACATTTAAACTAAAACAACTGAATATAAAGAAATAAATAAACAACTTTACATGGGAGAAATTCCACTCGCTGACGGGCGGCGCTTCCCCTCGTGGTAGCAATGCCTTCGAGATCCACCAGAATGCTGACGGACGTCCACCGGTAAACACCAAAGTGGCTTAGGAATTGTACACTGAATGATGAAGCCAGATGGTGCTTATATAGGGGAAGACCCAGAGTAATGTGGCTTGCAGAAACGATGTGGGATACAGGATCGTGTGCGCTCGATCGCAGTATGTTGCGATCGATCGCATGTGCGCTCGATCGCGTGTCTGGTGCGCACGATCTCATGTGCACTCGATCGCATGTCTGCTGCGATCGATTGCAGATGCACTGAACTTCAAATATTTCGATGTGGGATTGATGACCTTGCGCTCGATCATAGGCAGGTACGCTCGAGCGCATGTGCGCTCGATCGCATATCTCGTGCGATCGATCGCAATGTCTCCAGAAGCTTCAAATCTCCTGAAATGCTTCATTTTCTCCACAAAGCTGTAAAAACACACAAAACACAAGAAAAACGTAAAATGAAGTAAAATACTACTAACTAAGAGCATAACAAATGTAAGTTAAGGGTCTAAAATATGCAATATTTAAGACTCATCACTTGACAGAGCTATAAATCTGCTATTATACTCCGCCACAGATAGGGTATTATGCCTTAAGTGAATAAAATCTCTTTCTTGCTGGGTTTGAAAGGTATCTGAAAAGTATTTTGAAAAGAACTCATCCTTAAACTTACTCCAAGTCAAAGGTTGTTCCACCTGTGTACTCACCCTAGGTAGAATATCTTCCCACTATTGTGAAGCCTCACCTTCCAATATAAATGAAGCAAAAGCAACCTTCTGTCTATCTATCACAAGTAGGACTTCAAAATATTTCTCAACATATCGAATCCACTGCTTAGCTTCCACAGGATTTGCAGACCATCTAAAAGACTGAGGTTTAAACTTAAGAAATCTCACAAAACAATCCCCTTGCATATCACGTGGAAACACATCTTCTCCCTCATAAATCTCTCATCTCACCACATTAGGTTCTTCTCTACCCCTTTCCTCTAATCTCTTCTGCAAATTATCGGCTCTTTCTTCAGTTGCATTCATCCTTTCTATAGCACGATTAAGAGCTTCTCTCAATTCATCTTTCCTAACATCAGATTCTCTCCCAGCTCTACTAGTACCAGCTGCACTATCAGCATGTCCCCTCGTGGGAACCACAGACTCAACTTCCTCTTCTGCTTCAATTCTCTTAAAAATTGGGGGTCTACCACATCCCCTTTGATTCAGAACTCTACCTCTAGCTCTAGCCCGATCATGTGTCATCCTTAGACTCTGCATTTAAAATATAGTTTATTTAGATCTTCCACTTTGTAAGTTCTCATGCAGCCTACAAAATCTTAAAACCTAATGCTCTGATACCAAAAATTGTAACGACCCATCCCAGGTTGGCCACCCCCGAGACAGTGTCATCACATTTTGAGAATCCCATCACGACACATATATGCAATAATAAAAATAATACTCACAGACTTTCTATTATATCATCCTGATATTAACTTAAACATAATATATAACATAAAATGCATGAACATTTACAAATAAAATTTGTTATTTATCATTTTCTCATTTTTCTGAGGATATTAACACGTACGTGGCTTATAGAAAATATTTTTGTCTGACTATCAACCCACCAGAATACTCGTCCTATCTGCTACCTGAAATCATTGTACAATGAGGAATGAGCTTCACAAGCTCAGTGAATTAAATTTACTAAAAATATTCAGTTTGCTAGAGAGGCTCTTTAATATTTAATTATTTATCTCTCATATAACCAAATAATAGCAAAATGTCTAACATTTAAATTATTCATATCATATCACATTCCTATATCTTTTTCTTACTGTAATTGTCTCTCTGTGAGACTAATTTATCTACAAATAAATACATAACATTACCAACATTCAGTAAATATATCAACATGTAAAACAGATGAAACGCATGAATTATTATTATGGGAATGTCTTCCTACATGTTAACATGTTTTTATTATCTTAGACCGGCCCCCTTCCGGTTATTTCATTCTCATTTAGACCAGCTACCTTCCCGGTTCTTTCATTTTCATTAGACCGGCTGCCTTCTTGGTTCTTTTCTTTTATTTAATGCATATGCATATGAACAACGATATGAAACATGCATATGAACAGTCATGCATTCAAAATATTTAAATTGGCTATTTTGATCATTCTCAATTTATCATTGAAATAAATTTTCCAAAATTTCTCTCCTCATATATCACATCCACTTATTAATCATAACTCATCAAGAATTTTATTTATCACCATCACTATTAAATTAACTCATTATTCTAATAATATTTCTTTTCACATAAAATTTTTCTACATATCCAATATTTATATCATACACATAAATTAACTTTATCTACCACCAAAGCATAAGCTAATAATTTATTTTAATATTATTACTAGATATTTGATTTTTATTTAGACTACTTAAAGCAAAATTCAACTCACCACGTAACACTTAAAGCTACTCGTGGATCACCTCCTTGCCTTTCCCGTTCTTCTCAGCAATTTCCCCTGGTTGCTGATCGTCAACATCTGACATAATATTTGTATTAAATTTCTAATTATTTCTTCATAAACCACACCCTTTGAAAATTCTCACTTTGAATTTGGGGAAATTTCAGGAATGCTAAAAATTCAAAAATAAACACTATATTATTACCTTCTGCTTTTCTGATAGCTATTCGTGATTCTCTATGAAATTCCGTAGTAAACCCCTTCAAAATTTTGTTATTTTAGCTTTTCTTTGGGTCCCCAAATGTTTAAGGAAATAGAGTAATTTAAAAAAAAAACTAAATGAATTCTATACATATTAATAAAATTTACATAAGTATAATATATATATATATATATTTACCCTTTGAAAACAAAATACTCAGCTCACAATTTCACTCCACATTAATGGCCTTGCTGTAACACATGCAAGGCCATTCTTTTCTTTCACTTGCACTTGATCGCAGGTGCTGCCACCTGCTGCCACGTGTAATAAATTTTTTTTTTAAAAAAAAAACTTCTTTTTTTCTTTCTTTTCCTCCCTAGACATCCTGGTATTTGTTTTTGTCTTCTTCTGTTTGGGACGTCAACGTCATTTTTTTTTCAAATTGGACATTTTGCGTTTAACTATATATGTAGTATTTGAACTCTATGTCTTATTTATTAAAGTACTTCTTTACTCTTATTTTACAAATAAGGGTATTACATTTAGTTTGCATTTAATGGTTAATTGTAAATAACTCTATTACTACAAATAGTTTATTAGTATGAATATTTTTGCTAGAAAAAAAAATTTACACACAAGTTTCTCCTAATGATTTTGATTTTGATTCCTCCGAAAAAAAAAGAACAAAATTTAGAGAGAAATCCTAATTTAAGATTCAAGAACATAAGGAATTCAGTGATACTCTTAGAAACGTGCAAATGAGATCAAGAACACTACGAATCAAATATAGCAATTCTGTCCTTTTATGTTCATATAATTGAATATATGTTCTATGTGAATCATAAGGTGATTAGGGTTAATGAGAATCGATGAAAAAATTAAATTTCCATCATATTTTCTAGATCTATTTCCTTTTAAATTTGGAAAGATAATTAAAAGATCTATAGATATAGAGAGGGTATATTTTAATGATTTGAGGATCAAAAGCTATCAAGCTTGAAATCTAAGTTCTCAAAACAGTGAAAAATAAGGATTTTTGATGAAGTCAATTTTTGTAGCTTGGGAATCTTGCATTCTCTCGTATCAATCAACATTTGACATGGAAAATACTTGCACTCATCATGGAATAAAAATCAATTGCATGCGACAATCCATCATCTTAGTTGTTTTCATAGAGTTCCAAAAAGATAGATTATCATTTATTAAGTTATAAAAAATTAGGTGTCTACAGTTGGCCCTTTACTATCTTAAAAGTGAGACGAATAAAAATCCATATATCTTGCCAAAATTTGATTGTTTTTCCATTTATCCCTTTCATCTCTTACTAGCTTCAAGTACCTTTCAAACTCCCTAAATACTTTTCCAAGTATAAGATGGATAAGTACCAACTCATCATATTATAAAGTACTTAGGTTTGAATAAGTGATATGGTAAGGCGCTTTTATTTTCAATAAATCACCAACATTGTTTAGCTATGAAAGCACCATTAAATAGGCAAAAATCACAAAAACCTAACCCCCTTGAATTCTTCAGTTTACATAGCTTAACCCACCTTATCCAATGGACTTTGCATTGGCCAACACCACCATCCCACCAGAACTTCCCGATTAAAGCATGTAAGTCTTCATAAAAGGAAGTTGGGAGTTTGAACACACTCATAGAATAGGTTGGAATTACTTACGCCATTTTCTTTATCAACACTTTACCTCCAGCTTTAGAGCGCAAATTTTTTTTTTCAACCTTAAATCTTTTTTCAAACTCATTCTTTAAGTGACTAGAAGATTTATGAATTTGATATACCAGTCATAGAGGGTATACTAAGATACTTGTCATGACCGCTAGCCGACTGAACTCCCACAAAGCTTTGATACTATTCTAGGTCTTCATGTCAACATTTTTACCAAAAGTGATCGATGATTTCTCCAAATTTATTTTCTAATCCACTTTGTCACACACCTTTAAAATTGCAAGGATTCTCTAAGTTTCTTCTTCTATTGCTCTAGAAATAATAGGCTATCATCTGCAAAAAATGGATGTATTACTCAAGGGAATTCCTAACTCTTTTTAATGGATCCAAACAACTTTACCTATTTGAGAAGAGATGTTAGACCTTCGGCGATAATGGATCGCAAGAATGATTAATACAACCATGAAGGAATCCATTAAGTAAAATTGAGTATGACACCGAAGAAACACATTCCATCATTATATCAACTCATCTTTGCGAGAAACTCATTTTATGCACAATATCCTTAAAAAAAAAACCATTCCACCCGGTGCTAAGCTTTACCTATATCAAGTTTGAAAGTCATATAGTGATGCCTTCCCTAGCTCAGAAATGTGAATTGATTTGAGTACAAGCGCAAAATTCAAGAATGTTACAAGAATGTGACCAAAGGAAGGAAGATAATTTTTTTTTTTTGATTGAATGCCTCAGTTCTCTTAATACAAGTCCTATTTATACTAGTTTAGGACTACTTAGTTAGATAAGTTGATAGTTACAATGGTAGTTACAATCTTTTTAACAATACCATCCTTGTGACTAACTAACTAACTAACTAACTTGTCTTCTTTCCTTTGTGTTATCCAGATTGTTGTGGTTGTAATCCTTGAAGCCTTAATGACCTTCTAGGCTTTAGGACAGCTGCTTCAACATTCTTTTCTCTAATTTGTACCTTTTACTTCTTTCTCCTAATCGTTATTTGTGGTTGTATCAATACTTCACCCATTAAAAGACACCTTGTCCTCAAGGTGGAATGTTGGAAAGCTTTTTTAAAAGTCTAAAGAAGTTTCCCATGTAGCGTCTTCTATTGGTAAACCTTTCCACTTAATGAACCATTGTAGGATCCAGGTCCCTTTCCTCTAAACCTGTCTCTCTTCTATTACAATTAGATGTTTGTAAATGGGGTGACCTTCCTCAAAACAGTGAGGTAAACGAAATGGAAAAATTCCTTCCTCTGGTCCTTTATATAGCTTGAGTAAGGATACATTAAAGACAAGGTGGATCTTTGCATCTTAAAGCAGTTAGAATTTGTAAGCTACCTTGCTAATATGTTTAAGGATAAGAAATGGTCCAAATAATTTTTCGTCCCAGCTTATTGGATTATCTAGTAGCTACTGAGGTTTGTCTATAAGGTTGTAGCTTCACCAGTACCAAGCCTCCAACCTTAAAAGACTGATCCTTCTTATGCTTATTAGCTGTAACTTTCATTTATGCTTGAGCTTTATGGAGATAAAGCTTAGCCAATTGAAGGATTTTAGTTTTGTCTCCCAAATCTTGATCAGTGCTTGCTAGACTACTTTCTCCTCTGGTGTATGCTACAATATTATAAGGTTTTCTACCAAAAAAACCACTTTAAAAGGAGATTTTCTAATAGAAGAATGAAAGCCAATGTTGTAATGAAATTATGCCCAGCATATGAACTTTGGCCATTTAGGATGGTAGGCCCTGCTCATGTTGAGAATAGTGCCTTGCAGCTTAAACAACTCTATCTAGAAGAAAATCATGAACATTAAGTCTTTGTTTGAGATACTCATCTTGGGAAAACTATGTAGCTTGTAGACCATTTTGACAAAGAGGTTTGCCACCTTATCAGCTATATAGTATTTTGGAAGGCACCCAAAATGAACAAATTTTGATAGTCCATCAACTACTGCCAAAAGTACTATGAATCCCTGGGTAGGAAGTAGATGTGTAATTAAGTCCATTGATGTATCTTCCCATATCTTCTCAGGTATGGGCATAGGTTATAGGAGATCATAAAGAGCATGGCTCACAGGCTTAGTCTGCTGGCAAACCGAGAATTGTTGTCAAAATTTACTAATTCTTTGCAAATGTTTTTCTAATAGAAACTGGAAGATAACCTGACATATGTTCTTTAAATGCTAGCATGTCCTCCTACAGGGAGGAATGATATTCTTATAGCAATTTGATTTTTACTATAGACTGAGGGTTGAGATACATCTTTCCCTTCAAATATATCAATCCATTCCTGACTTCCCATTCAGGGGTATTGAGCAAGATTACTGACAATGGCAACTGCTAACTCTACCAACTTAAGGAGTTGAGAGTTTTATAGTTTCAAAATTTATAAGAATTCAAAGGAAGGTAGTTAGAGAGCAAGATGAGATACTTTGTCCTTGTTTTCCAAGTGCATTCTTGATAAGCCATCAGCAACTACATTGTCTTTGCCTAGCTTGTACAGAATTTGAAATCTGAAGCCTAGAAGCTTCCTTAAAAACACTTGTTGCTATGGTGTTTGAATTATTTGATCCATTAGTACCCGTAGGCTTCTCTGATCTGTGTAAATAAGGAATTTAAACCTAAACAAGTATTGTCTCCAATGTTACACAACTATAGTGATGACATACATTTCTCTAATATAAACTGATTCCAGTAGTAATGAAGGGCACAACTTCTTATTAAAGAAGGCAATATGATGTCCTTGTTGTAAGAGAACATCTCCAATTCCATATCCAGAAGCATCAATTTCAAGCATAAAAATCTTAGTGAAGTCTAGTAAATCTAGGATTGGAGTTGTAGTAATAAAAATCATCAAGGTCTGAAATGCCTGAGTTGCACACTTATTCTAATGAAAGCTATCTTTCTTGAGGAGGTTAGTTAATGGTGAAGCAATTGAGGCATAGCCTTCCACAAATTTCCTGTAATAGTCAATAAGACCTAGGAAGCCTATCAATTGTTTCATAGTAAGTGGGGTAGGCCATTCCAAGATAGCCTTGATCTTTTGGGGATTAAGTTCCACACCATTCAAAGATATTATATATCCTAGGTAATCAATTTAAGATGCTCCAAAGCTGCATTTGGACATTTTAGCATACATAGAAGCTTGTAGTAAAGAAGTTAACACAATTGTTAGATGTTCCAGGTGTGCCTCTATTGATTGACTATATACCAAAATGTCTTCAAAGAAAACTATGAAAAATTCCTTAGATAGGCTTTAAAGATTTGGTTCATTGCAACTTGGAAAGTAGAGGGGAGAATTGTTAAACCAAAAAGCATAATTAGGAACTCATAATGTCTATGATGAGTCCTAAATGTTGTTTTCTCAATGTCTTATGGATGCATTCCGATTTGATGATATCCAACTTTGAGAATATCTTATCACCATGTAGTTTATCAATCAGTTCATCCACTATAGGGATAAGAAAACTATCCTTAACAGTGACTGCATTCAATCCTCTATAATCCACACAAAACCTCTAAGTTCCATCTTTCTTTTTGACAAATAACACTAGGATCTATAGGGGTTGGTGCTGTGTTATATGACTCCTACTTGCACATGTCTTTGACTAGTTTTTCTATTTCTATCTTCTGAAAATGTGGATGCCTATAAGGCTTGATGTTGACAAGAGAAGAATCAAGTAACAACTGGATCTTATGATCCACTCTTCTTGTTTGAGGTAAGCTAGTAGGTTCATTAAAGACTACCTTAAACCTTTGTAGGATATTTTGAATTTGAAGGTCAATTGTTTCTTTGAAAATCATAGACCTTCGTTCTTGCTATTGAGGTTCAGAAACAAACATTAACATAAAACTAGAAGATAAGGAATCAATAATGGTCATCTTCCTAAGCTTGCTATACCCCACCTTCTCATAATCTAGTCTTTGTTAGTCTTTTAAAAATATTTGTTTTTCATCCCACACAAATTCCATGGTTAAAGTCTTATAATTAGTGGTGATAGGACCTAAATTCTCTAACCATTAGACTCCTAACACAGCATCAATTCCTTAGATAGGTATGATAAAGAAATCAATACTAAACTTATGATTTTACAGCCATATCTATACTGCAGTGCACATACCAATGCAAGACAAGTACTCTCCATTTCCTACTTGTACTTTAAAATGGTTGGAAGGGTTAATAAGTAATCCCAAGAAGTATGCAATTTTTTTGGGATAAAATTGTGTGTAGTGCCTCCATCAATTAGTACTTGTAATGGTTTGCCCATAATCTTTCCTTGTAACTTTAGTGTTTGAGGAGATACATGGCCCATCAATGCATGAAAACTAACAGTAGGGCTAGGATCATTACCTTGAAGCCAATTTTCTGAATTGTTGGACTCTTCCAGTGTGGTATCCTTTTTCTTTTTCCATTCCTTCAAAAAGAGGCAATGTGCCTTTATTCTTGGATCTGTGTCCTAGGCTATACTTCGTATCACAATTGAAGCAGAGTCATTTCTCCCTCATGAGTTGTTGTTCTTGTAGTGTAAGCCTTTTAACAATCGCTTTTGCTCATGGCAATATTGTCAATGGTAGTTGCATGAGTGTAAGACCTAAGAGAGAATGGTTTGTAGTTATTTTAGGGCCCCAACTCCTTGTGGGAAAGTGCCTCTCAGCCACTTCTACCTCCACTATTCTTTTTATGTTAATTGCGTCATTTAAACTAAGAGGTCTCTACAGCAAGACTTCCCTTTTAATTGAAGGCTTTAGTCCTAAAATGAAACAACTCTTCAAAATGTGTCAAGTTAGACCAGGAACGGTTGTGAGTTTTAATTTACTCGCAAGGGCACGAGTCGTTTGCAATATAGCGTTGTGCAAGTGCGAGGTCGAATCCATAGGGAATTGCGTTGTGAAAATATAATTTAATCTAAACTAACTCTATTTTAACCTAGTTCCGAATTTCAGATGAAAATTTGCAAAAGAAATTAAAATTAAACTAAATTGATTTTTAAAAACTAATAATTAAAACACTAAGGTTTCCAAATCCACCCCACCGAAGTTAAGCATATATGTTCTAAAAATATAGCCTATCAAAACATTCCATGAATCTAACTATAAGAAAAAAAAAACAAAGAATATCCCAACTAAACCAAAAGCATCCAATGTATCCGCTCTCAACAAATCACAAAGGAAATACAATTTAATCGAAAAGCATTCAATGTATCCATCAGATGAAATACAAGGAATATCCAACAGACAATTTAAACTCAATCAATTATAAGATTAACTCAAATAATTGACAGAACATTTATACTAAAAATTGTTAGATTTGTACAAGCAAATCTGAACTACTACGCCAAACAACGGCGGGGCTTCATCTTCAACCTTAGCTGAAGAGTCTAGCCACTCATAACTATGAAACTACAATTCATAATAAAAGTACTAAACATTTAAACTAAAACAACTAAATGTAAAGAAATAAATAAATAACTTTACATGGGAGAAATTTCACTCGCTAACGGGCGGCGCTTCCCCTTGTGGTGGCAAAGCCTTCTAGATCCACCAGAATGCTAGCAGACGTCCACTGGTAAACACCAAAGTGGCTCAGGAATTGTACATTAAAGATGAAGTGAAGAAGGGCTTATATAGGGAAATATCACAAGTGCAATATGCTTCCAATCCAATGTGGGATAGTTTTTTCTCTTTGACCTTTGTCTACTAAAACTACCATAACTTTCTCTAGAAAAATATTTTTATTGATCCATCAAATTCTCTAGAAAATAGACATCGGGATATTTCCAAGAATATATGGATCATCTCGTGGTTCTTCCTGAATCAATACAGTTAAATCCTCAAAAATGGCTGATCTGTCACTTTGAAATCATGCACAGCCTGACCTTTGTCTGCTAAAACTGCCATAACTTTCTCTAGAAAAATCATTTTATTGATCTGTAAAATTTCCCAGAAAATAGATATCCGGATCTTTCCAAGCATATATGGCTCATCTTCTGGTTCTTCCTAAATCAATATAGTTTAATCTTCAAAAATGGTTGATCTGCACAAGAAATTCTGGAAATTTAGTGAAACTTCTTTCCAAGCTTGTAAACCTGTAAAACAACGAAAACAACTCAAAGCAACAAATTCCTAAGCTAACAAATGTAAATTAAAGGGCCAAAATACACAATATTTGGCACTCATCAAATACCCCCAAACTTACAATTTGCTAGTCCCTTAGCAAAACAAAATAATAAAAAAAAAAAAAACCTAAATGAAAAACAAAGAACATAAAGATAAGTTCATCACTCATGGTATCCAAAAATTTAAGGAGCACACATCACCATGATATTCATTCATGAGCAAGCTTAAAAAGATAAACCCATCTTCGCAATGAATAGAAAAGTTAAAATCTAATTACTTACAAAAGGCAGGTTAAGGCATCACAAGTCTGACACTGTGTAAAGTGAATTAGCATATAGAAATGAAGCTTCCAAGTGACTCCAATGTGTAAGGTCTCCATGTCTCAAGATTCACCAAATTCCCCATCAGAATGAACAAAAATGGCATAGTTTTTATCTTTTTTTTATTTTTTTTATATAAAAGGCTCTACTATGTTTAATTCTCTTAAGCTTTCTAACTGACCCATGTAGCGAGTGTTGAGTCAATGACTCCTAAACCAGATGGTTTTAGGGCATTAGGTGTAAAGACACCCCTAAAGACTTACTAACTCGAGTCAAAAAGGCTACAAAATTAAACCGGCCTTAATACTACCAAACAAAATTCCACTTTTTGACGTGAACACTCACTGCTTACTGAGGCAAGAGGTCCAGTTACTCAGCGGAAAGTTTATTGATAATGAATTTTTATTTTTTATTATGCTTTTCTATGCCCAAGAGTTCATCCAACAAGTCATCCAGTTTCAGTTAAGATAAGGAAAAAAACACATTAAAATCAAGTGTCATACCTCATATAATTTGTGCTAATGTGCTCGTGTTAGATTAGATCAAACATGTGAATTCTCAAAATGCCTAAAGCAAGTAATTAAATTTTAAAAATTTATCACCAGATCATGTGTTCAAAATGTTAAGCTCACCAATGACATCACATCACAGAAAATATTTAGATCAACCAAAATTTCACAATAACATGAGCATGCATTTTATCTCTACGACGAAAAGAGAACAAATTAGGACAAAGTGTGTGATGTGTCTCCCATACCCCCAAACTTAAATTACACATTGACCCTAATGTGTGACTAATATGGAAAGAGCTGACCTGAGATATGGAGAACTATCTGGACTGGTATGGCTCATAGCATACCCCCAAACTTGAACTGAAGTGCGCTTTGTCCCTGAAAAATAAAAAAAAACTGGAAAACAAAAAATACTGGAAGCAAACATTAATCATAAAAATGCGAAATAATAAATAAACATAAACGATAAGTTATGGGGTGCCTCCCATGAGCGCTAAGTTTAACGTCTTCAACCAGACCCAACATTAGTAATCGTGCCCAACGAAACGCTCTGCCATCTGATCAATAAATGGGAATGAAAAATTATCAGGCCTAGTGGCAGCATTCAATTTACGGTAGCTGATACACACTCTCCAAATTGATTGAACACGAGTTGGAACCAACTCGTCGTCCTTATGCTGCACTACCGTTAATTCAGCACATTTGGGCACAACATGAATCTGGCTCACCCACTTGCTATCAGAGATGGGATAAATGATCCCTGCCTCTAACAGCTTAATATCTTCTGCCCTCACAGCCTCTTGCATAGCAGGGTTGAGCCTTCTTTGTGGCTCCCTCGATGGCTCAGCATCCTCCTCCAAATGTATCTTGTACGTCACCACCGAGGGGCTGATCCCCTTGATGTCCTCAATGGTCCAGCCTATAGCTTCCTTATGCTCTCTTAAGACGTCAAATAATTTCTCCTCTAGAGCATCACCCAGATCTGAAGGTATAATCACAGGCAAACTATCGACTGAACCTAGGAACTTATACTTAAGATTATCTGGTAAAGGCTTAAGTTCCTTCTTGGGGGTTTCAGGTGCGGTGGTCTCCTATGTCTTATTGCTCTTCAGAGGAAGAGACTCTAAAATGGCATTCGCTTGCTCAAGTAATTTATCTAAATCCATATCCTCTCCAAATTGAGCAAAGCATGCCTCTAGGGGGTCCTTAGTGTGGGAGTCATCCACAAACTCCTCCGTCTTACTGCTCTCCCGAGGAGGGGACTCCAAATGGCATTTGCTTGCTCAAGTAATTTATCTAAATCTAAATCCTCTTCAAATTAAGCAAAACATGCCTCCAGGGGGTCCTCAGTGCTTCATTCATTCACAGTATCCTCAACAATCTCCTCTATCAAGCATACATTTCTCACTTCATCATATTCATGTGGTTGCCTAGTGATATCAAAAATATTCAACTCCACTGTCATATTTCCAAAGGAGATCTTCATCACCCCTGTCCTACAATTTATCAGGGCGTTAGCCGTGGCTAAGAATGGTCGCCCTAGAATAACCGGTATTTGAATCCCTACATTCTGAACTGGCTCTGTGTCAAGCACAATAAAATCCACGGGGAAATAGAACTTATCCACTTTTATCAAAACGTCCTCAACTATTCCCCGTGGTCTTTTCACTGACCTGTCAGCCAATTGAAGTGTAGTGGATGTGGGCTTCAATTCTCCTAACCCCAACTGTAAATAGACTGAGTAGGGTAAAAGATTCACACTCGCCCCTAGATCTAAGAGAGCCCTCTCAATGTGGCTGACTCCTATCGTGCAAGAGATGGTAGGACACCCCGGGCCCTTATACTTGATGGGTAGCTTGCACTGAAGGATTGAGCTGACCTGCTTGGTCAAAAATGCCTTTTTTGGGACATTCGTCCTCCTTTTGATAGTGACCAAGTCCTTTAGAAACTTGGCATATGATGGCATTTGATGGATGGCATCCAAAAATGGGATATTGATTTGGACTTGCTTGAATACCTCTAGAATTTCCTCATACTTCCCTCCTTTCTTCGGCGCCTGTTATCTCTCGAGGTAAGGCGCTCTAGGTACAAATGACCTAAGAGAGTCCTTCTCAGTAGGTGTGGCTGTAGATGGCTCAGCATCTCTCTTCTCCGTGTTACCACTTCCTTGCCCTTGCTGCATAGCAGGGCTCTCTTCCACTCGATTGTCCACCTGTCTCCCAGACCTCAGTGTGACAATCGACTGTACTTGTTTAGCCCCGTGCGTAGGAGTTGATGAACTCTCAACCATATATTGTCCTTTCGGGTTGGGCACGAGATGACTGGGGAACTTCCCCTTCTCTCTCTCACCCAAGTGACTTGCAATTTGCCCTATTTGACTCTCCAGCTTGGCAATTGCTTGGGTGTTTACCACTGTTGCACTCCTCACATCACTCATATTTTGGCTAGTCGCCTTCATGAACTCTTTAAGGGTGTCCTCTAGCGACTGTGAAACTGGCGCTGGTGTTTGAGTGGGTGCGTGGTAAGCAGGTGAAGGTGCTGGATGGGCAGAACGACCATGATTAGGAATTTTGGGGGCAAATCCGAGAGGATATTGATTTTGAGCATGATGAGGGGCTCTTCCCTGATTCATTGGTTGGTTCTGCCTCCATGAAAAATTTGGGTGGTTCCACCACCCTGGATTGTACATCTCGGAGTACAATCCATTTGACTGCCTTCGAAAGTCATTGAAAGCATTTACTTATTCCATAGGATACTCGGCACAAGCAGGCATTGATGGGAAATTCTGTGCTAGATGCATGGGACTAGCACAGATGGAATAGCTTTCAACATTGAATGTGTTGGCAGCATTGATGGATTGGCTCACAGTGAGAGCATCAATCTTCTTAGTGAGGGCATCTAACTTTATCCTCAAATCAGCATCCTCCCTGACCTCATAGATGCCTCCCTTCTTAGGAGCACGAATGGACTTATCTCGACAGCTTGAAAAATCCCACTGCTGTGAGTTGTCGGACAACTTGTCCAACGCCATATATGCTTCGTCTCCTGTCAGACTCAAGAATGCCCCCCCATTCATAGACTCGATCATGCTACGGTTGGGTTGAGTCAACCCTTGGTAGAAGAATTGAACGAGTCTCCACTTCTCATATCCATGTGGAGTGCATCTGATCAGTAGCTCTTTGAAGCGCTCCCAACCCTAAGAAAAATTTTCATCCTCATCCTGAGTGAAAGAGCTGATCTCCTTTCGGCATTCATTCACTCTAGACATTGGGAAAAACTTATGATAAAATTTGGTAAGCAGGTTTTCCCAAGATATAATAGACCTGGGCGTGTTGGAATCTAACCACGCCCTAGCTCTATCGTGAAGAGAAAAAAGGAAGAGTCGAAGATTGACTGACTCTTCAGAGAAGTTCTGGAATTTGAATGTGGCACAAATGTCTTTGAACTTCTTCACATGGTTATAAGGATTTTCAAGATCTAAGCCATAGAATGAGGGTAAGAGTTGCATGACATGTGGCTTCAAGTCAAAGTGGGTGGCATTGGTCGGTGGCAACACTATGCAAGAGGATGAGTTAGTCGCAACGGGTGCGAACGAGTCCTTAAGGGATGTAGTGGAGTCCACGTTCCAAGCTCTAGGTTGCTCTACACGTTCAGGATGATTTGCATTCCTATAATTCTCTGCCATCTCAACAGTCTCTCTCTCAACTAGCGCTCTTTTTTGTCTCTTAAGAGTTCTTTCTAAGTCGGGATCTAAATGTATCAGATCTAAGTCCAAGGATCTCTGACCAAGCATACACCAACAGAAAAAGCACTAAAGTAAACTAACCAGCAGAAACTTGCAGAATAAAACAAAATAACTGCACAAACAGCAAACACACTACTCACAAAATGAGCCAACAAAAAAAAATTAAAATAATATATATATATATATATATATATATATATATTGGATAACTAACTAGTAGAAAAATAAAATCAATTCAGACCAAAAATTTTCACAAATCAAACAACTCTCCCGGCAACGGCGCCAAAAACTTGTTGTGAGTTTTAATTTACTCGCAAGCGCATGAGTCGTTTGCAATATAGTGTTGTGCAAGTGCGAGGTCGAATCCACAGGGAATTGTGTTGTGAAAATATAATTTAATCTAAACTAACTCTATTTTAACCTAGTTCCGAATTTCAGATGATAATTTGCAAAAGAAATTAAAATTAAACTAAATTGATTTTTAAAAACTAATAATTAAAACACTAAGGTTTCCAAATCCACCCCACCGAAGTTAAGCATATATGTTCTAAAAATATAGCCTATCAAAACATTCCATGAATCCAACTATAAGACAAAAAACAAAGAATATCCCAACTAAACCAAAAGCATCTAATGTATCCGCTCTCAACAAATCACAAAGGAAATCTAATTTAATTGAAAAACATTCAATGTATCCATCAGATGAAATTCAAGGAATATCCAACAGATAATTTAAACTCAATCAATTATAAGATTAACTCAAATAATTGACAGAACATTTATACTAAAAATTGTGTACAAATCTGAACTACTACGCCAAACAACAGCGGGGCTTCATCTTCAACCTTAGCTGAAGAGTCTAGCCACTTATAACTATGAAACTGCAATATATAATAAAAGTGCTAAACATTTAAACTAAAACAACTAAATGTAAAGAAATAAATAAATAACTTAACATGGGAGAAATTCCACTCGCTGACGGGCAGCGCTTCCCCTCGTGGTGACAAAGCCTTCGAGATCCACCAGAATGCTAGCAGATGTCCACCGGTAAACACCAAAGTGGCTCAGGAATTGTACATTAAAGATGAAGTGAAGAAGGGCTTATATAGGGAAATATCACAAGTGCAATATGCTTCCAATCCGATGTGGGATACTGCAGATTCTAGTTTTTGCTCTTTGACCTTTGTCTACTAAAACTGCCATAACTTTCTCTAGAAAAATCATTTTATTGATCCGTAAAATTCTCCAAAAAATAGACATCGGGATCTTTCCAGGCATATATGGATCATCTCGTGGTTCTTCCTGAATCAATACAGTTAAATCCTCAAAAATGGCTGATCTGTCACGCTGAAATCATGCACAGCCTGACCTTTGTCTACTAAAACTGCCATAACTTTCTCTAGAAAAATCATTTTATTGATCCGTAAAATTCCCCAGAAAATAGACATCCGGATATTTCCAAGCATATATGACTCATCTTCTGGTTCTTCCTAAATCAATACAGTTTAATCCTCAAAAATGGATGATCTGCACGAGAAATTCTGGCAATTTAGTGAAACTTCTTTCCAAGCTTGTAAACCTGTAAAACAACGAAAACAACTCAAAGCAACAAATTCCTAAGCTAACAAATGTAAATTAAAGGGCCAAAATATGCACGGTGAGATAGTGTTTCAAACTTATCTTGATAATCTTGAACAAATTTTTGTTGTGTTAGCTTGGTGAGATTTCCTTGTGGATCATCAAAGAGAGATGGTCCAAATCTTTCCTGCAAAGAATTAACAAATTCTTTCCAACCCCTTAATTAAATGCTTTGGTACATCCGTTGATACCAACTTGATGCTGGACCATCTAAGCGGAAAAAAACCATAGCAAGTCTTTGAAATTCATGAATTTGATGTTACAAGAAGAATTGTTCCACCTAAACAACCGCTCTAAGGGTTCTCCAGAATTGAATCTTGAAAAATCCAGTTTAAATTGCTTGAATGGTATTGAATTATAGGGTGGACAATAGCCTCCTTCTTGATTTTCATGAGATGATAGTACGTTAAAAGCATGTTTGCTAATAATGATCTTCAATTCTTCTATGTTAGATGTAATCTTGGCAACTTGTTTATGAAATTCTTGGTGGATAGAAGCCAAGATCTCATCCTTCATTTGTTTCTGGATTTGAAGAACTTTATCCAATGAGACCTTATTATTCTTCTATCTTATTCCTTCAGCCATGGTAAGTGATTTGAAAGGAGAAAATGGAGATGATGATAGAATCAATGAAAGCACCAATGATGTCTTACCTAGCTAAAAAATGTGACTTGATTCGAGTACAAGCCTAAACTCCAAGAATGACAAGAAGGAAAATTTCTTTATTTTTTATTGAACGTCTCAGTTCTCTCAATATAAGTCCTATTTATACTAGTTTATGACTAAGTTAGCTAAGTTGATAGTTATAAAGGTAGTTACAATTCAGTTTTAACAATAACAACCCTTAACATCCTTGTAACTAACTAAATTGTCTTCTTTCCTTTGTGCTATCTGGATTGTTATGGTTGTAATCCTTGAAGCCTTAATAACCTTCCTAAGCTTTAGGAAAACTGTTTCAACATCCTTTCCTCTCTTTGCTACCTTGGTCACCTTGCTGCTTTTTTACATCTTTCTCTTAGTCTTTCTTTGTTGTTGTATCATATGACCAAGGCGACCTGATATTTTCTTTTTAATATGATGTATCAACTCAAATACCATAAGTATTATATCAGTAATTTTTCCTTTTGGAACAAATGCAATTTGACATTAAGAAATAATAAAAGGAAAAAATTTCTTTAGTCTATTAGCAAGTACTTTTGAAATTAACTTATAAAATACATTACATAGGTTAGTTGAGTTTTTTCAGTGCACATGATTGTTATAAATCTTAATTCCCTAAATGAAGTTGTTTTAATTTTATTTCCCGAAATAAGGTACTTTTTACCACATCATCAAGTAAAAAAGAAATAAATTACATCAATGGTCCTTATTATTTAACATGAGATTCAAATTAATCCTTAAAAAACTTATCTTTGCAATTCCTCTTCCTTAATCTCACCCATTTTGGAAAAAAAAAAAAAAAACTTAAATCAACCCTAATCTATGGTGTTAATTAGCAAATCTAATATTAAAAGGAGAATATTTCAATGTGATTCTACTAGTATAAAAAAATCTAAAATTTTACAAGAACTGAGCTTGAATTCCCACATTCATGCTGAAATTAGTGCAAATTAATTTTAGTCCATGTTGAAACTTTGCACTCCTTTTCAAGATTGTGACTGCAACTTTAACATTAATTTTTCTTTTCATTCTCATTTTTTCAGTTCCAAACTTGATTTTTTTTTTCTTCTGAATTTAGATGAGAACAACCTCACTAATATCGTCGCCCATGAAAAAATCTTGTCTGGCACAGTGCTATAAGAGATACATGGTACAAGACTTTATCTCACTTTTAAATATATTTCTCTCTCTTTTTTCATACCATTTAACAATAAGATGGACCATTGTGCCATGTATTTCTCTTGGTACTATGGCAGAAGAAAAATTCTCCTAAATGGTACATTTGAGAAAGGACAGAAAATACCTAATCCATGATGTGAACCCTTGCAAAAGTGTCTAGTTCATGTCTTCAGTTACAACTCGATCATATTGCTTCTGTTATATATAGTAGTAATAGAATAGATAAATGACGTCCATAAGGAACAAACGCAGCTACTTGAATTGTGTTAATTTTATGAGCCTAGCAGTATAGTTACAGACAAGTGGTTTACATGCACACACTCAAACTCCTAATCTTTGCCACCTGAAAATACACAGAATCGTAATAGTGAAATTTTTTCCCTTTTCCATTTTTCTTTTATTAGGTGTGATACTACCAAAAAATACACATCCAATAAAGAGACGACACATGGACCACCACATGGGTAGGCAAACAGGTCAACACACAGAGGGTTTGGGCTCCAGGTCATCACCGCCCTCCAAGTCACCAACCGCCTCATACATGGAAGGCCCCTAACCAAAACAGCAAGATGAAGCACAAACGGACGGCCCCAGGCCACCTAGCTGGGCCTCCTAGGCATCATTGCCCAGCCAAGTTGGGACTCCAGGTAACCAACCGCCCTATAACATAGACGGCTCCTAATCTAAACAGCAAGGCGAAGCACAAACGGATGGCCCCAAGCCACCTAGCTGGGCCTCCTAGGCATCATTGCCTAGCCAAGTTGGGACTCCAGGTCACCACCACCCTAGGCAGAAGGCTGCCTCGAAGCCCTATAAAAAGGCTTAGGTACGTATTCCAAAGGGATTCAACTTTTCTTAACCCTAAAAAGGGAATGCTCATCCTCTACATACATTTTATCTCACTCTGACAAAAGCATCAGAGCATCCTCAGAGACATCCCCTTCGGTGACCCCCTAGCTCATATCTTCTTCCCTGTGCAAATTTCCTCGAGGCCCGACCTCCAACTGAACAAACACATTTTTGGCATCAACAGATTGGTGTCATCCATAGGAAACCACCATCTCTCATTAAATAGTATCAGTGAAGAAGTTTAAAGAACTCATTTGTTGCCATGCCATCTAAAACCGCCAAGGATGTTGGTAAAGGAGTGATGAGGTCCAAGTAGAGTTCTTCGACCGATTCCGAGGCGCATCCTAACGTAGCTACTCTCTAGGTGCAGTTCGTAGAACTCTCGCGGCTAGTGGCTAACCTAGCCGTCGAGATTCACGAAGGAGCTCGTCAACCGTCACCAACACCCTCTCGATTGGACCTCGATCGCACCGATTCGGCCAACCCTGGACTCTCTATCAATGGTTGATCTGCAGCTGAGTCCTCTCCACCTCATATGGCTAAGTCTAGAGAAAGCCCCTCATCTAGGAGCAGTGAAGGTCTTGACAAACGAATAAAGGACATAGAGGGACGGATCAAAGAAGTGTTTAAAGGTCGTAGCCGCAGTGTTATGGTTGAGCTCGATGTGCAGGACCCTCCCTTCTCTCAGGAGGTCCTCGAGGCCCCCTCTCACCGAACTTTCGAATGCCTCAAATTAAACCTTATGACGGATCTACAAACCTCTTGGATCACCTTTAGCACTACAAAACTATGATGACGCTCTATAGACACTCCGATCTTGTGATGTGCCAAGCTTTCCCCTTGACACTCGAGAAGGTGGCAGAGACATGGTACTCCCGTTTGAAGCCAAGAGGCATCCATACATTCAGAGAGCTAAGTTATGCCTTCGCCTCACACTTCCTCAGTAGCAAAGAGCCGAAAAAAACCTCAGAGTCCCTATTCAACATCGGCCAGTTGAAAGGGGAGAAACTTCGGGCCTACATTTCGAGGTTCAATTCCGCCGCTTGGGAGATCTCCGACCTCAACCCTAGTGTCTAGATGTTGGCTTTCAAAAATGAGTTAAAATCTAGATCTTCATTTTTAAACTTACCAAGCGCCCGCCCCTTGACATGAGTGAAATCTTGTCCCGAGCTGAGAAATATATGCTGGTGGAAGATGACCTGGCATTTCGGAGGGAGTAAGAAGGGGCTGTGGAAAGGAAAAAGAGGGGCCAGGAACCTGTCAAGCGACCATTCCATAAAGATAGAATAAGGGCCCCCAGGCCCTTCGAGGATGGACCTTGGGCCCCCAAGCCCTTCGAGAGCAGACTCAGGGCCCCTAGACCCTTCGAGAACCTCACCCCGCTCAATACATCTAGGACCGACGTCCTGATGCAAATCCAGGACAAGGCGATCTTGTAGTGGCCCCCAAGACCATTATACCTCAACCATGACTGAGGCAAGTGGTGTAGGTTCCATAGGAACCATGGTCATAACACAGGAGAGTGCCAGACACTAAAGAACCAGATCAAGGCCCTCATCAGCAGAGGGCAGCTAAAAGAGTTTACCGGGCCTTGAATGGAGAAATTCATAGAGTGACCTCGAAGAAGTCCTGAGCGCTCGTTCGAGCGAAATAAGGCAGCATGACCTATTTGGAAGAGTCCTGGGCCAAGCTGTGGTGAGCCCAGCTAGAAGAAACCAGAGGTCATTACGACCAAAATCATCAAAATCATCTAGGGAGGCTTGCGGCTGGGGGTGCATCCAAAAACCGCAAAAAGTCTTATGGTCGGTCAGTAGCTTCTGTCTCCGGACCTTGCAAGCGATAGAAGGCGAACATGACCATTTTTTTCTCGGATAAGGACCTGGAAGGAGTCCAGGCCCCGCATGATGACACCGTAGTCATCTCCCTTTTGGTGGCTAATCACGAGGTTAGTTGAGTCCTGGTCGACAACAGGAGCTCGACCGACATCCAGTTCTATGATGTTTTCCAACAAATGCAACTAGAGGACTCCTGATTGGAACCGGTCTCCACCCCACTCTATGGCTTTTCGGGGGGTCTAGTGTTTGTAGAGGGCAGCATAACCCTCCCAGTAACAGTAGGAATGGCCTTGTAGATGACCACCGTACAGACTACCTTCCTGATCATTCGACAGCCTTCATCCTATAACATGATACTCGACTGACCTACTCTCAACAAACTCCGAGCAGTTGTCTCCACGTACCACCTGAAAGTTAAATTCCCTACGAAAGAAGGAGTGGGTGAAGTCAAAGGAGACCAACAGATCTCTATGTCCTGCTACCTCAGTGCGGTGAGAGAAGGCAAGAAGGCGGAGGCCCTCCCACTTGACTTGGATGACCTTAAAGATGAAGGAAGGCCAGCCGGTAGAAGAATTAACCACTGTACCCCTTGGTGATGATACTCGAGCCATCCAAATCGGCTCCAATCTCCCAGAAGCCCTTAAATGACCTTTACTCACCCTCCTCTGGGCAAACCAGGATTTTTTTGCCTGGTCCACCACAGACATGCTAAGGATCAACCCGGAAGTCATAATACATCGACTGAAAGTGAACCTAAGCCACAAGTCGGTCATCTAAAGAAAAAGATCATTTGCCTCCTAGTGGCAGGCCACCACTTGAGTAGATGGTCATGAACCACTATCCTCGGACTCATCCCTTTAGGGCCGACGAGGTGGATTGTTCCACGTGTGCTCAGCTCAATATCTCCAAGGTCTGAGCAGATGGTCATGAACCACTATCCTTGAACTCATCCCTCTAGGGTCAAACAGATTGATTGCTCCACGTGTGCCCAACCCAATATCTCCAAGGTCTGAGCAGATGGATTGCTCCACTTGTGCTCTGACTCATGTCTCCAAAGCTGAGCAGATGGATTGCTCCACTTGTGCTCGGCCCAATGTCTCCAAGGTACGAGCAGATGGATTGCTCCACTTGTGCTTGGACTCATGTCTTCAAGGCTGAGCAGATGGATTGCTCCACGTGTGCTCTGAGCATATGGATTGCTCCACTTGTGCTTGGACTCATATCCCCAAGTCTGAGCAGATGGATTGTTCTACGTGTGCTCGGCCCAATGTTTCCAAGGTCCGAGCAGATGGTCATGAACTACTGTCTTCGGACTCATCTCTCCAAGGTCCAAGTGGATGGTCATGAACCACTGTCCTCAAACTCATCTCTTCAAGGTCCGAGCAGATGGATTTCTCCACTTACGCTTGGACTCATGTCTTTAAGAATAAGCAAATGGATTACTCCACATGTGCTTGGCCCAATGTCTCCAAGGTCTGAGTAGATGGATTGCTCCACTTGTGCTTGGACTCATATCCCCAAGGTCGAGCAGATAAATTGCTCCACGTGTGCTCGACCAAATGTTTCCAAGGTCTGAGTAGATTGTCATGAACCACTTTCCTCGAAGTCATCCTTCTAGGGTCGAACAGATGGATTGCTCCACGTGTGCTTGGCCCAATATCTCCAAGGTCCGAGCAGATAGATTGCTCCACCTGTGCTCGAACTCATTTCTCCAAGGCTGAGCAGATGGATTGCTCCACGTGTGCTTGGCCTAATGTCTCCAAGGTCCAAGTAGATAGATTACTCCACTTGTGCTTGGACTCATGTCTCCAAGGCCGAGCAGATGGATTGCTCCATGTGTGCTCGACCAAATGTCTCCCAGGTCCAAGCAGATGGATTACTCCACTTGTGCTCAGACTCATATCCCCAAGGCCGAGCAGATTGATTGCTCCATGTTTGCTCTGCCCAATGTCTCCAAGGTCTGAGCAGATGGTCATGAACCACTATCCTCGGACTAACCCCTCTAAGGCCGAAGAGGTGGATTACTCCACATATCATTGGCTAAAAGCTCCAAGGGCCGAGCAGATGGTCACGAATCACTGTTCTCGAACTCATCCCTCTATGACCGAAGAGATGGATTGCTCCACATGCTCTCGACCACCAGCTCCAAGAGCCGAGCAGATGGTCATGAACCACTGTCCTTGGACTCATCCCTCTTGGGCCGAAGAGATAGAATGCTCCATGATGAGAGTCATAAAATGCATCTTAATAGTATTTATTTGTTAGCATTTTAGGGTTGATTTAGGGCTAAATTACACATTTATGCCTTAATAAGTCTAAAGTGTCATTCTTGGTTCATTGACTTTATTTCGATGCATTTTCAGGTATTTTGGGTTTAAAAGAGATAGAAAAGCTAACATTGCTTAAAGCATGAAGATTCTATGCATATTGTAGTGAAGGAATGGTTTCGAAAGGACAAAAGGGTTCCATGCTGCGGCGAGCCGAGGTTTGAGCCGTGGCCACCAGAAACCATTAGCTTCTGAGCTAGAGGCTGGAATCAGGCTGTGCGCTGTGGTCTCTAGAGCCTCTACAAAGCCAGGATCTAAGGTGGCACCACGGCGAGGAAAGGCTAAGCTGCGGTGCGAGCGCGATCCCCTATTTTTGTTTCATGACTTTATTAGGGCTTTAATGACATTTTTTGACCCAAAAATACCTTTGAACCTTTTGGGGGTATTATTAGAACACTTAGGTTTGATTGAAAAGGAGGCTGGAATTATGAGAGCAACCATATTCTTCTCCATTTTAGGTGATCAAGCATGAGCCTAATGTCCAACTAATCTCCAAGTAAGGCAAAATGATGAATTCCTAAGTGTAGTTCTTCTTATTTCTATTCTTGATTTAGTGTATGGATTCATTGTTAAACATTATTTATGATTTACTCTTTGATTAAGTAAGAATGAGATGATTTCCTTTTAATTCGGTGATTGCATCTTTCTCCTCCATATAAGTCTAGTCAAGCTCTTCTTATGTCAAGTTGTTAGATGTGATTGATTTCAGTAGATTCATCTTATAGATTTGTCCATTACTGTGGTATTGTTATTGAACTATATTTTCGTTTCTTGATAATCTATAAGATAGGTCATGTGTGCTTGAATTGGAATTAAAGAGTAATTTGCAGCAATTACATTAGGATGTTTATGTGCTTTGATTGAATATTTACCGATTGCTTGTTTGGGATGTGAAACCAACAATCGAGATAAAACTATTGAGTCAAGATAGGGATAAGGCAACAAACTTAGGAAGGATTCTTGGAACCTTATTATTTCTTTATTGAATCCTTTGTCATATTTTCACAACTCTCTCATATAGTTTCATTCGTAAAACAAAGATTCACTCATTTAAATTTCATCGTTTCGTGTTAAGGTTTACACTTTCTCTTGTAGTTCACTTTTCCTCGTGGGATCGACACCTTATCTATACACAATAATCGCGTGTTAGTTTGAGCGTAATCAAATTTTGGTGCCATTGCTGGGGAAAACACACTTAAAGAACAAGGAAGATTGTTAACTTTAAGACAAGACGGTAATATTATTCTTTGCTCTTTGTTTTGATTTTCTAATTTTTCTATTTTATTCATTTCCCCTCTTATTCCTTTGGTGTATGCTTAGACTAAGAGATGCGCGAGGTAGATTCATTGAAAGACCTGAAATAGAGTTACCCTCTCCTTCCACATCTGTTAGTGAAACCTCGCCTAGATCAAACCATAGTGCACACCCAAACGAGAATTTAGAGGATTTTGTTAACGTGGCCAACAATCACAATGAGAATGTTGCTAGGACACTTAAGGACTACTTGCATCCTAACCGAACGGCCACACCATCTTGAATCATGTTCTCCCCTAATGACCAACAACCTGAGTTTAAGCTGGCCATGATTCAATTGCTACCAACCTTCCATGGGTTTGAGAATGAGAGCCCCTATGTCCATATTAGGGAATTTAAGGAAGTAGTAGCAACCTTTCAAAGTAGGGCTGATCTGGTAGACACCATCAAACTTCGGTTTTTCCCTTTTTCACTTAAGGAAAAGGCCAAGGTTTAGCTGTACTCATTAAGGCCTAGGCCTATAGGTAGTTAGGATGAGATGACCCAAGCCTTCTTCTAAAAGCATTTACCAACCCATAAGACCAACAACCTCAAGAGACAAATCTCAAACTTTGCACAAAAAGAGAGTGAAGCCTTATATCAAGTTTGGGAACGTTTCAAAGACCTTTTGAATTCTTGTCCACACCATGGGTATGAGAGTTGGCTGGTAGTTAGCTATTTCTATGATGGACTTCTAAGTAGAGAAAGACAATTCATAAAAATGTTGTGTAATGGAGATTTTCTTCAGAAAGATCCCGACCAAGCCATAGATTTTCTAGATGACCTATCGGAAAAAGCCCACACTTGGACAGGACTGACTGCCATGGAAAGTACTAGGAGAAATCAAACCGCTGGAATTTATCAACTTAAGGAAGAGGATAGCCTTAAAACCCGTTTAGAAGTCCTAACTAAGGAAATTGAAGTTTTAAAAACCAAGGATGCTAGAGCCCCCGAACCAGTTGCTAGGGTAGAGTCCCATGAACCGTGTTTTATGTGTAATGAGGTAGATCATGTACCTAAGGATTGTCTAGCCTATTTTGAGATGAAGGGAGAGTGTAATGCTTTAGGTATACCCTTTAGGAAACCATACTCACCCTACTCTAACACCTACAATCCTGGTTGGAAGAATCACCCTAATTTTAGTTAGAGATCCGATCTACAACCTTATGCCCACTCTAGTACCCAATGAAAATCGGAAGCAACTTCATCTAATACACCACAACAAACCTTACCTTTGGAAGATGTTTTTAAGTCATTTTTGCAGATACATGCTAAGAGTGTGGAAGAGCAAGGCAAGATAAATCAATGGTTGCTTGAGGATCAACAAGGGATCAAAGAGGAACAAAAGGTGATAAAGAGCCAACTCACCAAGTTGACTAGTTTCTTGACGATTCAAGAGCAAAGTCATTTTCCTTCGCAGCCACAACCTAATCTAAGGGGACAACATATGGCGTAAACCTCTGATACTGACAATCAAAATGTTAAAGAGGTTAATACCATGATTACTCGCAGCGGTAAGAAAATTGATTGACCCACTCTACCATCAAATTTGATTCCTAACACCGTGAGCAACAAAGGATGAAGCCCCCAAGGAACAAGATGCCCATAGTGATTCTTTACAGATGCCTTTCCCTCAAGCACTCCTTAAACCTAAGAAGAGAAATTCAGCATTAAAAGGTGAGATTCTTGAACAACTTCAGCATGTTAAAATTAACCTTCCTCTTCTTCATGTCATAAAACAGGTTCCCAACTTTGCTAAAGTCATTAAGGATCTATGCACACTCAAGAGGAGCCACAATGTGAAGAAGACGATATTCTTAATGGAGCAAGCAAATGCGGTAATTGATAGCAAAACACAGCCCAAATATAAAGATCCGGGCTGTCCAACGGTGGCTTGCCAAATTGAAAACAAAGCTTGTGGCCAAGCATTTGCTAGATTTGGGGGCTAGTATAAATCTCATGCCATACTCCATTTACTTGCAACTCGGCCTAGGTGAGATCAAACCCACTTCCGTGGTACTCTAACTAGCGGATCGATCAGTAAGAAAACCAAGAGGTATTGTGGAAGATGTTTTATTGCAAATTGACAAATTCTATTACCCCGTTGAATTTTTGGTTTTAGGTGAATACAGAGTCAAAAATTCCCTTGATACTTGGAAGACCAGTCCTTGCCACCGCCAATGCCCTCATTAATTGCAGGAATGGCCTAATGACATTATCATTTGGAAATATGACTCTAGAGGTGAATGTTTTTCGAGTCTCAAGGCAGCCACATGAAGAGGATGAGTGTTTCGATACTTACATTATCGATGCGCTTATTTTGGAGGATGAGTACATTAAAGATAATTCTAACTCTTTGGAATTCCTTCTTAATAATTTTGATTTTGATGATTCTTCCATTTATCCCCATGCCATTAATGTTGTTGATGTTTTTGATAAGTCACAGGGATTTATGAAGAAATCATGGCAACCATGCTTTGAGGAGTTGCCTAAAAGATGGGAGGCACCCAAACCCTCTTCCGATGAGACACCAACGCTTAATTTAGTTCCACTATCCAAAGGACTCAAACATGTTTTTTTAAGCGCAAGTGATACATTTCCGGTTATTATTTCCTCCGAACTTAGTGATGTGCAATGTGATGAATTGTTGAATTTGTTAAGAGAACATAAATCTGCACTAGGTTGGACCATGGCCGACATAAAAGATGTTAGCCCCTCAATTTGTTCCCATAGGATTTATCTAGAAGAAGGAGCTAACCCTCGTAAAGACCCACAAAGAAGGCTAAATCCAACTATGAAAAAGGTAGTTAAGAAAGAAGTCTTAAAACTGTTGGATGCGGGAATTATATATCCAATATTGAATAGCAAGTGGGTCAATCTAACCCAAGTAGTTCCTAAAAAAGCTGGAGTGACCGTGGTAGAAAATGAAAAGGGAGTGTTAGTACCAACTAAGGTTATGACAGAGTGGCGTATGTGCATAGATTATAGGAAACTTAATTCGGCTACTTGGAAAAACCATTTTCCTCTTCCATTCATAGATCAAATTTTAGAACAGGTGGCTGGTTATCCTTTCTATTGTTTTTTAGATGGGTATTCGAGATACTACCAAATAGGAATTACCTTAGAGGATCAAGAGAAGACCACCTTTACATGTCCCTTTGGTACTTTTGCTTTTTGAAGAATACTCTTTGGTTTGTGTAATGCACCAGCTACTTTTCAAAGATGCATGATGAGTATTTTTAGTGACATGGTTGAAAAATGTGTGAAAGTGTATATGGATGATTTAACCATGTTTGAACTTCTTTTTATTCATGTTTATCTAATTTGAAAAATGTTTTGTGCAGGTAAGAAGAGAAGGGGCTTGTGCTTAATTAGGAGAAGTGCCATTTTATGGTGTCTTCCGGAATAGTCTTAGGCCATATAGTGTCTGAAAAGCGGATAGAAGTGGATAAATCGAAAATCGAATTGATCTTTAAACTATCCACTCCTAAGAATATTAAAGATGTTAGGTCTCTCTTAGGGCATGCCGGGTTTTATAGAAGGTTCATTCAAAATGTTAGTGCTATCTTTAGACCCTTATGTAACCTTTTAATAAAGGATCCTGAGTTTAAGTGGAGCCCCAAATGTGAACAAGCCTTTAGGACACTAATCTCTAAGCTTACAACCACCCCTATTATGCAATCACCAGATTTTACCTTGCCTTTTAAGATTATGTGTGATGCTAGTGACTATGTTGTATGGGCTGTTCTGGGACAAAAAAGGGAGGGAAAACCATTTGTTGTTTATTATGCTAGTAGAACCTTGAATCATTCTCAAATGATGTACACCACAACTGAGAAAGAATTACTAGCAGTAGTATTCGCATTGGATAAATTTCGCTCTTACCTAATTTGTTCATCTATCACTATATTCGCTGATCATTTTGCCCTTAAATTTCTTTTCTAAAAAACGAATGCTAAGGCCCGTTTGATACGTTGGATTTTGCTTTTGCAGGAATTTGACTTGACCATCAAAGACAAGAAGGGGGTGGAAAATGTTGTTGCGGATCATCTATCTTGCTTGGAATTTAAGAATGATGCTAACATTTTGCCCATTCGGGAAGCCTTTCCAGATGAGAATTTATTTTCTATCCTTAGTCACACACCATGGTATGCTGACATTACAAACTACTTGGTTTCCCGTCAAGTCCCATCCACATGGAATACACAAGATAAGTGTAAGTTTTTGGCTGAGGTAAAGAATTTTTATTTGAATGACCCTTATCTTTTTAAATATTGCCCCGACCAAATAATAAGAAGATGCATTCCGGATATGAAAGTTGATAGTGTGTTAACTTTTTGTCATACCTATGCTTGTGGTGGCCATTTTTCTATTAAAAAGACAGCCGCAAAAATTTTGCAATGTGGTTTTTATTGGCCTACTTTATTCAAGGATGCTAATGAGTTTTGTCGATTATGTGAAAGATGTTAAAGGTTAGGTTCATTGTCCCACCATTATATGATGCCTCTCAACCCGATCTTAGTGGTTGAAATATTTGATTGTTGGGGGATCGATTTTATGGGACCATTCCCACCTTCTTTTGGGTATCTTTACATTTTGTTTGCCGTTGATTATGTTTCTAAATGGGTTGAAGCAATACCTTGCCGCACTAATGATAATACGGTTGTTGTTAAATTTCTAAAAGATCATATTTTATCTAGGTACGGTACTCCACGTGTTATAATTAGTGATCAAGGGTCACATTTTTGTAACCGTTCTTTTGAGGCTTTAATGTGCAGGTATAGAGTCACCCATAAGGTTTCTATAGCTTATCATCCACAAACCAATGGCCACACTGAACTAGCAAATAGGGACATTAAGCGAATACTTGAGAAAATGGTAAATCCCAATCGAAAAGATTGGTCTTTGCACCTGTCGGATGCACTTTGGGCGTACCGGACAGCATACAAGACGGTTCTTGGAGCATCTCCTTATCGGTTGGTATTCGGCAAAGCATGTCACTTGCTGGTAGAACTTGAGCACAAAGCATATTTGGGCTATTTGGAATTTTAACTATGACTTGAAGATGTCCTGTGAAGAGAGGAAAATCTAACTTTGTAAACTTGCAGAGTTAAGGGATGATGCATATGATAATGCTAAAGACTTAAAGTCAAGAATGAAAGCAGTGCATGATCAAAAAATAATCCAGAAAAATTTTGAACAAGGTAATAGAGTTTTTCTGTATGACTCGCAGTTACATTTCTATTCGGGAAAATTGCGATCACGATGGAAGGGACCTTATATTGTGAAGAGTGTTTTTCCCAATGGAGTAGTTGAGGTTGAAGATCCTTCCGAGGGTCGGGCATTTCGAGTTAATGGCCAAAGGTTGAAGCTCTAGTTGTAACATGAACGTGTTAAAGATAGCCTCGAAGAGATCTCTTTGGTGGCCCCGGTTTATGCTTCTTAATCGGGTACTTTCGTTCCATTGTACATTAGTTTTAATTTTGTTAAGTCTTTGTTAATTTTAGAATTTTTGTTTTTAATTAAGTCTATTTTAATTTTAATTTCTAGTTTGATTTAATTTTTGTTTGTAGTTTCAGGTTTATTTTTAGTAATTTGGTTTACATTTTTATACCCATTTTTTTTGTTTGTTTCAACCCATAAATTTTTTTCTCTCCATTGGGCGCTGCTGCCTAAGCCCTCAAGCCTCGCCCACCAGTAATCCAAAAAAAATTTCTTTCCATTGGGTGCCGCAGCCCAGCTCGCCTCGCCCCACAGCAGCCCATCTCGCACCGCGGCGCACAGCAAGGCACATTTGGGGTTTAGGTCTTCGCGCCGCGGCACGAGTAAGTGTGAGCCGTGGCGCACACCCGTGACCTGCACTTTAAAATGGCCATTTTCCCCTCTTCTTCTTCATTTTCCTTTGAAAACAAACAGCCCCTCTTCTCTTCCTCTCATCCTCTCCCCAAATCCACCTTTACTCATCTACGTTTTCTCATTCTTTCTTGATTCTAACACAATTCCTTGAGGAATTTCTCACTTATATTGCAGATTTTGCTGCAAATTTCTCCAAAAAGCTTTGGTTCTAAGAGGATTTTGAGATTTCAAGAGGATTTCAAGTTTTTGGGTCTTCTCTCCAACTTTAGGCATTAAGTAAGATCAATTTTCTTGTCTTTATTGTGGACTTGCGATATTTGAGTGGTTACATTTGATTTAGTTCTCTTGTCTTAGAACAATTTGTTCAAATGGCACCTAAAACTAAGAGACAAAGGGGAAACAACCTCAAGAGTATGATGAGAGTAAATTTGTTAGTTACAATGTTAGTGAGAGGTATGTTAGTTTGATGCATGCTAGGAGACCTATTCCTGAAAGAGGTTTCACTATCACAGAGAGAGGAAACCCAACTTTGTTTAAAATGATTACTGATAGGAAGTGGGGTGCATTTGGAAGACAACCACCTAATTTCATTATTAATGTGGTTAGAGAGTTTTATGCCAATGCAGAAGAGCGTAGAAATGGCAAAGCGATGATTAGAGGAAAAACAGTTTCCTTTGACAGTGCATCTATTAATAGATTTTATGGGCTACCTGACATTGAGAACAACGAATATACAGCTTATTTGTCTAATATTGACTATGATGCGGTTTGTAATACACTCTGTATCCTGGGCACGACTTGGAAGATGTCGAGTGGTAATTTTAAGACCTTATCAGGTACTTCTCTGACTGTGAATGCTCAGGCTTGGCAATACTTTATTTGTCAGAAGATGATGCCCGCTATGCATTATAGCGATGTTACTATTGAGACGGTTGTTCTTATATATGCTATTTTGATGGGTATGACGATTGATGTGGGCCATATAATGTTTAATTCTATCATCCACATTATGAGACAAAAGCTTGGTCTATACTTTCCTTCCTTGATTACCCAGTTATGCATCTAAGTCGTCGTCTAGTACAGTAGTGATGAGGAAGCACAGCACCCCAAGAAGCCTATCGATGATAGAATGCTCATTGTGATTAAGGCAACAAGGTCGCAAGCTCCTGGAGAGGAAGCAGTGGTCTTTGACTGTTGTAGAGCGGCTTGAGGGTTTAGAGATTCAATTTGATGAGCATCAGAAATTCTTACAGGATAGGTTTGATTGTCAGGAACGATTCTTAGCCAGGTAAGCAGGCTATCAAGCGGGGTTTATTCTTCTTTTGGTCAGATGTACCAACACCTTGCCTCTGCCACCGGTTGTGATATGGATCATTTTCCCACCTTGCCACCCTATCCGGATTCATCCTTTGATCCAACCCTAGAGGAGGATGAAGAGGATGAAGAGGAGGGCGATGACATGGAGGATTAGCTTTTGGGTTGTCTTTTGTTCGTGTCGTTTTATTTTATTATCGGATGACTATATTAACTTTTATAATTGATTAACTTTTCGTTATCTTTATTTTTCGTACTTCGTCTTTCATTTTTAGTTAATTCTTTAATTTTGGTGTGCTAACCTAACATTCGGTGGGAATCTTAATGTTACACTGTAGTTTCCTTCTTTTTGTTTGTTTTGTTCTATATTAGAGATCGAAATTTCAAAGAGAGGAATGGTATGGAGTTCAAATGGTCATGCACAATTTTTAACTTCCTCGCACTTTTGGTTAAAAAGGGAGTTTCCTTTACTTTTGCTTTCACATTGAGGACAACGCTTATCTTAAGTTGGGGGTGGAGGAAACACATTTCTTATTCCATACCATTGAATTGCTTGGTGTCACTTTTTGTAGTTTTAATTCGTTTGTTAGGATATATATATATATATATATATATATATATATATATATATATATATGTTTTGTGTTAACTTTGGAGTTAATTTACATGTCAATGATATGAGTTTAATTGAGATAGCATATAGCGTTTAGAAGAAGTTAAATCTTGTTTCGGTTTGAGAATAATTTTAAGTGATCTTCATTTTGTTTGAGACTCTGGTTTGTGGTAAGATTGCATGATCAGTCTAAAACATTTAGAGAAGTTTTATGTGCGATTGTTTTGTGAATACGTTTGCGGTCTCGACAAGCTCTAGAACTTATTTGATAATCACTTGAGGTGAAATCCTAGAATGCACACTACTTAGGATATGATGTAGGTCATCTTTGGACCGTTTGAGCCCTTCAACCTTACCCTTGTTGTATTTATCACTAGTCACCTGTTTGAGCCTTTTTCTTGAAAAAAAAAATTGAGCCTTGTTTCTTTCAATAGACCATTTATTTACGTTTATGAGCCAAAAAATATTTTATCCTTACCTTTCTTTTAAGAGAACTTAGTTTATACACATTTGTTGAGAAGCACTTAAGAGGAGTAAGGATGGAAATATGAAGAAAATCTAATATCACTACCATAACCCAAGTACATTAAAGGAGATAGATTGGGGGTTGTGGAAAAGAGTAAAAAAAAGAAAACGGAGGTGAATGGTTATGTGCTAAAAAAAAATATACAGAAGTGAAATTTTGGCAAAGAAAGAAGAAAAAAATGGTGAATTATTGAGAGAAATGCTCGAAAAATGGTTGAATGAGTTGGGTGTTGAAGTAAGGTTATCTAGTGCTTAAAGTGGTTGTGTTTAAATCAAGAGATTGAGTTCTTTTACTTGTTTAATCCTTCCCGTTCTTTCTTGACCTTTACCTTAGCCTAACGTTACAAACCTATTAAAAACCTAGTGATCCGATGTACTGTGATTTTTCTACATTAGTGAGGAGTGATTTGAAAAGTGAGCCTATGGAGTTTGATTTGTGATTGATGTCACACAATTTAATATGTTTTTAGAGGCCAAAACTTGTATTCATGAATGTTGTGCATAAAATCATCTGGGTGTTTGGATTAATAGTTTGTGGTAAGATGGATGTTAAGAGTCGATAATGATTTTGAGGTTGATGTTTGGATTGTTTTTGGACTTGGGTGGTATTTAATGATTCTATGTGTTGTGTGTTATGTGCGATTTTTGAGACAAAAAGTTGAATTGCTCTTGGATTAACGCTAACATTGCTTTATTTTGTTTTGATTTCTAATATAGAATTCATTTCATATCTTTTTCGCTTAAATTGCTAGTGACTAGCAATAAGCTAGTTGGGGGTTATGATGAGAGTCATAAAATGCATCTTAATAGTATTTATTTGTTAGCATTTTAGGGCTGATTTAGGACTGAATTACACATTTATGCCTTAATAATTCTAAAGTGTCATTCTTGGTTTATTGACTTATTTCGATGCATTTTCAGGTATTTTGGGTTTCAAAGAGATGGAAAAGCTAACTTTGCTTAAATCACGAAGATTCTATGCATATTGTAGTGAAGGAATGGTTTCGGAAGGACAAAATGAAGAGAAACCCATTTCTAGGGTTCTATGTTGCGGCGAGCCATGGTTTGAGCCACGGCCACCCAAAACCATTAGCTTCTGAGCTAGAGGCTGGAATTAGGCAGTGCGCCGCGGCCTGGACCAGTGTGCACCATGCCTCTAAAGCCTCTACAAAGCCAAGATCCAAGGTGGTGCCGCGGCGAGGAAAGGCTGAGCCGCGGCACGAGTGTGATCCCCTGTTTCTCTTTCACGACTTTATTAGGGCTTTAATGACATTTTTTGACCTGAAAATACCCTTGAACCTTTTGGGGTATTAATAGAACACTTAGGTTTGATTGAAAAGGAGGCTGGAATTAGGAGAGCAACCATATTCTTCTCCATTTTAGGTGATCAAGCATGAGCCTAATGTCCAACTAATCTCCAAGCAAGGCAAAAGGATGAATCCCTAGGTGTAGTTGTTCTTATTTCTATTCTTGATTCAGTGTATGGATTCATTGTTAAACATTACTTATGATTTACTCTTTGATTAAGTAAGAATGAGATGATTTCCTCTTAATCCGGTGATTGCATCTTTCTCCTCCATATAAGTCTAGTCAAGCTCTTTTTATGTCGAATTGTTAGATCTGATTGATTTCGGTAGATTCATCTTATAGATTTGTCCATTACTGTAGTATTGTTATTGAACTATATTGTCATTTCTTGATAATCTATAAGATAGGTCATGTGTGCTTGAATCGGAATTAAAGAGTAATTTGTAGCAATTACATTAGGATGTTTATGTGCTTTGATTAAATATTTACCTATTGCTTGTTTGGGATGTGAAACCAGCAATCGAGATAAAACTATTGAGTCAAGATAGGGATAAGGCAACGAACTTAGTAAGGATTCCTGGAACCTTGTCATTTCTTTATTGAATCCTTTGTCATTTTTTCACAACTCTCTCATATAGTTTTATTCGTAAAACAAAGATTCACTCATTTGAATTTCATCGTTTCGTGTTAAGGTTTACACTTTCTCTTGAAGTTCGCTTTTCCTCGTGGGATTGACACCTCATCTATACACAATAATTGTGTGTTAGTTTGAGTGTAATCACTCCACACATGCTCGGCTCGGCTCTGTCAAAACACGGTACGTTACCCTTCTTTTTGCTAAAAACTGAACCCTACCATACTTCCTTAAGCACATAAATATACTCAAGGAAGTGGGGGGCCTCTGATACTACCAAAAAATACAGATCCAATAAAGAGATGACACGTGGACCACCACATAGGTAAGAAAACATGTCAACACACAGAGGGCCCGGGCTCCAGGTCATCACTGCCCTCCAGGTCACCAGCCGTCCTTGGGCTAAAGTTTGCCTCATACTTGGATGGCCCCTAGCCAAAACAGCAAGGCGAAGCACAAACGGACAGCCCTAGGCCACCTAGCTGGGCCTCTTAGGCATCATTGCCCAGCCAAGTTGGGACTCCAGGTCACCAACCGCCCTAATAAATAGATGGCTCCTGATCCATACAGCAAGACGAAGCACAAACGGACGGCCCCAGGCCACCTAGCTGGGCCTCCTGGGCATCATTGCCTAACCAAGTTGGGACTCCAGGTCACCACAGCCCTGGGCAGAAGGCCCCCTCAAAGCCTTATAAAAGGGCTCAGGTATGCATTCCAAAGGGATCCAACTTTTCTTGACCCTAAAATGGGAATGCTCGTCCTCTACATACATTTTATCTCACTCTGACAAAAGCATCGGAGCATCCTCGGAGGCATCCCCTTCGGCAACCCCCTAGCTCATCTCTTCTTCCTTGTGCAGATTTTCCCATGGCCTGGCCTCCAACTCAGCAAACATATATTTGGCATCAACAAGGTGTTTGTCGAAGTAGCTTATAAAAGAAATAAAAAAGTCTTCGAAAATACTAGTTGACTAGATTTAAGGGAATTGTGAATTATTGATCGACATTGTGTTTTGTATTTTAATTCAAATACCTATTTGCAGTACTTCATACTTAATTATGATTGGTGTGATCAATATATATATATAAAATTTGTTTTAATATTTAATAATACTTAAATTACATAAATTAATCTAAAATATTATATAAATTAATCTAAATTACAAAACATTTTTTTCATTTTTCTAAAGAATATTAAATAGTCAGGAAAACAAAATATATTTTCACCTTTTAAAGAATTATCTAACAAATAGAATGTTAACATATATTGGTTTCCTATTGTATTTAGTTTCTTATTATGTTTTGATTCCTAATTCTACTCAGGTTTGAACTATTAGACTCTATATAAGTTTGTTCATGTAATGCATCCAACATACAACAGCAATACATAATTTCTTTCATTCTCTCTTACTTTAATATGGTATCACAAAACAATAATACATTTTAATTTAACATAATGTCAGAGTGGTTGAGTTTATTTCGATAGTAGTCCAATTTTTTCCACAATTTCGACGGGTGGCCTAATCTCGCTCGTTCGAATATACCTTTCTTTCCTATTCTAGATTATTATACCTATATTTCTTTGATACATTTTTGACCAGATTCATAATCTATAATGAAAGTTCTTGATTGTGATGAAGTTTCTTAATTTCAAGTTTCAGTCTTGAGTTCTAGTAATCCTCTTATTTTTGTATTCATTGATAATCCTCTTATTTCTGTATTCATCGGTAATCCTCACCCAATCTTGTGAAGAGGTGTTAAAGCCATCATTGTACCATTCACTTTGTTTTTACCCATATTTCGATTCTTTTCTTGTTTTCAACGAAGGGCACGTGCAAGGAGGTGAGCTTCCATATGAGGGGGAGTTACTTCCGTAGAGTTCTTCATCAAAACTTGTTATTCTTGATTCTTCTCAATGCTTCTTTGATTTAGATTACAAACTCAAGTTGGTATCCACTTAACTATATTGAGTTTGAGGATGTTTGTTAACGTATATTGATTTTCTATTGTATTTATTTTCCTATTATGTTTGGATTCCTAATTCTACTATAGGGTTTTCACTATTACACTCTATATATAGTTTTGTTCATGTAATACATATAGCATACAACAATATATAATTTCTTCCAATCTCTCTTACTTCAATAAGGAAAAAGATAAATTAACTTTCGAAGTTTTTCACTTGTGTTTATTTGGTCCACAACTTTTAATTTGTATATATTTGACTTTAAGAAACCTAATTCCGTCAAATTGAGTCTTTATGTTTATGTGACCCTTGAACCATCCATGAGTCAATTTAAAACATGATTTCATTCAAATGAACGCATATCGTGAACAAATTTTTTATATATAGTCATGTTACAATTAATATTAAATTTGACTTGAATTTACAAATATATTTCTTCACTATACCTATACATTCTCAAAAATAAATGGAACATTTGAAAAACTTATTAACTTAAATGTGATTTAGAATCTCGATGCATTTGTCTTGTTAACAAGTAGCAGTAGTGCACCCGTTAAATATCGAACTCAATTAATTACAGAGTAATACATAATTTCTTAACAAAAAATCAAAATAGTTAGGTAATAAAAGATTCTATCACATTTTTTTTTTTTACTAATTAGTACTTTTTTAGAATTTGTAGTAAAACACGTGAAAAATATTATTAAATAATCATACAATCACGTGATAAAAGTGTGATATAAAAAAGTGGAATTCTATTAAAAAAAATAAAAGAAAAAAATATTGTTACAAGTGTTTGGGAGGAATTTTGATAAGCTGCCATATATACATATCTCAGTTGACCTTATTGATTCACTAATCAGATCGAGACAAATGCACGGTGACCAAACCTACATCACTAGTCTTGTGATGATTGCCACATGGTTATACCAGTGGAAGGAAACAAGGATGCGTAAGGGAACTTATGCAACCCTTCAGCACTACGTCATAACCCTTGAGAGCACCCTCGTAACCTAGGCAGCTAGTAAAACATCAGTTGTGTTATGATCATCACGTGGTTATACTTATGGAAGGAAGTAAGGATGCACAAGGGGACTTGTGCAACTCTTCAACATTACGTTGCAACCCTTGAGGGCATCCTCATAACCTAGGCAGCTGGTAGGACCACGACATTGCTAAAGGTAGTTACAAGCTTGCAAAACGGGCCAACGTCTATCTTGACAAGTCCTAGATCTCGACAGTCCTCCTAGGACCTGTCGAACAATGGTTGATCTTTCTTGACATCCTCCTAGCACCCTTCACATAAATCTTTAACAATAGTGGAGGATTTCGAAGGACACCTAAGGGGCCGAGCAAGTTCTAGCAAGTCCACATTGCTAAGGCACCTGTTGAAGCCCTTTCATCTATCCTCGTAGCCCTCTCCTAGAAACATTTGGGGATTTGGATTGGTGTCTAGATTAGAGGCTCATCGAAGGCTTTTAAGCTAGGTCTTAGACTTATTCTCAAAGGCAGAAGAGTTAGTGAGGAAGTGTATCCCAAAAAGTGACTGTCACCCACCACATCACATGGCATCGTGATACCCTCTCTATAGGATTGCGACCATTGAGTGACTGACATGCCTGAAATAAGGCCATGATACATGTGACCACTGCTATTTCTCTATAAATTCCCTTACTCTTCTCACACTAAGGAAATAGTGATGAGAAACATGCAAAACTTTCCACCTCTCTCTTAAGAATTGCTCTATTCTCTCCCCTCTCCACATCTCTGAGTGGATGCTCTAGACCTTCTACTGTCACCCAGTAGAATAAATCATCGGTTAGAATAATGAAACCCTACTTAGAATGCGGTCATCAAGTAGAATACATCGCTACTAGGGAGGTATGTCTACGATTCAAATGGTGAAAATAGGAAGTTAGGTTGGGAGCCAACACCCTACACCCTAAGAATGCGAGGAAATACCTTGGGGTATACCATTGGAATGAGCACCTCTCCTCAAGTGAATCCCTACTTAGCCACTGCCATAGTTGAGCTCAAATATGTGCAAAGATTAATCTTGGAGGCCATATTAAGAAACTGTAAGGATGCCCAGCCCAAAACCGATGGTGGAGAGCGAAGCATCCCAAATGGGCCTCTAAACCCGATGAAGCCCACTCCACAAGTGACACTAGCTGGAATGCATATTGTCGCCTCAACCTAACATACCCACCGCAGTCTTAAACCAAAGGAAACCTAAACCTCCATGGGGTTTGTTACTTTAGAGAAACTCTAAGGTCTTCTCCACAAAGAACGCACCCATGTTTCCCTAAGTGGGGAGGCCCAATATGAATTTAGGAATCCATACTCTACACAGTATGTAAGGATACCCTATCCTCTAAAGTACAAAATAGCCCAGTTTCACCCTTTTTCAATGAGAAGTCCAAAAATTCTTATGAGCATTTAGTGTGGCTTCTTAATTCTTTGGGCATCCTTGCTATGATCATGTGCTGAGATTGACAAAGCATATACCCTACATCCTTTTTTATATATGCGATATCGGTTTCAATAAATCCTTTATATTTGAAAAAAAAAATAACAAGAGAGAAAAACCAAACACTAAGCATAGATGTGATAAAAAACTTCATTTATATTTATAAAAAATGAGGTATAAGGATGTAGATCCCTTAACTCGGCCCAAGTGATGGGGGTAGTCGAACCTCCACTAGTAGATCCACAAAAAAAAAAAAAAAAAAAAATAGGCACCACGTTCAAGTCTTCCATCGGAACCCCCAACAGTGACTCTGGTTCCTTAGAAGCCTCCTATGCCTGCAAGAAAGGTTTAGAGATAAGTACCCAACACTTAAGAAATACTAAAATGGATGTACTAAACTCATAAAATGCAAATATAAGAAGAGAGCATTACCACCATTACACTTTTTCCTTTCATCATTTTGCTATGAGTGTTTTGCTTAGCCTTATGGGTTACGATAAGAGTCACTTATACGTTGAAAGTTCTAAAAGCAAGAGCTTGCTTGTGAATCATCAAGCATGTAGTCTTGAGGCATGCCTCCGAAGCCCTAAGCATAGGCACGCCACCACCTATGATAGCTTGAGACTTGGCAAGTTTCTTTATGGATTTCCTCCTCTCAAAGTTCTTCTTGCTCACCGAAGCCTTGAATGCTAGATCATTTTCCAGCACCACAGAGAGGTCTGAGATGCCCACTTCAATGAAAGTAATCGTATAGTTGCACAGCCTCTTCTCTACCACCTTCCAAAGCTTAATGAACTCTAAAATCTTGTTAAGGTTTTGAGTACCTCTTCCTTCCAAGCAGATAGCATGACCATTCTAAACAATGACCTTGACACTTCCTAAAAAAAGTTTAAAGTAAAATACTTTTCTTTTGAAAGTGGGTGGTAAGCCTAAAAGATAGGGGTGCAAACCCAAGAGTTTTGTGCGAAACCGCCTCTTGGCCTTCGCAAACGCAAGGGGGCAAATTTTTTGAAGGGGGAAAATTGTTTCGGAGGACATTTAATAAGATGCCATGTATACATCTCTAAGTTGACCTTATTAATTCACCAATCAGATCGAGACATCAATTCCTACATTACTAGCCTTATGATAGATTTATGAATATCAAACCTAATAGAACTAGGAAACATAAACTAAGTAAGACTAAGAAACCCACTATGACACATACTAGGAAACCTAATAGGACTCTATAGGACTCTCAACATAATCCTAATATGTATATAATTAGAAAACTTCCTAATATCTCTCAACACTCTCATCAAATTGGAGCACACACATGAACCAACTTGTTATAAAGAAACCCATACTAATAACAAACCTATCCAATCTGAAACAAAAAAAAAAAACTTAATCCCATAAATTATAATAACCCATGAGAATAAGTCGAGGCTCCACACCCACGACAAATAGTTAGGTCACCAAGTTGGTACCACATAACGGGACAAGATCTGAGAACATCGGATCAATATGACTTTGATTGTTTTTTGTCTTGTTTTTTTTCATAATGTTGTCTTGAATGGGCTCCAATCAATGAGTTAAGAGGATACAACATCAACACAGGTTGGATCGAGTTAACAACATCAACATGCATAGGTCAACAACATCAATATCAGGGGTGAGGAACTCTTCTTCTTCTTCTTCTTCTTGAACTATTCATCTTCTTTTTCAATTTCTTATCGAACTCTTATTTTTTTCTTCAAATTATTCTTGAGGTATTCTTCTTCTTGAACTCTTCTTCTTTTTTTTCAAAAAAAAAAAAAAAAAACAGATGGAATCTGATAAAATCTCGTCGAAAAAACAGAAAAAAGAACCTACTAGAAAAAAAATGTAACGACCCATCTCGAGCAGGCCGTACTCGGAACGACATCATTACTTTTGAGTACTGAGCACCTAGACCTAAATCCAAACATGCAGCCCAACAATTTATTCAAGCATATAAACATCACTTCATGCACTATTAATATAAGTATACACTTTTTTTCTTTATATCTACAACAATTTCTATAATACATCATTTGGAGTTTAAAAAAGTGCCTCTTAAGGCATAAGTTTACAAAAAAAATTACAATCATGACATATACATATCATTTTAGACCCCTACAATAAAAAAATGTGAGGATGCCTTGCGTGTGAACCCACCTATCCACACCTTCTTCTTCTTCGAACCCTTCACTTACTTGGTCCTAAGCTTTTCGTGGATTTTTCTGAAATGTTAAAAAGGGAAGGGAGGGGGGTGTGAGCTAAAAAGCTCAAGTAATCATATTACTCAAAGTAATTGTCTCCAAGGGTTTTGTTTAATTATAATCAAACCTTATTCTATAATCACAGTTTATATAACTAGGACTGGTATATATATAAAGTAGTTATTTTCCTCATTTCTCACCACAAGATAGATACACTCGTTACAAGAGAGTATTAAAGCATTTAAGAAATCACAAATATACATAGTCATACATCACACAACGCAAAGGTGAAACAATCATAAGCATCATCATCTCAAAATATTCATGTCTTATGTGAAATCATCTCAATCCTATATTCTCATCATTTTATATATCACAATGGGGACGTCTCCCTATGTACCGATACGTCTCTCAGTATATTTAACTTGGATCCCCCTTACCCCTTCCCGAGCCCTTCCCGAGCGAGGTTCTATCCTAACTTATCACTTCACTCGCTCCACACAATCATCAAGAAACTCATATCTTGTGAAGTACATTAACAACACAATAATTTTTTAAACATCAAAATTCATAAAATCAATCATATCACAACTTTACTTCAAAAACACATCAAAACATATCTATATTTACATTTTACACATTCGTTCATATTTCTATATGATTTTTTTTGCCATAATTATTATTCTTACATACATTTTTAACTTTATGTTTTATTATATAATTTACCACATTATTAATAGCAAGGTGAAACTCACCTTTGTCGTACCGAGTACTATTCTCGGACTACTTCCTTGCCCTTGATATTTCCTTCAACCACACCTAAAGAATATGTCAATCCACATATCAAACAAAGATACATACACAATGTTCATCCATGACATAAATTTATATACATAAAGTAAAGTTATGTTTTAAGTCACAAGTGTTTCTTTCCTTTTTGTCTAAATGTTCTTATAGATCTTACTTTCAAATATTAAAAGTGATAAGAAGGAGTATTCTTATGATCATTAAATTCATGTTTTTATCATATAATTACGTTAAGTTGTTTTAGAATGACTTACAATTCAAAAGAGTAAGTAAAACTTTGTGTATAGTTGAAAACAGGGCTGATCCAGTCGACTACTTCAAGTCTCCAATCGATCGAACTTAAGTCCAAAAGGTTTCTGCCCAATTATACAATCGACTAGACACTCCATCCAGTCGACTAGAATCCTACAATGTAGCATACAATCGATTGGACACTCAGTCTAGTCGACTAGACTCTCGTTTTTCAGCATAACCCGCCCTGAAAAATCTACTTTTTCCCTTCAAAACTTGTTTGGTTCTCATATGATTTCCAGTCCTTTCAAAACACATGTTACATGGGGATTAAAATCAAGAATTTGACACTACCCATGGAAAAATTTTAAGTTAAAACTCTAAAATCAACAACTTAATATAAACTCATTTTTCTTGAAACAATTTTTTTTTCTCAAACATTTCTTAGGAATGCTTCAAATTCATGGATTTTTAAACTAAACCTTAAATTACTAAGCTTACTAGAAGAAAGAAATGAAAATAAAAATGACTTTACTTGTGATTCTCACACTCTTAGCTCTAACAAAGACCAAAGAAGAAGATTAGGGGAGAAGAAGTTGGAGATTTATGGAATGCACAAGAAAGGACCCGAAAATGGGTGTCCTCACTCTCCCCCTCTCATTTTTATACCCCTTCTTTAAAATGTTAACTTATCTTCTTCCCCTTCTCTAAATATTTAATTAAATTTCATGTCGTCCTCCCTTGAATTATTGAAAAATTGCAAATAATATCCCAAAGTTTTCATTTGTCTCAGTAATGTTTCTTATAAATTACTCTATTCATTATGCATTATGTATATACCATATTTATCATGAAAACTTTTAAATTTACTCAAGCGACAATTATAATTAAAAGTAGAAAGTGTAAATGAGAAAAGAAATTGGATTCTACAAGCAAACACACTATAGAAATGCCAAAAAAATTGTCGACAAAAAATAAAATAAAAACTAAAAAAACATATTATATATATATATATATATATATATATATATATATATATATATATATTAATGGTGTTTCTTTCGGATCACCACAAGATCACAAACCATGAGCTATAATACCATGTTGAAATTTAATTTAGGGATAGAGATGAGAAGAAACATTATAGAATTCTTTGTAATCATTGTTAATTATCTTAATATAATTCAACAATCTTATATATAGACTTATGAATATTGAACCTAATAGAACTAGGAGACATAAACTAAGGAAGACTAAGAAACCTACTAGGACACCTAATAGAAAACCTAATAGGACTCTAGGACTCTCAGCATAAACCTTATACATATGTAATTAGGAAACTTCCTAATATCTATCAACTATACCATTAGAGCAGATTGAGTACTTTAAGATAGAAAAAATAACGCCTATAATAAATGAATCACAACTTTAGACCATTGTTTTGAACCATTGATAATTGACAAAATAGATAAGTAATGGATAAGTAATTTTTCCGTGCTTTATTAATTTTGCCTTTAATGGATCACTATAGTGAGTAAGATATGCGAAATGGTTCAAAATGATGGTCCATTGAGGTAGTAAATAGAGAATTATTCAAAAACTAATTAATTTTAACCCTCGATGTGTTACCTTTTTTAGCACTGTTATTTGAATCACAAAAATGATTTAATAGACCACCAAAAGGAGCCACACCAATCGTTTTCTATCACTTCACTCTCTTTCACTCGCTACGGTAGTTTTTTTAGTGAAAAACAAGAATTTTACTAGTTTAACTTAATTCCTTATATTGGAATTTTACATTTAAATTATAATATTAAAATTAAGGATAAGAGAAAAGACTGAAAGGATGTGTTGTTCTATAATAACCTTTCAAAATGATGCAAGTGGTAGTTACTTGAATGAAGGGACATGCCTTTAGAAAGTGCCTATTGGAAGATATATGTCTCTTGAATTTGAATCATTTGAAAAGGTGAATTAACTACCTATATGTCTGAATAGTTGTGACTTTCTAGAATGGTGTCTAAACACCATTTCAAATCTATAAATCGGAGAAGATATTTCATAGATCATATTCATAACTTTTCTAATAATTTTTCGTTCTCCTGCATTCTTCCACTACACACAAACTATGTCATTACAAGTACTTAGTTTCTAAACAGTTTCATAGAGAGTTTTGGGGAATCTATTCAGAATTGTTATTTGCAAAATTTCACAAGACTTTGTTGTATCCTGAAAGCGGATTTGTTAGGAACCTATTAGCAAACTATTTGGAACGGAGGAAACTAGTACCTTAAAGAAAGCAATTTACGCGCTTCAAAGCCTTAAACCACTTTGTTCTTTTCTTTTTTTTTTTCAACTCATATTTTTATTAAATTTAAATCCATATTTTCTATTACTTTAATCTACAAATCTCCAACACCTTATACATTCTAATTTCACTAATTCACTTTTTAGTAGTTTATTTTCATGGGTATTTTGATGGTTGATCTATCATTACTCGGAAGATTTATCAATACATAGAAGCTTCACTTACACGTTAGTAACATGACCCTTTATAACATAAAATATATAAAATAATATGCTATAATATAAGGTGATTAAAGATTTTTTAAAGCCTTAATGTTTACTTTTGATGGATGATGTATCATTACTTAGAACATTTATCTCTTCTTTTTTTTATAAATACTTGAATATTTATTAATATATAGAAGCCTTGACTTACACATTAGTAAACCATTTCTTCCAAACTCTCTCTCTCTATATATATATATATATATATGATAAATGATCGCCGTCAAGGAACAAATTAAACAGAGCATATCCTCCTCCTCCGCCATCAAGGACCTCCACCTCCTATAAGGCTGTAACCTATCATATATGGCAATCGATTTGGGTATAGAACAATACGGCAACAAAAGCAGAGCTTCAAGTGCGGTGAACTCAATCTTCATGTCAACAGTGAGTGTGGCAGCAAAGATACTGGTTTCAGTGGCATCATCAAGCTCAATAGTTGACAACACAGACAAGTGGACGCCAAAAGATCATTTGAGGTTCATGGTTATTGTTAACTAAATGATATTTCCTACTCCTATTGCAATATTAGTTTCCTAGTTTCGTATGTATTAGTTTCCTAATTTTTCAATTTATTATAACGCTAGGTTTCCTATTTCTAGTAGGTTTTATATTCTTAGCCTATATATATAGGCTTATATTCGTCTTTCACAATACATCAATAATACAAGAGTTTTTTCTCCAATCTCTTTTTATTTTCTAACATGGTATCAGATCTATTGATCTTGTTTTGAGAGTCGTCTTTTGAGCTTCTGCAATTTCAGCGGGCGACCTAATGCCGCTCGTCTGGAAATAACCCATTTTCTTTCTTGTTCTGTACTATTATATCTTTTAGATTTTTTTCCATCATTGCAAATAAGTATACATCGGAAAAAATTGACCAGATCAAGCCCAAAGATATGTTTCTAGTATGTTATATCTGCTTTTAACCCACGATTATGTTCTTGGTTCTGCCAATCTGTGACCCACGATTTCGCTCCAAGTCTTGCCAATTTATCACTCGTGATTCCTCCCCGGGTACCTATATGTCACCAGTGATTTCGCTCTAGGTCCCTGTCTGTCACCCATGATTCCGCTCCAGGTCCTTGCCTATCACCCGTGATTCCACTCCGGGTCCTTGTTTGTCACCCGTGATTCCGCTTTGGGTCCCTGCCAGTCACCCATGATTCTGCTCTAGGTCCCTACCTGTCACCCGTGATTTCACTCCAGGTCCTGCTTGTCACCTGTGATTCCACTTCGGGTCTTGTTTGTCACCTGTGATTCCACTTCGGGTCTTGGCTATCACTTGTGACTCCGATTCGGGTCCTTGCTTGTCACATGTTCCATCATGTCAACTTTCAAGTTTCGTCTCGAATACTAGTAATCCTCTTATTTTTATATCCCTTAGTAACCCTCATCCACGCGCTCGTACCCTTCACCTTGTTTTAACCCATGTTTAGGTTCTTTTCTTGTTTTCAGCGATGGTGCATACAAGGTGGTGGACTTGCATGTAAGGGGGAATTACTTCTGCAGAGTTCTTCATAAAAGCTTGGTATCAACCTACAAAGTTTTTCATCTAAGTTTGTTCTTCTCGGTGCTTCTATGATTCAATTTGAAAACTCAAATTGGCATCCACTTTACCATCTTGAGTTTGCGGGGAGCTATTAACTATACGATATTTCCTATTCCTATTGCAATATTAGTTTCCTAGTTTCATATGTATTAGTTTCCTAATTTTTCAATTTATTATAACCCTAGGTTTCCTATTTCTATTAGGTTTTATATTCTTAGCCTATATATATAAACTTGTATTCGTCTTTCACAATACATCAATAATACAAGAGTTTTTTCTCCAATTTTTTTTTTATTTTCTAACAATTATGATAATCACTTGGCTTACCTTGTGGCTTCTTAGAGTCTTTTTCCTTTTACTCCACAATATCCTCTTCTTCGTGCAGGATCATCCGACTTAACATCAACACCGCCCTTAGATTTGATTATCCATTAAGGTGTTGATCATGTACCGTTGGTTAATGCCCTTGGTAGAGCACTATCACATGTAAGCCTAGCTCTAATTTCTATCACCTACATTTTAATTTTAATTTTAATTTTATTTGCACTCTGCAGTCCAAACTAATTTTTGTTACTGTTGAATCTAAAAACCATCAAATTATTCAAATCAAAAATCCTCAAAATTCACTAGTTTTAACTACATTATCGACAATAAAAATGTTACAATTAAACATTAAAACGATTGTAAAAATTAAAAATATATGATAAAATTACAGACAACTGACTTGATGAATCCCTTATTAACCGTTAATTTAATGATTGCTGGGGTTCCCATGAGTTGACAACAAGAGCATTTAAATTCTCTTTTTGTTTGTTTTCCCTATCACATCGTCACCAAAGAACTCATGACATGACAACAAATTGAAAGATGTATTAGGTGTATACGTGTCACCTGTCTGTGCATAACACAGTTGCGGTACATCAGGTTTTGCATGCAGATAGTTTACAAGTAACACGTGTTAGTTCTATTCTAACTCGTGGTAATTATAAGGCTGATTATTTTTTATTACAGAGCACTTTTTTTATTTTATTTTGTAGTAATATTGATACTACCAAAAACTACCCTTCCAATAAAAAGACAACACGTGGATCCCCTGACTACGGGTCATAAGACCACACGTGGACGACCCAGGATCGGACAGCTAAGCCTCCAGATCATAACCGCCCCTCAGGGCTCCGTTGCCCCTAGTTGGGCCTCCACGTCACTACCGCCTTCCAAGCCATCATTGCATAGCCCAAGTTGGGATACCGGGTCGGTAGACGGCCCCAGACGCAAATGGCTCCTGATCAAGCCAGCAAGACAAAGCCCTAGCAGACGGCCTCCAGCCACCCAGCTGGGCCTCCTAGGCACCAGCGCCTATCCCAGTTGAGGTGTCAGGCCAGCAACCGCCCTTACACGTGGATGGTTCCTGATTATACCAACGAGACAAAGCCCTAGCGGACGGCTCAAATCCACTTAGCTGGATTTCCTAGGCATCATTACCTGGTCCCGTTAGGAGCATCATATCACTGCCGCCTCAGGTCCAAGACCGCCCCCAACGCTCTATAAAAAGGATAAGGTACGCCCTTAACAAGAAAAAAGAACAGACACAATGAACCAGGGACTACTCAACCCCTGCTTATACTTTATCACGCTTATCACGCTCTAACTTAAGCATCGGAGCATCCTCGGAGGTATCCCTCCGGCGACCCCATAGTTCATTGTTTTTTCTCTGTGCAGATACAACCAAGGTCACTCTGCTTACTTCGCAATACACATTTTGGGCATCAACAGATTGGCGCTGTCTGTGGGAAACTACCATCTCTCGCTGACAGTAACAGCGAAGAAGTCCAAAGAACTCATCTGTTATCATGCCCCCTAAAACCCCTGCCAGGGACCTTGGCGCTCGTGTACTACAGTCGGGAGCAAGTTCCTCGGCCGAGCCTGAGGCTCATCTGAACGAGGGAACGCTCCAGGCGCAGTTCACAGAACTCGCACAGCTGGTAGCCGATCTGGCTGCCGAAGTTCGTGGGAGACCCCAGCGTACCTTACCACTCCCGTCACAGGAACCAGGTCACTATGGTTCAGCCAACCGCTGCCCACCAGTCGATGACTGTTCGACGACCCACTCACCTCCACCAGCCAAGTCCGGAGAAAGTCCCATGTCCAAGAACAACGAAGGGTTCGGTAAGCGAATCGAGGATATAGAGGGGCGAATTAATGAGGCGTTTAGAGAACGCGGCCACAATATTATCGATGATCTCGATGTGCAGGACCCACCTTTCACACAAGAAGTCCTCGATGTTCCCCTCCCACCAAATTTTCGAATGCCACAAATCAAACTTTACGATGGATCCACCGACCCCCTGGATCATCTCCAACACTACCGAACCACAATGACCCTCCATAGACATTCGGACCCTATGCCGCACATTTTCATTGACCCTTGAGAAAGCGACTGGGACGTGGTATTCCCATTTGAAACCAGGAGGCATCTGCACCTTCAAAGACCTAAGCTATGCCTTCGCCTCTCATTTCATTAGCAGCAAAGGACCCAAGAAAACCTCAGAGTCTCTGTTCAATATTGTCCAGTCAAAAGGAGAAAAGCTTTTAGCCTATATTTCCAGATTCAATACTGTCACTTGGGAGATCCCAGACCTTGATCCTAGTGTTCAGTTATTGGCGTTCAAAAATGGACTAAGATCCGGGTTCTTCAGTTCTAAACTTACCAGACATCCGCCCATGGATATGAGTGAAGTCTTGGCGCGAGCCGAAAAATACACTTTGGCGAAAGACGATCAGGTGTTCCAAAGAGAACGCGAATGAGACACGGAAAGGAGGAAGAGAGGTCCCACTAGTCCCTACCATGAGCCCACTAAGCGGTCGTTTCGCGATGAGAGACCCAAAATCCTTAGACCTTTTGAGGGTAGGCCTTGGAACCCCGCCACCTTCAGAACCGGAGCCAGAACTCCGGGACAAATCAATAACTACTCACCACTGAATGCCTCCAGGACCAACATTCTAATGCAGATTCATGAACGGGATCTCTTGCAGTGGCCCCCAAGATCGCCAAACCTCAACCCAGATGGAAACACTTGGTGTAGATTCCACAAAAATTTCGGCCATGACACAGAAGAATGTAAGGCACTGAAAAACTAGATCGAGGCCCTCATCAATCGGGGACATCTAAAAGAATATGTCGGACCACGACTGGAAAAATTCGATGAACGAGCACGCAGAAGCCCTGAACGCCCTCTCGAGCGAAACAGACCTACAAGGCCAATCCAAAAGAGCCTGGGGCCGAGTCATAGGGAGCCTAGCCAGAAGAAACTGGAGGCCCCCGTGGAAAAAATCATCAAGACCATTTGCAGAGGGCTCGCAGCTAGTGGTGGGTTGCATACTCGTAGTAAGTCTTATATCAGGTCAATAGCCTCTGTCTCTGGACCTCATAAACAACCTAAGACCGGCGAGATCATTTCTTTTTCGGACGAAGACTTAGAAGGAGTGCAGATCCCACACGATGATGCTATTGTAATTTCACTACTCGTGGCCAATCACGAAATAAGATGAGTCTTGGTCGATAACGGGAGCTCAGCCGACATTCTCTTTTATGATGCCTTTCAACAAATGCAACTGGGCGATACACATTTAGAGTTGGTCTACATTTAGAGTTGGTCTCCACCCCACTCTATGGCTTCTCAGGGGGACCAGTCTTTACAGAAGGCAGCATAACCCTCCCGATAATTACAGGGACGACACCCTGAACAACAACTGTGCACTCCACCTTGTTGATTGTTCGACAACCCTCATCCTACAATATGATACTTGGGCAACCTATACTAAACAAGCTCCGTGCGGTTGTCTCTACCCATCACCTCAAAATCAAACTCCCCACGGGAGACGGAGTAAGCAAAATCAAAGGAGATCAACGAATCGCGAGATCCTGTTATCTCAGTTCAGTAAAGGGTAAGAAGACGGAAGCCCTACCACTTGAACTAGATTATCTTAGAGATGAAGGGAGCAACCTAAGAGGCCAACCCGTAGAAGAAGTAATCACGGTCCCCCTCAGCAAAGACAGCACTAGAACTGTTCAAATTGGATCAAATCTGCCTAACACACTCAGGAAATCTCTGTTAGCCCTTCTTCGAGCAAACTAAGACCTATTCGCCTGGACCGCTGCAGATATGCCTAGAATCAGCCCAGATGTCATCGTACATCGATTAAGTGTGGATCGGACCCATAAACCGATCATCCAGATGAAAAGGTCATTTGTCCCTCAGCAATAGGCAGTTGTCCGGACAGAAGTTGACAAATTACGCTCGGCTAACTTCATCCGAGAGGTGAGCTACCCAGACTGGGTGTCCAATGTAGTAATGGTGAAAAAGGCAAACGGTAAGTGGCGAATCTGTATAGACTTTTCGGATCTAAATAAAGCCTATCCAAAAGACAGTTTCCCTTTGCCCCGGATTGACCAACTCGTTGACGCAACATCCGGTCATGAACTGTTAACATTCATGGATGCCTACTCCGGGTATAACCAGATCCTCATGCACCAGCCCGACCAAGAGAAAACAACGTTTGTCACAGAACAAGGCCTCTATTGTTATAGAGTCATGCCATTTGGTTTGAAAAATACCGGAGCCACGTACCAAAGGTTAGTGAATAAAATTTTTCAAAAGCAAATAGGCCGGAATATGGAGGTATATGTCGACGACATGTTGGTCAAAAGCATCCAAGCAAAAAACCACGAAGTTGATCTGCAAGAAGCCTTTGATGTCCTCCGCCAGCACCAAATGAAGCTGAACCCCACAAAGTGTTCTTTTGGCGTTACGGAGGGCAAATTCCTTAGGTTCATGGTCACCCACAGAGGTATAGAAGCAAATCCAAAAAAAATAGATGCTGTCCTAAACATGCGTCCACCTCAGACCATGAGAGAAGTCCAACAGCTTACCGGGAAGGTAGCTGCCTTACGCCGGTTCATGTCTAAATCTGCCGAGAAATGCCTGCCCTTTTTTAAAGCCATCCGTCTGGCCAAGGACTTTGTTTGGAACAAAGACTATCAAGCAGCCTTCATCGAGCTAAAGAAATATTTAGGGACACTCCCCATACTCACCAAGCTTGTAGTTGGCAAAGATCTGTTCTTATACCTTTCGACCGGACCTGAAGTAGTGGCTTTCATCCTAATTCGGGAAGAAGAAAGAGTACAGAAACCAATGTATTATGTAAGCAAGGTACTCCACGATGCTGAAACAAAGTATCTTCCTGTGGAAAAGATGGCGTGTGTCCTCTTAATCTCGGCCCGGAAGCTCCGGCCCTACTTTCAAGCCCACACAATCACACTTCTCACCAACCTACCCTTGCGGTAAATACTTCACAAGCCAGACGTTTCCGACAGAATGGTCAAATGGTCAATAGAACTGGGTGAGTTCGACATCTGCTATCGACCTCGGGCAGCCATCAAAGCTCAAGCCTTAGCTAATTTCGTTATGGAAACTACCTTGCCCAAAGCTGAAGACGACCCGCCTTAGACTGTTAACAAATCAAACCCGTTCCCACAGTTAACCCTTCATGTCGACGGATCCTCCACTGATTCTAGAAGCAGAGCCAGGCTCATCCTAAGTGGGCCGGACAACTTCACCATTGAATACGCCTTGAGGTTTGAATTTGAAGCATCCAACAACGAGGCCGAGTATGAAGCTCTGCTCGCGGGCATGAAACTAGCCAAGGTGATTTTCGTGCAAAATTTGCATGTATATAGCGACTCCCAACTAGTGGTAAACCAGGCAAACGGCGAGTACGAGGCTCGGGGAGAAAAATCGCTCATTACCTTGAAGCAGCAAAGGCATTAGCTACACAATTTGAAGTATTTTGCCTTAGCCAAATTCCACGAGCGGAAAATGCAAAGGCCAACTCATTGGCCCGGCATGCGTCTTCTTGCCAACTTGAGTCAAGACAAGCAGTCTACCTCGAAACCCTAACCATACCTAGTATCAATGAAATAATGGTATTACCCGTGGTTGGTGAGAGAACATAGATAAGTCCTATTCTGGAATATCTGCGTGATGGTCTTTTCCCAATGACAAAAATGAAGCCCAAAAGATTGTATCTCAAGCAGCCCGATACGCACTTTTGGACGATCAATTATATAAGCAAGGGCTTACAATGCCCTACTTGAAATGTCTTGACCCAGTCGAAGCTGATTACGCCCTCCGCGAAGTTCACGAAGGAATATGTGGGAATCACCTCGGTGGACGTGCCTTGGCATTCAAGATCCTTCGTCAATGATACTATTGGCCAAAAATAAGGGAAACAGCCATGGAACTGGTAAACAAATGTCAAAGCTGTCAGCGGTATGCCACTGTACTACATCGACCAGCAAACCTCCTTACTCCGATTATCAGTCCACTTCCTTTTGCTATGTGGAGAATGGACCTTCTCAGACCTTTTCCTAGAGCTACTGGCCAGTGGAAGTACCTCATAGTTGCAATAGATTATTTTACAAAATGGGTGGAAGCCGAGCTCTTAGCCAGTATCACCGACTATCAAGCCCAAGCCTTCGTGTGGAAGTCAATCGTATGTCGATTTGGAGTACCCCAAATATTAGTAACAGACAACGGCAAACAGTTCGACAGTGTTCGGTTCAAAACATTTTGCAATGAATTACATATCGACCATCGTTTTTCCTCAGTTGGATACCCACAAGCAAATGGACAAGCCGAAGTAACCAATCGAACGATCCTTCAAGGCATCAAGAGACGAATAGACGAAGCAGATAAGCAGTGGACAAACCATTTACCCAACATACTTTGGGCATACCGAACCACAGCTCGAGCACCTACGGGGGAAACCCCCTTCTTCATGACTTATGGATCTGAGGCAGTGATCCCTTTGGAAATAAGAGTACCTTCCTTACGAGTACAAAGCTTCGAGGAACGAAGCAATGAGGAAGCCCTCCGCATGAACGCTGATCTTCTCGACGAAGCCCGGGATAAAGCCCAAATCTGACTTGCTGTTTATCAACAGCGAACTGCCAGGTACTTCAATTCAAGAGTAAAAGCATGGCACTTCTGTCTCCATGACCTCATCTTACGAAAGAACGAAGTATCTCGACCTCGAGAATCAGGCAAGCTGGTCCCTAACTAAGAGGGGCCCTATCGAATCAAAAAGATATGTCACCCTGGAACTTTTGAACTCAAAGAACTCGGCGGGAAGCCCATTCCTCGAACTTGGAATGTCGAACACCTTCAACGTTTTTACCAGTAAAACACACAAGTGTAAAAGCATAACACCCAAAGTAAAAGCATAAGAACTGTATATATAAAAAAGTCTGGAGTTCGATACAAAAGATCTAAATTGTTAGCATTTCCATACAAAACAAAAGAGGCACTATTGGCCTCGGAATACATAAATAGCCAAAAAAAATTCTGGCCAAGCCAGGTGAAGAGCATGCTCAGTCCAACTCCGGAGGCGCGTCACCCTGAGTCAGAAACCCAGTACCCGAGCCTTCCTCCCAATCCCCAGGCTGTTCCAGCTCCTGCTCTTCCTCCTGATCCTCGTCCGAAACCATCAGCTCCTCATCCTCAAGGCCCAGTAGGTCCAGGTTGGAAAAATCAAGCTCAGGGTATAGAGCCTCAGCCCTCCCCCTCATGTCCATGAACCCAGAGTAGTACTGTTGGCTCCCCTCGGCGACGACAACCAACTGATAGGTCTCCGAGCTCTTGAACGAAGCTAGTGCCTGCTCCATAGCAACTCGAGCGTGAGCATCTGCCTCCTCTATGGCAGCCAGAATATGGGACTCCGTCTTCTCCTCGACAGCCCGAGTACGGGCCTTAGCCTCCTGAGCTCGGGTCTTAGCAGTGGACCGGGCTTGCTTGGTGGACTCCAATAATGTTTGAAGCTGGAATACCACCTCAGTCTTCTCCTCTAATTGGCACTAGGCCCGCCCAAAAAGCTCATCGGTCTCCATGCAAGCAAAGGGACTCTGTGGTCGCGCCCACGATGGCTCCCATCTGGAATAAAGCGAATGGTGTTAGCAAGCAAAGTGAAAGAAAAAAGGATTTAGTTATAAACAATAAAAAGATGACTTGCCTGGGACGCTACAGTCTCAGCAGCTGCCCAGAGGGACTCTATGGTCTTTCGCCCTAGCTCAGCAACATCTCGAGGGGGAGTCCCCTTCATCAGATGTTCTCGCGCCACTCGAGGATACGCAAAAATGAAATCGTCTAACCTCAAGCCCCAATCAGGTATGAACACCAGGACCTCGGCAGCAATTCCCTGACTTGGAACAAGTCTCACGATAGAAGGGCCTGATGGAGGGGCAGTAAGAACTGGAGTCGCCTCTGGCTGGGACAGAGACCTCGGTGGAGTCTCCAGATCTATGGGAACAGGAGGCTGAGTCCATGACCTCTTCCTACTCCCCGACCCTGAGGCCTGTTGTTTCTCGGCCCGAGTCGCCCTCCACTTCTCTAGGGCCACCTTCTTGGCATATTCCTTCGCAAGTGCTGCAGCCTCCATCTCTGTCCACATAGACAAGGAAAAAACAAAGTATGTAAGTGAAAAACAAAGTATGCAAATATCCAGAAAGGAAAAGTAACAAAAAAAAACAAAACGTTACCACTCTCAAGTGAAGGTCCAGGACATGGGGGGCAGAGACCTCGCCTAGCCAATGCCTCATTGTCATACAAGACTTGGACGTCAATAGGTGAGGCCACCATGGTATCTACAGTCTCTTGTTCGTAGGAGCGAAGGCCCACCTTCTTGCACTTCCCAGTCCGGTCCATACTCCAGGATCGAGGAAGGCCGAAGTCCTTATCTGACTGAATGAAGAAGAAGTTCTTCTTCCATCTCTTAATTGATGAAGGCATTTTCGTTAACAACTTTCTCCTCGACCGGGTACTAAACACTACCAGTCGGTCTGGCCGTGCTTACTGATAAGGAAATAAGCCTTGAAGACGTCCATAGTCAACGGCCTACCCACTGCCCTGCCAACATAGAGAAACATTATGATCAACCACATCGAGTTCGGTACAATCTGACATAGTGCGATACCAAAATATCGGAGAATACTCCTAAAAAAGGAATGGAGAGGGAACCATAACCCAACTTGCATTTGATGTTCATATATACAAAGCTCATAAAGGGCTTGGTCCGAAAGGGCGTCACAAGCCCTCTCTCCCACTCTGGGCAGCCGAAGGGCGTACTCGTCCAGAATACGGTACGTCCTCCGAATCACTGCTAAGTCCTCTTCTTCGATCTAGCTGGGAATCTCGACTGCAACATAATGCCATTCCTCTCTCTCTTCCCTAGCTGAGGTCTCTCTAATTTCTGTCAAAGCCCTATCTGTTAAAATCCTACCCTCTTCATCCCCCGAGGATAAACTCTTCTCAGACCCCTCTTCCACAGGGACATATGGCACCAAAGTTTAAGGCTCTGAGGACGTCACGGTCCCCACAGGGTGTGTTCCTCCTGATGAGGACGTGGACGTCTCTTCATCCTCGGTACCACTACTACTAGAAGTATCTACGCTACTCCTATTGCTACTACTATTGATAGGATTATCGCGAAATACTTCAAAGGAAGACATGTAGAAAAACAAAAAGGGTGGACGAACTCACCAACGACCGAGGCCTTCGACTTGTAGATAACTCGATGTTGCCTATGAAACTCTCCCTTCTTCACTTCAAGTGCAGTGTACACCGAAACCTCAAAGCCCACGTGATGAGAGTCGTAAAATGCATCTTAAACTATGCTTATTTGTTAGCATGTTAAGGTTGATCTAAGATTTTATTACTCGTTTTTGCCTTAACAATTCTAAAGTATCCTTTTTGGATCATTGACTTAATTTGATGCATTTTCAGGTGTTTTGAGTCCAGAAGAGATGATAAAGAAATCCATGTTTAAAGCTCTAAAAGATCTCGAGTGTCGGTATTTGTATTTGTCCAAGGTTTAGACATATCCAAACATGATTTAATGATGATTAAAGTCTAAACCAAAAGCTGGAGTAACAAAGTAAAATGAGTTAAAAGACTGCACACAAGTGTGTGCATCACTTTGGAGCAAGGTGAGGGTGTGCACACTAGAGTGTGCACTTTGCATACAAGCAGAATAGAGTGTGCGCACACGCAGTCCAGCGCCGCACCCCTCACCCATCAGTGCCGCACCCCTCGCCAACCAGCGCTGCACCCCTCGCCCATCAGCGCCATGCCCCTCGCCAATCAGTGCTTCGCCCCTCGCCCATCAGCGTCGTGCCCCTCGCCAACTAATGCTGCACCTTTACTTTAACGCTGCACCTTTACTTTCCAGCGCCCAGGTGCACACTTGGACACGCGCACATGCTGTTGGACCCACCTTCACGTTCAAGCCTTCACTTTCCAGCCCCCAAGCGCACGATCAGACAAAGCCAGCAGCGCGCACATGCTACTGGACCCACCTTCACGTTCCAGCCTTCACTTTCCAGTGGTCAGGAGCACGCTCAGACAAAGCCAGCAGTGCGCACATGCTTCTGGACTCAAATTAAGGCTGTACAAAGACAGCTCTCCCTCGTGGGCTATAAATATATGCTTAAGGTTTGCAGTCGGGGGGCTAGCTCGGAGAAGAAAAGACAGTTTTTGGTATATACAAATTAGAGAAGTTTTTAGCATTCTGTTCAAGTTTTCTTTGGTTGGAAATCAAGGAGAGAACATCCATATTGTTCTTCCACCTTGAGCTCCATGGCCAAGAAATCAAGGGGAGAACATCTATATTGTTTTTCCACCTTGAGTTTCATGGCCAACTAATCATCGAACAAGGGAAAGGGATGAATCATTAGGGTTTTATTGTTCCTTGTTTCCTGTTCTTGATTCATTTGTATGGACTTATTGTTAAAACATTGTCTATGATTTACTCTTTGATTAATTAAGAAGGATCTGAGTTCATGTGATAGCTGCATTCTATATTCTTCTTCTTTTAGTTTCTCTCAATCCGGTGATTGCATCCTTCTACTCCACATAAGTCTAGTCAAGCTCTTCTTATATTAAGTTGTTTGGATGTAATTGATTTCGGTATATTTATCTTATAGATCGGCTATTACTATGATATTATTATTGCAATATATTGTCGTTTCTTGCTAATCTATAAGATAAATCATGTGTGTTTGAATTGAAATCAAAGAGTAATTTGTAGCAATTATATTAGAGCTATAAATGTGCTTGATTGAATACTTTCCGATTGCCTGTTTAGGATGTGAAACTTGCAATCGAGATAAAAATTTGAATCAAGAGTGGAAATAGAGAACGAACCTAAGGAGGATTCTCGAAACATTGTTATTTCTTATTTATATTCTTCATTATATTCGCACAACTCTTTTACACAATATTGCGTTATCAAAACTCATATTCTCTCAACTAATCATTATCGTTAGTGTTAAAGTTTACACCTTCTTTCTTAATTAACTTGTTTCCCTGTGGAATCGACACCCCAAAGTTATACTACAATAACCGTGTTATACTTTGGGCGTAATCACCACGCTTCTCCAAACAATATTGTGATCTGGAACAAGGACGAGAACCCGTGAAACTCACAACTCTTCTTCTTGAAGACGTGGTCGAAGGCTCTCAAGAAAACCTTTGGGAAAACTATCTATCTGATTTAGATTAAGAGTGAAGAAGAAGGGAAAGCCAAAGCCCCTTTATATAGAAATGACAATGCAGCTAACAAGGACCATTTAATGCGAGCACGAAAGTAGAGGGGCCTCTTTAGAAACCCAAGGCAACCCTCACACTTCCCCAAAGGGCCGTTCCATCCCTTGAGGCGGCCACCGTTATCCCAAACACAGCTACACAATCTCCAAAGAAACTCATCATTACTCTCCACTGCCATTTACGAAAAAATGACCACATGTCACTTTCGCTGCCTTCAGAGATGGATTGCTCCACAGGTCCTCGGCCTATTATCTTCAAGCTCTGAGGAGATGGATTGCTCCACAAGTCCTCGGCCCATTCTCTTCAGGGTCCGAGGAGATTGACTGTTCCACTTGTCCTCAGACTCATGGTGTTCTTGGCCGAGGAGATGGATTGCTCCACAAGTCCTCGACCCATTCTCTTCAAGGTCCGAGGAGATGGATTGCTCCACTTGTCCTCGGACTCATGGTGTTCTTGGCCGAAGAGATGGATTGCTCCACAAGTCCTCGGCCCATTCTCTTCAGGGTCTGAGGAGATGGATTGCTCTAATTGTCCTCAGACTCATGGTGTTCTTGGCCGAGGAGATGGATTGCTCCACAAGTCCTCAGCCCATTCTCTTCAAGGTCCAAGGAGATGAATTGCTCCACTTGTCCTCGGACTCATGGTGTTCTTGGCTGAGGAGATGGATTGCTCCACAAATCCTTGGCCCATTCTCTTCAAGGTCCGAGGAGATGGATTGCTCCACTTGTCCTCGGACTCATGGTGTTCTTGGCCGAAGAGATGGATTGCTCCACAAGTCCTCGGCCCATTCTCTTCAAGGTCTGAGGAGATGGATTGCTCCACTTGTCCTCAGACTCATGGTGTTCTTGGCCGAGGAGATGGATTGCTCCACAAGTCCTCGGCCCATTCTCTTCAAGGTCTGAGGAGATGAATTGCTCCACTTGTCCTCGGACTCATGATGTTCTTAGCCGAGGAGATGGATTGGTCCACAAGTCCTCGGCCCATTCTCTTCAAGGTCCGAGGAGATGGATTGCTCCACTTGTCCTCGGACTCATGGTGTTCTTGGCCGAGGATATGGATTGCGCCACAAGTCCTCGGCCCATTCTCTTCAAGGTCCGGGGAGATGAATTGATCCACTTGTCCTCGGACTCATGGTGTTCTTGGCCAAGGAAATGGATTGCTCCATAAGTCCTCGGCCCATTCTCTTCAAGGTCCGAGGAGATAAATTGCTCCACTTATCCTCGGACTCATGGTGTTCTTGGCTGAGGAGATGGATTGCTCCACAAGTCCTTGGCCCATTCTCTTCAAGGTCCGAGGAGATGGATTGCTCCACTTGTCCTCGGACTCATGGTGTTCTTGGCCGAGGAGATGGATTGCTCTATAAGTCCTCGGCCCATTCTCTTCAAGGTCCGAGGAGATGGATTGCCCTACTTGTCCTCGAACTCATGGTGTTCTTGGCCGAGGAGATGGATTGCTCCACAAGTCCTCGGCCCATTCTCTTCAAGGTCTAAAGAGATGGATTGCTCCACAAGTCCTCGGCCCATTCTCTTCTAGGTCCGAGGAGATGGATTGCTCCACTTGTCCTCGGACTCATGGTGTTCTTGGCCAACGAGGTGGATTGCTCCACAAGTCCTCGGCCCATTCTCTTCAAGGTCCGAGGAGATAGATTGCTCCACTTTTCCTCGGACTCATGGTGTTCTTGGCCGAGGAGATGGATTGCTCCACAAGTCCTCGGCCCATTCTCTTCAAGGTCTGAGGAGATGGATTGCTCCACTTGTCCTCGGACTCATGGTGTTCTTGGCCGAGGAGATGGATTGCTCCACCAGTCCTCGGCCCATTCTCTTCAAGGTCCGAGGAGATTGATTGCTCCACTTGTCCTCGGACTCATGGTGTTCTTGGCCGAGGAGATGGATTGCTCCACAAGTCCTCGACCCATTCTCTTTAAGGGCCTAGGAGATGGATTGCTCCACTTGTCCTCGGACACATGGTGTTCTTGGATGAGGAGATGGATTGCTCCACAAGTCCTCGGCCCATTCTCTTCAAGGTCCGAAGAGATGAATTGCTCCACTTGTCCTCGGACTCATGGTGTTCTTGGCTGAGGAGATGGATTGCTCCACAAGTCCTCAGCCCATTCTCTTCAAGGTCCGAGGAGATGGATTGCTCCACTTGTCCTCGGACTCATGGTGTTTTTGGCCGCGGAGATGGATTGCTCCACAAGTCCTCGGCCCAATATCCCCAAAGTTGAACAGTTGACGACCGAGTCATGCCATACTTCCTTAACCATAGTGCTACACTTAAGGAAGTGGGGGGCCTTTGATACTGCCAAAAACTACCCTTCCAATAAAAATACAACACGTGGATCCCTTGACTACGGGTCATAAGACCACACGTGGACGACCCGGGATCGGACAGCTAAGTCTCCAGGTCATAACCGCCCCTCATGGCTCCGTTGCCCCCAGTTGGGCCTTGATTACGCCAAAAATATAACGCGATTATTGTAGTATAGTTTTAGGGTGTTGATTCCACAGGGAAACAAGTTAAGTACAACAGAAGGTGTAAACCTCAACACAAACGATAAAAGATTAAAAGAATCTGAGTTGTTTGAGAAAAAGGGTAATTGTGTAAATACGTTTAAAATAAAAATGACAAGGTTTCGAAAATCCTCCCTAGGTTCGTTGCTCTAATCCTAACTTGATTCAGTTGTTTTTATCTCGATTGTAAGTTTCACATCCCAAATAGGCAATCGAAAAATATTCAATTAAAGGGCATTTATAAATCCTAATGTAATTGTTATGAAATCCTCTTTACTTTCAAGCACACATGACCTAACTTATAAATTATCAAGAGACGACGATATATCTAAACGACGATACCGCAGCAATCGACAAATCTATAAAAGAGATCTACCGGACTCAATCACACCCAAACAGGTACACATAAGAAAAGCCTGACTGAACTTATATGGAAAAGAAGCATGAAACCACCGGAGTTATAATAAATCTACTAATTAAATTAAAGAATAAAACATAACAATATTTAACGAAAATAATTCCAACTACAACCGAATCAAATAAAGGAAAAATAAGAAAAACTACACCTAGGGATTCATCTCTTCGCCTTGCTTGGAGACTAGCCGGTCATGGGGCTCATGCGTCCTCGAGTTGCCTCCGGCCTCCCGACGATCATCTCTCCCGACCTTCATACTTTAAACTTCGGGTTCCTCCTAAAGGCCCTCTGGATTGCTCCTAAATGCCCTCTGGATTCATCCCCGATTGATTCTTCAAAGCTGAAGTGGAGTAGGTCTTATATAGGCAAATACCAAGAGTGCAATGTGTTTCCCATCCGATGTGGGATGTGGGATATAGAAATGTGTTTTCCAACCAATGTGGGATGTGGGATTTAAGCCCAAAATCACGCTGAAATCCCGCACAGCCCACACAGCCTGACCTTTGTCTACTTAAACTGCCATAACTTTCTCTAAAAAAATCCTTTTGACAAACCGTAAAATTCTCTAGAAAATAGACTTCCGGATATTTCTAAGCATATATGGTTCATCTCCTGGTTCTTCTTGTATCAATACAGTTTAATTTTTAAAGATGATTGATATGTACAGGAAATTCTGGCAATTTAATGAAACTCTTTTCCAGTGCGGGCAGCAGCTATTGCTCTTTTAAGCCCTCCATCTTGTCCTTTCGGAAGCATTCCTTCACTCCAGTATGCCTCAAGTCTTTGTGCTTCAAGCAATGATAACTTTTCCTCCTCTTTTGAGCTTAAAGTACCTGAAAATGCACCGAAATAGATCAATGATCCAAGAATGATACTTTAGAGTTGTTAACGTATAAAAGTGCAATTAAAACCTAGATCAACCCTAAAGTGATAACAGTTAAGTACTGTTAAGATGTATTTTACGACTCTCATCACAACCCCCAACTAGCTTATTGCTAGTCCCTAGCAATTGAAGCGAAAATAAGAGATGAATTCTATGGTAGGAGTTAAAAACAAAGTAAAGCAATGCTAGCGTTGAACCAAGAGTAATTCACTTTTTGTCTCAAAAATTGCACATAATATACGGCACATAGAATCATTAAATTTCACCTAAGTCCAAAAGTAATCCAATCATCAATCTTAAAATCGTTATTGACTCTTAACATCCATCTTACCACAAACCATTAATCCAAACACCCGGATGATTTTATGCATAACATTCATGAATACAAGTCTTGGCCTCTAAAAACATAATAAATTGCGTGACATCAATCATTTTTCAAGCATTTCTTTCAACAAATCACCATTTTTTCTTTTCTTTCTTTCTTCTTTCTTTGCCATAATTCATTTTTATTTTTATTTTTGGTACATAACCATTCACCTTCTTTTTCTTTTTTTTTCCACAACCCCCAACTTATCTCATTTAATGTACTTGGGTTGCGGTAGTGATGTTTTTTTTCATATTTCCACCCTTACTCCTTTTAAGTGCTTCTCACAACATGTGTATAACTAAGTTCTTTTAAAAGAAAGGTAAAGATAAAAATATTTTTAGGCTCATAAAGGTAAGTAAATGGTTTATCGAAAGAAACAAGGCTCAATTTTTCTTTTCAAGAAAAAGGCTCAAATAGATGACTAGTGATAAATATAGCAATGGTAGGTTTGAAAGGCTCAAACGGTTCAAAAATGGCCTATATCATATCCTAAGTAGTGTGCATTCTAAGAATTCGCCTCAAGTAATTATCAAGTAAGTTCTAGAGCTTGTCAAGACTGCAAAAGTATTTACAAAATAATCACACATAAAACTTTTCTAAATGCTTTCGATTAATCATACAATCTTACCACAAGCTAGAGTCTCTAACCAAATCAAGATTGATACTTAAATTAATTTCAAACCGAAGCAAGATTTAACTACTTCTAAATGCTATATGCTATCTCAATTAAGCTCACATCATTGACATGCGAATTACATCTAAAGCAACCACAAAGCATGCTTTAAAACAAAAAGAAAGGGAAACAGACACCGAGCAGTTCAATGGAAAAAGAAAAAAATGTATGGAAATAAAGAATATGGAAACAAAGAGATGCGTTTCCTCCACCCACAACTTAAAAATTGCATTGACCTCAATGTAAAAGAAAGAGTAAAGGAAACTCCCCTTGTAGCCAAAGGTGCACAGAAGCTGAAAATTATGCTCCACCATTTGAACTGCTTCGTTTATTTGTCCCTGAAAAATAAATACAAGAGTAAAAACTTGAAAAACAACAAGATAGTAATAATAAAAGAAATATGAAAAACAATAAAAATAAAAGGATACGTTGTGGGCTGCCTCCCACGAGCGCTAAGTTTTACGTCTTCAGCCAGACACTCTTATTCCCTCCTCGAAAAGCATAGGTTGAATACATCAGCCGCTGCTGCACTGCCAAATTCTGTGCCTCTATGCTTTTGGGGGGCCTCATGGATGTCATCAGTAACATCCGCAAATGCTGGCTCAATATAGGCTTTGGTGAAGCCATGGGTGAAGGTGGACTCTAATGGATTAAGGTGCTGGACCTTTTCCATGAATGAGTCCATCATGTATGCTTGGTGGCTTGAGTCCACATCCTCTGATTTTTTCGTTGTTGGGATGTGTAATAACTTACCACTTACTGTCTCAATGGCATTCACCTCCTTCACATTCTTTTGTGCTAGGTGCTGACCATGGGGTGTGGACTGAGCTTGAGAAGGGAACTTACCTTGCTCAGTCACACTCAAGTAGCTCATCAACTTGGACACTTGGCTCCAAGTTTCTTTACCCTCTTCCATCACCTGCGTAATTAGTGCCTCAAACATTTGGTTTGTTTTGCCTTGTGCCTCTATAAAAGCCTGTAAGGTGTCTTCCAGAGAGTTCCTAGAGGCCGAGGGTGCGTGATAAGGTGCAGGGGATGATCGAGGGGGCTGTACATGCTGGTTTTCAGATTTCCAGCTGAAGTTGGGGTGATTTCGCCACTTCGGGTTATAAGTGTTAGAGAAAGGTGCATGAGGCCTCTTGTACATGCCTAAGGCATTATATTATTCCTCATACGCCCCTTTCATATCAAAAAATGTGGGGCACTCTTTGGCGAGATGATCTACCCCGCCACACACAAAGCACGGCTCTAAAGACTCGGCATGATTAGCCACATGTGTTTGCTTTGGGCCCTTAGTTTTAAATGCATCAAACTCTCTAGTAAGCATCTCGACCTTGGCTCTAAGGTTATCCTCTTCCCTAAGATGGTAAATTCCACCACCATTTGGGTGCCCTATAGGTCGTGACCTATTTGTGCTTTCAGTAGCACTAGGTCCAGTCTAAGTGTGAGCTTTTTCAGCAAGCTCATTGAGGTACTCTATGGCCTCATCAGGATCTTTCTCTAAAAACTCACCATTACACATCATCTCTACAAATTGGCGCTCTCTATATGTAAGTCCCTTATAAAAATAGCTCACTAAGCACCAACTCTCATACCCATGGTGAGGGCACATACTCAATAACTCTTTAAATCTCTCCCAAGACTGATACAAAGTCTTGTTATCCTTTTGTGCAAAGGTGGAGATTTGCCTTTTTAAAGCATTGGTCTTATGTTGGGGAAAGTATTTATTAAAAAAAATCAGAGTCATCTCAGTCCACGACCCAATAGATCGTGGTCTAAGTGAGTATAGCCAACTCTTAGCTCTATCCTTCAAAGTGAAAGGAAAGAACTTAAGCCTCACAATGTCATCGATTTCGTCTTGACTATGAAAAGTCGCGACTACTTCCTCAAACTCTCTAATGTGCACATATGGGTTTTCATTATCCAAGCCATGAAATGTAGGGAGTAAATGTATCATCCCTGTTTTAACTCTAATGGGCGAGTATTGGCTGGAAATATGATGCATGATGGTGTGGTTGTGCGTGTAGGGTTGAGGTAATCCTGAAGTGTCCTAGCAACATTCTCATTATGGTTATCGGCCATGTTAACAAAATCCTCTAGATTCTCACTTGGGTTTTCTCTATGGGTTTATCTAGGCGAGGTTTCACTATCAGACTCGGAAGGAGAGGGTAATTCTAGCTCAGGTCCTCTAATGAATCTACCTCGCAGATCTCTTGTCTAAGCATGCACCAAATGAATCAGAGAGGAAATAAAATAAAAAAAAACATTTTTTTTTTTTACCATCACACTCAAAGTTGACAAGCTTCCTTGTACTTAAGCACGTTTCCCCGGCAACGGCGCCAAAATTTGATCACGCCCAAAATATAACGCGATTATTGTAGTATAGTTTTGGGGCGTCGATTCCACAGGGAAACAAGTTAAGTACAACAAAAGGTGTAAACCTCAACACAAACGATAAAAGATTTAAAGAATTTGAGTTGTTTGAGAAAAAGGGTAATTGTGTAAATACATTTAAAATAAAAATGACAAGGTTTCGGAAATCCTCCCTAGGTTCGTTGCTCTAATCCTAATTTGATTCAGTTGTTTTTATCTCGATTGCAAGTTTCACATCCCAAACAGGCAATCGGAAAATATTCAATTAAAGCACATTTATAAATCCTAATGTAATTGTTATGAAATCCTCTTTACTTTCAAGCACATATGACCTAACTTATAAATTATCAAGAGACGACGATATATCTAAACGATGATACCGCAGCAATGGACAAATCTATAAAAGAGATCTACCGGACTCAATCACACCCAAACAGGTACACATAAGAAAAGCCTGACTGAACTTATATGGAAAAGAAGCATGCAACCACCGAAGTTATAATAAATCTACTAATTAAATTAAAGAATAAAGCATAACAAAATTTAACGAAAATAATTTCAACTACAACTGAATTAAATAAAGGAAAAATAAGAACAACTACACCTAGGGATTCATCCCTTCGCCTTGCTTGGAGACTAGCCGGTCATGGGGCTCATGCGTCCTCAAGTTGCCTCCAGCCTCCCAATGATCATCTCTCCCGACCTTCAAACTTTAAACTTCGGGTTCCTCATAAAGGCCCTCTTGATTCATCCCCGATTGATTCTTCAAAGCTAAAGTGGAGTAAGCCTTATATAGGCAAATACCAAAAGTGCAATGTGGTTCCAATCCGATGTGGGATGTGGGATGTGGGATATAGAAATGTGTTTTCCAACCAATGTAGGATGTGGGATTTAAGCCCAAAATCACGCTGAAATCCCGCACAGCCCGCATAGCCTGACCTTTGTCTACTTAAACTGCCATAACTTTCTCTAGAAAAATCCTTTTGACGAACTGTAAAATTCTCCAGAAAATAGACTTCCGGATCTTTCTAAGCATATATAGCTCATCTCCTGGTTTTTCTTGTATCAATATAGTTTAATTTTTAAAGATGATTGATATGTACGGGAAATTCTGGCAATTTAGTGAAACTCCTTTCCAGTGCGGGCAGCAGCTGTTGCTCTTTTAAGCCTTCCATCTTGTCCTTTCGGAAGCATTCCTTCACTCCAGTATGCCTCGAGTCTTTGTGCTTTAAGCAATGATAACTTTTCCTCCTCTTTTGAGCTTAAAGTACCTGAAAATGTACCGAAATTGATCAATGATCCAAGAATGAAACTTTAGAGTTGTTAACGTATAAAAGTGCAATTAAAACCTAGATCAACCCTAAAGTGATAACAGTTAAGTACTGTTAAGATGCATTTTACCACTCTCATCAGGCCTCCACGTCACTACCCGCCTTCCAAGCCATCATTACATAGCCCAAGTTGGGATACCGGGTCAGTAGACGGCCCCAGACACAAATGGCTCCTGATCAAGCCAGCAAGACAAAGCCCTAGCAGACGTCCTCCAGCCACCCAGCTGGGCCTCCTAGGCACCAGCGCCCATCCCATTTGGGGTGTCAGGCCAGCAACCGCCCTTACACGTGGACGGTTCCTGATTATACCAATGAGACAAAGCCTTAGCGGACGGCTCAAATCCACTTAGCTGGATTTCCTAGGCATCATTACCTGGTCCCGTTAGGAGTATCATATCACTGCCGCCTCAGGTCCAAGACCGCCTCCAACGCTCTATAAAAAGGATAAGGTACGCCCTTAACAAGAAAGAAGAACAGACACAACGAACCAGGGACTACTCAACCCCTGCTTATACTTTATCACGCTTATCACGCTCTAACTTAAGCATCGGAGCATCCCCGGAGGTATCCCTCCAGCAACCCCATAGTTCATTGTTTTTTCTCTATGCAGATACAGCCAAGGTAACTCTGCTTACTTCGCAATACACATTTCGGGCATCAACAAATATTAATATGGATAAACATGGTAAGACAGGCTGCTCATCACCCATAAAGATTTTTTTGGGAATTTATGTGATAATTATCTTTCAAATTATTAGAAAGGGAAAAAAATCTGTTATAACATAATAAGTTGATTTATGTATACAATCTACAACTATGTGGTAGGCATAACATTTTTGTTCAATTTAATTATAAGCCTATTAGTTCATGTGGAAAGAATCTATGTAAAACGATATTGTCTGTGGTGTAGGTGCTGGAAATCCTAAATGAGCTACCAGTGACGTCAGGGAAATACCAGTTTGCAATGACAATGACAGATAAGATCATGGATGAGAACGCCAGGGATGGCCACCTGGAACTCCTCCAGATCAATGGGATGGCATTAGCTTCTTCATTCGCGCGTACATCAACTCTCCTATATGACTCTCTGCAATGCACTCAGTTAGAAGTAGACATCCCAAGCGCGTGGCACATACGAGCCATGAAAGCACTTCCTCTAGGGTCCTACATAGTATCCTACCTGAAGGGACTGCACGTGTGCATCAATACAGCACTCTCCTGGGTGGATACCAGCACGTGGCGGTCACAGAAGAGGAGACTACATGGTATAGACGGTGAGGTTGGTGGGGGAGAGTACCATGAAGATGTGGTGGCAGAGAAGCTGGCAGCAGAGCTGTTGTGGATAACTTACAAGCTTAGGACTTATGGAGCTGTTGATGAGGCTTTGCTTCAGTGGAGTTTTGCGTCTGGTTTCGCTTCTCTTTCTATCATTGAAGTCCTAGATTTCAGGGCTTGATTCTTAGGATCCCAGGTCATGCTAACTCTTTTTTCAATTCCAGACGTAGAAGTAAGCATGGTAAAACCATAAAGATATGCGATAAACACATGCATGACACCCAAATAGAACCAATCAAAACCTAAAATTAATACATGCATAACACCCAATAAACACATGCATAACACCCAAAGAGAACCAATCAAAACCTAAAATAACTCGTTATACACGGTGCCATTAATACTCTTGATAATGTCGTGAAAACCATGAAGTATTTTATCTTTTGTAGGTACCTTAATATTTTAATTCCACACGTATAAGTAGATCAGTTGGTAAGCCCTAATTAATTAAGAAACTGATTAAGCATTACAATTACTTTTACATAATATATACAGTTTTACTATTTGGAGAGCTGAGCTTGGAAAACTTGAAAGCTGCTTCTAGGCAAGTAAAATTGAGTTTTCTAGTGCTTTGGCTTCCGCTGTTTTGCCATGCAAGCACTGGGATTGCATATCCTGTCTTGACAAGCTTTGAGAAGGCTGAAACAGAGAAAGCAATGGATAGAGTGATCTCAACCTTACCTGCAATGGATCAGGAAGTGATACTCACAAATTGGCTACAACACTTTGCTGTATCTAACTCTGATTGGCCAAATCTTCAATTATCTTACGATCGGTGGTGCCAATCTACTCGCCAAATTCTCACATAATTTTATACTGTCAATGCACATTTCCGAATAATACTGCACGTTTGCCCTAAAAATTTCAAATTGATTGCGGGGAGGTGCAAGATCACATGCTCAAAAGATCAGATGAACAAATGAACAAATGATCAAGTGATTGTGAGATGGTTCTTCAAGGGTTGATGATTTCAAAGTTGGATTTATAATTGTTTTTTGAAGACATGATTTATAATTAAAAGATCTATGCTAAGGCTACTCTTAATATTGGTTTCTTCCTAGGGAAACCATGGTCGTATATACGACCTTCTTCTCTGTGTTGAAGGCACTCACCGTTGAAATCATAAGGTTTTAGGCATGACATCGTAGGTTTTCAGGTCAGTCAAAAGCAAGATTGATAGCCTTACACAGAAAACCTGTCGTTTTTTAGAAACCGTAAGGAAGCTATGAGTGAAAATCATTCATGCTTGGTACCAACTTCTGGGCCAGTCATAAGCAACATTGACGGCCCTCACTTTTTGAAGGTTCTATCAATATCCATAGAGCAAGAAGGCAAGGTTTCCATTCACAGATTCCTTTAGAAAGGTTCTCAAACTTTATAGTCAAAAGTTTGACTTCTTCCAAACATTGGAATATAATTTCCGGTTGACGTGCTCCACTCAGCCATTTAATGGAGGCTTTTTTTTGGTTGTATATTTTGGTTTTTCTTATGCGTGCCCCCTAATCAATTAATAGTACCTAAAACCAATTCATATTATTAACATGCACTCCTAAGTTCCTAACTGGGAGAACATTCCCTTGGGTATTGCTGGAAATTAAAGAGATAAAGGGAAGAGAAGCTTGCAAACATGACTTTGTTCGACAATATCAAAATTATTTTCGATCCTACATCCACTCCCCGAGGCTCCTCCTTAAGATTTTTCTTCACTAACACGAACAAGATACTTCTTGAGTTTTACTCAAACCAAATACAAAACAAGCAACTTCTTGGGTATTGCTTCAACCGATTACAATTTCGCAATTGCACGAGTGTTGCTACAATTGATTTACAAGAATCCTAAGTGTGTTTTTCTACCCAAATGTTTATACCTAACACTCAAAAACACTTACAAATTCTCTCAAGAGTTAGACTAAGTCTTTTACAAGATGATGAATAATTAATTTAAAACAAACAAATAAGAGAAAAGTATGACAATGAAGATTATAACTCAACTAATTTTCTCTTTAAAGCATATATCTCAATAAGAACTCAAAGGAAGATTGAAAACTTATATTTAGCAATTCATAAATCTTTGAATGAGTAGGAATTTGGTGTTCAACTCATTTGAATGTGGTATTTATTGTGAAGGAGTAAAGAGTTGTTTGCCTATTTTTTTATTTTAAAACATTTTAGCTTTATAGTGGCTCAGTATAGTGCAGAGGAGCATTAAGCAATCGACTGTCATTTAGGGTACAATTGATTGTCCTTAGGTGCGAAACTAAATTTTGAATTTTAAAAGTAGTTTTCTAGCTAACAGTCGATTGTTGTTGTGGACAGTTTACTATCCCTTTGGCAATCAATTATACTAAACCCACAGTCGATTGTCTCTTTTGTAGAAAAGAGGCCTAATGCTCCACTATCTGACAACCGACTGTGAATGATCCTTAATCAATTGTACCTTTACAAAATTGGTATTTTTTACTTGAAAACTTTGAACTAGTTAGGTTTTAAGATTTGATTTTAAGTAAAACACTTTAAGAAAATTGTTTTGAGCTAGAATTGAGCTATAAGATTTAGAGAAAGGATAAAAATTACTTTACTTAGTTTGATCTTCGATTTCTCTTCTAAATCTTCTTCTTTCTCCTTGAATAAACAATGAATCTTGATGGATTCACTTCAACCATTCATGGTTGAACAGATTTGAACTTTGATAGTTTAAGATAGCTAGATAGTATAGATAATACAAGATAAATTGGTTTTGTAGGCACTTCATACAAGCACCACCGTATGTCCTCCGTCGGCGCTTCATTTCTGGTGCTTTCATGAAGCGCCATGATGTGGCCCAAAATACTCCGACCCAATAAACACTCCGGCCCAATAAACTCTCCGGCCCAATAAACACTCCAGCCCGATGAAGAACGGCTCAACAAACCTACACCTGGGCCCCCTTTACACACACAGCCCTACAGCCACTCTACGCCACCCTACAACATGCTGCCCTACAGCCGCATACACACACAGCCCTACAGCCACCCTACGGCATGCCGCCCTGCAGTCACCCTGCGATACGCCGTCCCCTGAGCATATAATCAATGCTTTCCCACAGATAGATGGCTATAAATAAGCCGAGGTATGGAATTCATATTCATTCAGACTTATCTGCTTACACTTGATTTACTTAAGCCCTCGGCCTCTCCCTTAAAGCCCTCATGCTAACTTAAGCTTCAGAGCGCCCTCGGAGTCTCCCCCTCCCCTCATTTTGAGGGTCTTTAGCTCATCCCTGTTGTTTATGCAGAGCACAGGCCGCGTCAGCACCTAGGCCACATCAGCATCCAGGCCACGTCAACATCCAGGCCACGTCAGCACCAACCGTTTTTTGGCATCAACAGATTGGCGTCATCCGTGGGAAATCACCATCTCTCGCTGAACAGTAGAAACGAAGAAGTCTAAAGAACTCATCTGTTGCGATGCCAAGCCGTCCGATACCACGTAGCACACTTTAGAGTTTCAAGTGCACACAAGTGCATACATCCCTGTCCGAGCAGTTGCTAAGTGCACACGGTCGACCACCATAGTGCACATGCCTCTGTCCGAGCGGTTGCTAAGTGCACACGGTCGAGCGTCGTAGTGCACATGCCTCTGTCCGAGCGGTTGCTAAGTGCACATGACCGAGTGTCGTAGTGCACACGCCTCTGTCCTAGTTGTTGCTAGGTGCACACAGTCGAGCACCATAGTGCACATGCCCCCTGGCCGAGCATCAGTGCGCACTAGTGCGCACGGCTAAACTAAGCCGCGCACACCCAAGGTTGAGAGAAGGCATATGTGTGCAAACCCTCAGACAAGGCCGAACTTTAGTGCACACTTATGCACACTGGCCGAGATTCAGTGTGCAACAGTGTGCACAGCCAAACTAAGCCGCGCACACCTAAGGCCTAGCATTGGAATATGTTTCATACGCTCGGACAAGGCCGAGCTTCAGTGCACACTAGTGCACACTGGCCGGGCTTCAGTGCACATGGCCAAACTAAATCGTGCACACCTAAGGCCGAGAGAAGGCATATGTGTGCAGACCTTCGGACAAGGCCGAGCTTTAGTGAACACTTATGCACACTGGCTGAGCTTCAGTGCGCAATAGTGCGCACAACCAAACTAAGCTGTGCACACCCAAGGCCGAGAGAAGGCATATGTGTGCAGACCCTCCGATAAGGCCGAGCTTCAGTGCACACTTGTGCACATTAACAGTGCGCACGGTCAAACTAAGCCGCGCACACCCAAGGCCGAGCATTAGCATATGTGTTCATACGCTCGGACAAGGCCGAGCTTCAGTGCACACTAGTGCACACTGGCCGAGCTTTAGTGCACATGGCCAAACTAAGTCGTTCACACCCAAGGCCGAGAGAAGGCATATGTGTGCAGACCCTCGGACAAGGCCGAGCTTTAGTGCACACTTGTGCATACTGGCCGAGCTTCAGTGCACAACAGTGTGCACGGCCAAACTAAGCCGTACACACCCAAGGCCGAGAGAAGGCATATGTGTGCAGACCCTCGGATAAGGCCGAGCTTCAGTGCACACTGGCCGAGCTTCAGTGCGCAATAGTGCGCATGGCCAAACTAAGCCACGCACACCTAAGGCCGAGCATTGGCATATGTGTTCATACACTCGGACAAGGCCGAGCTTCAGTGCACACTTGTGCACACTGGCCAGGCTTCAATGCGTAACAGTGCGCACTGCCAAACTAAGTCGTGCACACCAAAGCCGAGAGAAGACATATGTGTGCAGACCCTCGGACAAGGCCGAGCTTCAGTGGACACTTGTGCACACTGGCCAAGCTTCAGTGTGCAACAGTGCGCATAGCCAAACTAAACTGCGCACACCCAAGGCCAAGCATTGGCATATGTGTTCATACGCTCGGGCAAGGCCGAGCTTCAGTCCACACTTGTGCACACTGGCCGGGTTTCAGTGCGCAACAGTGCGCATGGCCAGACTAAGCCGTGCACACCCAACATCACGCTTTACTTCCTCAAGGCACAAGTACCTGAGGAAGTGGGGGGCCTGTGATGTGGCCCAAAATACTCCGACCCAATAAACACTCTGGCCCAATAAACTATTCGGCCCAATAAACACTCCGGCCCAATAAACACTCCAGCCCGATGAAGAATGGCCCAACAAACCTAAACCTGGGCCCCCTCTACACACACAGCTCTGCAGCCACTCTACGCCACCCTACAACATGTCACCCTACAGCCGCATCCACACGCAGCCCTACAGCCACCCTACGGCACGCTGCCCTGTAGCCACCCTACAGCACGCCGCCCTGCAGCCGCCCTATGACACGTCGTCCCCTGAGCATATAATCAATTCCTTCCCACAGGTAGATGGCTATAAATAAGCCGAGGTATGGAATTCATATTCATTTAGACTTATCTGCTTACACTTGATTTACTTAAGCCCTCGGCCTCTCTCTTAAAGCCCTCGTGCTAACTTAAGCTTCGGAGTGCCCTCGGAGGTCTCCTCCTCCCCTCCTTCCGCGGGTCTTTAGCTCATCCTTGTTGTCTATGCAGAGCCCAGGCCGCGTCAACACCTAGGCCACTTCAGCATCCAACCCACGTCAGCACCAACCGTTTTTTGGCATCAACACGCTGTAATGTCCAAAGAACATATATTGGAGCTTCAAAGCGCCGTAGTATGCAAATATTATTGTATATTTCAGAGCTTCTAAGTGTCGAAATATTACAGCACTTACAAGCGCCGCAATACGTAGAAACCCATTTCATATTTCGGCACTTGTAAGTGCTGCAATATGCAGAACCCTTGCGGCGCTTTAAAGCACTGAAATAGAAATTAAAATAGCCGGTGATTCGTGCACTTAGTTTAATTTTTCACACTCTTACGCGTGACCAGGCCGGTTTGCTCGAGCAACTCCTTCTTCCTACTCGCGTCTCTTCTTCCTCATCTTCTTTGTCTCTCTCTCATCAAAATTTTTGTGCGTGTATATTTCACTCCTTCATCATGCTTAGCTTCTCTATGCCTATATATTCTATAAATTGTGATTGTCAGGGTCGATGATGACTTAGGTTCTGGGTTTTGTGTTGTTTTCCTAATTTGGTGATTATTATTGCTTGAAATCCCATTTTTATGTGACAGGGGCTGCTACACAGCAGCACTTGTGAGGAGGCTACTACACAGTAGCCCTTGCTTGGTGCCCCTATGAGGGTGCTGCTGCACAGTAGCACCTGTGAGTATACAAGGGGTAGTATTTAAAATTTTGTTTGAATAAGCCATAAAGTTTTATTTCTTTAGTGCCCAATTTATTTAATATTTAAATTCTTTTTGTATGGTGAGTTAATGAAGCATGCTAAATTGATTTTCAATGTCATGCTTTTGTTTCTCCTCTTGATATGTCTCATTAAGTTATTAACTTGATAATTTTGGCATGCTTTGTATGGTTGCTCTCAAGCAGGTAAATAATTAAGGAAGTGGCATTGAAGCTGTAAGTAACTACTTATTCTGATAGTTAAGAAATTTTAAAAATTATTTGGGTTTGGTTTCTCTTCAATTCTTCTGATCCTATAAGCTCAATTTGTTGTTTATTTGTGTAACAACCCCAATTTTTTAATTAAGCAGTGTTATACCTACCATAATTTTTGACACCTTATGTGAAAACTTTGTATCTGCTTAAATAATTGACAAGAAACTCTGGTAATGTGTGTGTTTTATTAATTTTACCTTTAATGAAATCAATGTAATGAGTGAGAGTAAAGCAAACTTTCACGTGTTTGCATTGGGTGTCAAAATTTGCAGTAGATTTAGCTTTACCCTTTTTTATTTGCTGAACCAGCATAGGGATAAACAATCCTAGAAGACTAGAAGCACTCCGCTTGTTGACTGCATTAATTTTGAATGGCTCTAAAAAGCTTGCAGATTTCCCTGTTACTTACTTGGAAACTTCATAAGAATCTGCTTTGTGGAATTTTTTATGTGCTAGAGACAAGCTTATCTTTAAACAAAAGTCCCTCAAAATTTTGTTTCAAGAAACACTTTTTTTTGGGTGCACTGGCCAAAAGATGAATAGAATCTAGGTCTCTTGTTAGGAGAACTTAAAAGAGACCACTAAGTCAAAAAGCTCGAGTGGAAACACTTTCGTCGTGCTTAGTTTCTCTATGCCTATATATTCTGTAAATTGTGATTGTTAGGGTCGATGATGACCTAGGTTCTGGGTTTTGTGTTGCTTTCCTAATTGGGTGATTATTTTTGCTTGAAATCCCATTTTCATGTGATGGGCCTGCTACACAACAACGACTGTGAGGAGGCTGCTGCACTAGCACCAACACTTGCACAAGGGTTGCTGCACCAACACCTGCATAAAGGTTGCAGTAAATAGTACTAAAGATAATAACAATAATAATGATTATATTGTTGTTGTTTTGTTATGTAGATTTAGTTAGCTTTTCTTTACCTTGTCATCTTTTCTTTTCTATGTAGATTGTTATGGAAAATCTCAAGCTCTTATTTGTGTTCTTTTTTTTTATGTTTTATTGTTGTAATAAAAGGGAACAAATATCTTTTAGAAATCATATTTTTATGGAAAATCTCAAGCAATTTTAAAGGGGCTGGTACTACACCAGCACTTGCACAGGGGCTAGTGCACCAGCACCTACACAAGGGATGGTGCACAAACCCCTATGCAGGTGCTGAGCAAAAATTTTAGGGTTCTTGACATGTATGGTATTGAGTAGTAACAGTGAATCTCATTTATAGCTCTTTTAACCCCATGTGTATATCTCTTTGATGTCTCTTTTTTGAAAGGTATAAGCATGTTTATGTTTTTATGTATACAGATTGCAACATGTTTAGGTCAAAATATATTCCTCCCTCAATCAGAGCTACTATGTCAAACCAATCTTCAACTAGGTCTTCACAGTATCAAGACGATGTTGAACGTGAGCATTAGCATCACCTCAAAGATGATCGTGACTCTTAAGGTGATTTTGAGACCGAGCCAATAGTCACAGAAAGTCACAACAATGATAATGAAGAATATGAGATAGTTGGTAATTTTTGTATTATAAGACATTCTCTTTATAACTAGTTTGATATCACAATGTTATCCTATTTATAAAATTTATGTTTTCAATGTATAGATTCTGACGGAAGGGTGAGAAAGCAAACATGGTCATGCAAACATCACAAGTGTGGTCCTTGGAACGTGGGGAGAAAATTGTGGTCCACTTCAATGCATGTATTCAATCTGTGAAAAAATGTGGGAAAATATTAAGTAGCTGGTTAGGCAAAGTTGCAAAGAGAGGGAACATTTGTCCGCTTGGTTACACGGATTGGAAGAAGGTGCATTCTAACTACAAAAATGACCTTGTTTTATTGATTCAGGTAATTAACAACAACTTAATTTGGGTTTTTCTTCCCTTTTTTGTGGTGTTGTACATGCATATACTCCCTAATACCAGAAATACTTATTTGTATTATTTCTTTTCTTTGTGGTAGAGGAAGTTTCATTATCCTATGATTGAGGCAATCGACAAAATATTATTAAGGATGATCAGAAAAAAAAATATGGAAGGACTACAAGTATATGCTTAAAAGGGACCATGTGAGTAACAAAACAAAACAACAAGTTTTGAGCAATAATGTTCCAAAATGAGTAGATCAAGACCAGTGGAAACAACTTGTGAACTACTAGTTTTCTGAGCAGAGTGAGGTTGTTTTTTCATAATTATGTTCATTTGAATTCTCATTGTTTCTATTTTCTTTTAATGATTTATTAGTCAATTGCTTTATGGTTGTTGTAGAAATATTCTACGATAGAGACAATAGCACGTGAAAGACAACAATGTCCTCACATGATTGGATCAAAGAGTTTTGCTAGAAAAATGGATGAATATGTGAGTTGATTTACTTCATTCATCCAATTTTTCATTTGAGATGTAGTGTTTTGAATCATTGTTTGAACTCTTTTCATAAATAGTAGGAGATGAAACATTGAAATGAGCCCGGGCGCGTAAAGTTTTTTACTGAAACTCATAAACGCAAGGATGGAACTTTTATTGATGAAGCATCAAGAAAATTTGTGGTAAGTTCAACAAAACTAGTTCTCAAATACTTGAAGTTAGAGAATTTTAATTCTTATATCAATTATTCTTGGATCATTTTTATTGGTGTCCTCAAATGCGTTGCCTTTGCCAGATAAAATATTACTACATTTTGTTTCCCGTTAAGCTTTATTTATATGCAGATGCTTTACTTGATAATCACTTTGTTTGTTTCAGCTTATTTTGCTATATGCAGCACCTTAAGCACTCATTTACCCGGTCACTAAATCAGCTTAAATCATTATCAACTAATGCCTCTAGTATCACGCTTAAATAATTGTTATACCAAAATGCTTGATTAAATACTTTAATTTTATCTAGTCAATTCACTTAATTACCCTTTCATCTTTATTTGCATGTTAGAGGACAGATTTTTACCCAAATTAATGGTGGGTTACTATGAAATATATGTCCTAAAATAGTAGTGTGAAAATAAATAATGTATATCCCTACCCTACCCATCAAGAAAAAAGAATATATACTAATTTAATACAACATTTTTAAGAGGTAACAATCCTTGACCTCATCCCATGCATGCATGTGATTGATGTGATCTACTTTTCCATTTTTAAGGTTAATTTGCATATAGTACTCTATGGAAATCCATCTACAAATTTTCTTCTACACTTTTATTACCCTTTTATTTAGGTCAGTTCATCCACCAAGTTGTGACTGAATATAATTTAGGAGATGTCTTAGATCATCATTAATTAGGTTAACGATAAGATTACTTGAGTTTAAAACTTTAGTGTATGTTTGGTGCATCAGATTAAAAAAATTATAAGATTAAGAGTAGGATAAGATGAAATAATTTTTTATAAATGAGAGATATAATATTATTTTTATGTCTATTTTTTAATATCAAATGTAAAATGAGATGAAATTAATTAATTTTATCATTCTCTTAATCTTACGTTCTTCTTAATCTGATATACCAAACACTCACGGGATTACAGTACAATTGGTTAATTTTGATTTGATGCCACTTTAGGTGAGTAATGTGAAAGCAATGTGAGATTCTTTATGGGTTTTTCCATATGACGATATAGTATCCTACTCTACAATATAGATGGAAGTGGTCAGGCCTGTCAAGGCTGATTTAGTCATGTTTTGTCTGTTTTGGCTTGTTTATAGTAACAAGAGATCTTTGCAACTTTGGCTACTTTTTTTAGATTGTATTTTTATTCTTCTTTTGCAGGAGGTTTTATGGAAAAAGAGGGAAAATTCTACCCGTTTTTCTACAAAATCTGATAAGCAACTTTTTTGTTCCTTTTGTTTTATGTAACTTTTGCTGCAAATAGCTACTCGATCTTCGGGGGAGTTTAATCTTTGTTATTTCGTAATTGTAGGTGACTGCTGAAACTCGTGTGGCCGAACTTATTGCTTCTTCAGGATCTTCTGATGCTAGCAACAATTTTCAAATACAAAATGAAGTCTTCACCGAGCTTATGGGTGAAGAGAGTTCTGGACGTGTACGAGGTCAAGGGTTTTGAGTTACTCTCACAGCTGTGTATTGATTTTCAGCTCAAATTAGGAATGATATGGGATACAGTGGGGCTTATACTGAACAGATATATAATTTGAAAGCACAGATAGAAGAACTCAATCAAAAGCATGAGCATCAAATTCAAGAAATAACGACGAAGCACGTTGACCAAATGAATAGTATGCAATCCCAAATGGATGAGCTCAAGTCTTTATTGCAATGGTTGGTTAATGGAGGATCTCATATTTGATTTCAAGTGTAATAGTAAAATAATTTTTCAGACTTCATTCAATTACTTGGTTGTGTATGAATTTATATGTTAACTATGAATGTTTTTTGTGTAAATGAAATGACTTTTGTATTGATATTTGAATTTATATGGATTTGATGGTATATATATTGAAGAACATGGATTTTATAGTAGGTGTTGATATTAAACCCAAAATAGTGTAAAAACATAAGCCAGGTGTATTCTAGCGTTTTAAATTGCCACAAAAATTGCCAATAATTGGTGTATTGCGGCACTTTGAAGCATCGCAATATAGTGGCGCTTATATTTCGGTGCTTCTAAGCGACGCAATATAGCGGCACTTCAAAGCGCCACAAAAAAATGCATATTTCGGCGCTTACCATAAGCACTGGTACTGCGACACCACACATACCGACATTTTATCCGGCACTTACTATAAACACCGGTATCGCATATTATGGCACCTTAAAGTGCCAAAATATACTAAAAAAATACCGGCATCTGCCATTTATCTTGTAGTGAGAGCTAGCGCAATAAACTCTTTTGTCATTATGAAAATCAAATGAAAGTCAACAAATATATATATATATATATATATATATATATATATATAACAATTGTTTTATTTTTGTTAATAATGTTGTGAGAAATTTGAACTTAAAACCTTATTTATAAAGGGTAGATGTATTTCCTAATTGAGCAATGGTACACTGTTAGTACGGAAAATTTATTTTGGGAAAGTACTCTTACTGCCAAGTCCAAAAGAAAATGGTACGAAAACCTTCCTCATTGAGTAGGCTAACGTTTAATGTTGACAGGTACAGGTTAGAAAATGCCTACTTTCATCTTAAACCGAAAATAACGGTTTGCCTACCACTATGCCCAAGACTTTCAAACCCCTAAAACATGGCGTAACAGAGAAATTAATGGATAGGAAAGGTTGAAAAAACCACATAAATTTTACAGGCATATCAGCCACTTGTAACCTATATAAAGCTGAACTATCAATCCCATTACAGATTAGAAGTACAATTAGAAAAAGGAAAGTTGTAAGAGGAGAGAATGTGAAAAAGAAATCACTCTGAAAAATAAGATATTAAAAGAAGAAAAATATCACATATATAGAGTAAGGTAGATAAGTACTGAAAGATGGCTGGAGGAGCGTTTGTCGATCATGGTGGAGTAAGACACTACGAGGGTGGCATTACTCTCTTTGTCATCGTGACATGTGTGGTTGGTGCTATGGGTGGTCTCATCTTTGGATATGACCTTGGAATCTCAGGTAAATTTAATTTACTCTCAGAAACTAATCTTTCTTAATTCATAGTTCTTTAGTTCATGTACATAAATTCTTTCTTTGTGCAGGAGGGGTGACTTCAATGAAGCCGTTTCTGGATAAGTTCTTCCCTTCAGTTTATAAGAAAATGGAAGGAAGTCATGATGAAAATGAGTACTGCAAATTCGATAGCCAGTTACTCACATTGTTTACCTCTTCCTTATACATCGCAGCACTGGCATCTTCCTTCTTTGCGTCTGCGGTAACAAGAGCTTTTGGTAGAAAAATGTCAATGTTTATTGGAGGGTTTGTTTTCCTCCTCGGCTCTATCATTAATGGTGCTGCAATGAACTTAGAAATGCTTATCATCGGTAGACTACTACTCGGTGTAGGTGTTGGATTTGCAAATCAGGTATAATCACTCAAATTACATCCCAATTAATCTCTTTCTTTTTTTATTTTTTAATTTAATTTTTGGTAATAACTGGGCATGATAAATCTCCCCCATGCCAGAATCATTTCGATACCAGGTCTTTAGTACAACTATTTTAGGCTTTACCAACTAAGCTAATTGGCGCCCCTTCAACATCCTAATCTCTTTGTCTCTCTTAATATCTTTAATTTACATATTACACAACAAATTAAAGCACAAATAAAATAAGTAATTCTCTAATTATTTATGGCAGTCTGTTCCCGTATATCTTTCTGAAATGGCACCTGCCAAGCTTAGAGGAGCACTCAACATTGGATTTCAGATAGCAACAACACTCGGGATTCTAGTTGCGAATCTGGTGAATTTTGGTACAAATAAGATGAAGGGAGCAAACGGGTGGAGAGTATCATTGGGTCTTGCATGCGTCCCTGCGTTAATGATAATGGTTGGATCTGTTTTCCTACCAGACACTCCCAACTCGCTTATAGAGCGAGGTCACACTGAAAAGGCAAGGAAAATGTTGCAAAAAATCCGTGGCACCGAGAGAGTGGATGAGGAGTTCCAAGATCTTATTGATGCAAGTGAGGCTGCAAAGTTAGTGCAACACCCTTGGAGGAACATCCTGCAACCAAGATATAGACCTCAGCTTCTCATCACCATCCTAATTCCTTTCTTCCAGCAGCTCACTGGCATTAACGCCATTACCTTTTATGCTCCTGTTCTCTTTCAGACTTTGGGGTTTGGTAGCGATGCCTCTCTTATGGCTGCAGTTATAACTGGCGTTGTTAATCTTCTTTGTACGTTTGTCTCTGTCGTCTGTGTCGACAAATTTGGAAGAAGGGCTTTGTTCCTTGAAGGTGGGGTGCAAATGATTATTTGTCAGGTAAATAATTAAACTTTGACCGATTACTATTAATCTATTACACTATAAAATAAGCTCCAAAATAGTTTCTCATTGTGAACAGATGCAGTAACCATATTATATTTATAGGATTCTAACGAGTAAATGATTTGATTGTTAAATAATCATTTTAATATTTAAAAATCAATGTTTGATATTGTCATTAACGAATGAGTTTTTTTTATCTTGATTAGTTGTGTGGAATGAACGTTTAAAATGAGTGGTTATTTTGAAATTTCCCTAACACTATTCTATATGAAGTATATACATAAAAAAAAAATTAACTATTTTAATTATATCTTTTTATTAATTCATTGTCTAATTATTCTAATCGATGTGCCAAACTTGCATTGAACTAGCTAACTCGATCAACCAATTAGTACTAATTATACATATATATTTGTTTTATAGATTGCCGTGGGGGTTATGCTTGCCCTGAAATTTGGAGTCACGGGTGTGGGATCTTTGTCAAGAGGGGATGCCAATTTTATATTGTTCTTGATATGTGCATACGTGGCAGGATTCGCGTGGTCATGGGGTCCACTGGGATGGTTGGTACCAAGTGAGATAAGTCCTCTAGAGATCCGATCAGCAACGCAAGCAATCAACGTCGCAGTAAACATGTTCTTCACCTTCATTATTGCTCAACTCTTCGTTACTATGCTTTGCCACATGAAGTTTGGCCTTTTCTTCTTCTTTGCTGCGTTTGTAACGGCAATGACTCTTTTCGTTTACTTCTTTTTACCGGAAACAAAGAATGTCCCAATTGAAGAGATAACTAGAGTGTGGAAGGCACATTGGTTTTGGGGCAAGTATATTCCGGATGAAGCTACTCATTCTACCGTCGAGCTCCCTGCGGTCAAGATTGTGTAATACATTCACGTGGAGGGGATCAAATCCACTGATCTCCTATATTAGAAAATCCCGTTGATTAATTTCTCCTTTGTGATGCTCTAAATGAGAAAAGAAAAAAAATGACGAGTTCTCTTTGAGCGTGAGGGAGTTCATGGACACAACTCGTGTACCTTTGCTTGTTGAGCAAAAAGAGGAGAAATGTGGAAATTGTTTTACATGTTCTTGGGACATGAGCATATGGAAAAAAGAATTAATTAAAATAAAATTCTTCCATCAACGGCAATAAATACTCTTGAAACATGAAATTTTTTTATATACATGAACAAGAAACCTATATGTGACTCCTTATCTTTATTAAATTATTGTACCATGTCATTTTCATTAACATTTGTTAGTGCATATATATCCACAACGATAATTCAAGATATACCGTACATAATTCTAACGATTTTATTAAAAACGATATTCAAAACCTATCTAGTTTTAATTAAAATACTTTCTATTCAGTTTTTATTTTTCTTTTGCTAATATCTAAAAATAAAATTAATTAGATTTAAAATATTTAAAATTTAAGTAATATAATTTAGAACATATTTTTTCTTATATAATATTTTAGATTAATTTATTTAAGTTTAATAATTAAAATTTAAACGACCAAAATTTTTATTAGAGTTTTAAGAGATGATTATAAATATTATAATTTTATTGCTATTTATAATTATTATAATTGTTAGTATCGATACGCAATGATTTCTCATAAAATTTGTTTGCAAAAACTTTAACCAATATTTTGAGTAGATTAAAAATTTTACCACTAAATTTTATCAACTAAAAAATTGAATCTTCAAAAGACTGACAAAATAGCAAAAAGAAAACAGAATTGAAGTGAATAAAAATTATATATAAACACAAGTTTAGATGGATGGAAAAAGACATGTCACTTTTTAATTATTCTTATTATAACATGTAAATGTATGAAATCTGATTGGCTTATAAAAGATAGCATAGCAGTGAAGAAGAAGAGGAGAGAACCCCAAGCAGCGGCGTGAGCTACTGCCAAGCCAAGCACGCACACAGCACCACCACATGTGTACCCTTTCCCGCTGCGGGACTGTTCAGGCGGGCACACATGCGGTGCTGCCGACTATACTCGCGAGTGCAGGAGGCAAGTGCAAGAAAAATAATAAGAAGAAGAAAATATGAGCTTCTTTTTCTATGGTTTATTATCACTCCAGAGGAGAAGATAAGCCATCGAAAGCTCATCTATACAAATAAATTGCTGGTTTTAGCATCTAAACGCAAGTAAAACATATCAATATTATACAAATGTTCTTCCAAAAATTTTAGTAATAATTAATTTTATTGCAACAAAGGGAAGAAAGGCCTTAAGAATTAATACTGAACTGATGCTCCAATCTTCAGCCATCCGCATTTTACAGCTCAAACTATACAATTGTTGGATGACAGAAAATATATTACATCTTAATAAAAAATGAGGAAGAGACCACATCTTTACAAACACGTCAAAATCTCAGGGAATGAACATGTTTGCTAAACAATATTGAAAGAAGATGACTAGGCTACTGAGATGATCTGCAACAGAGCGTCAACGTACTCTTTAAGTTTCACTTTTGTAATTGCACCTTCCCTCCTGCTTTCTGGAACTTCCTGCCCATTCTTGAAGAAGATCAAAGTTGGTAACCCATAAACTTTATACTCTTCAATCAGTCGGGGGTTTGCATCGTGATCAATCTTTACAACCGTCAATCTGTCTCCATACTCCTTAAATAAAACAAAATAGACTATTTGAGAGGAAATGACAATCTCAAGTAAAACTGCATGTCATAGAATTCTTGAGAAATTATGGACTCGACCACCATACGACATTATTTAGGCCATCTAATAGAATGATACAATTTATCAAACAACTTTTACATTTCAAATCAAAAGTCTAACTGATAATCAACTTATTAACTATGCAGTGACTACTGAGAGCCGCCAAAAAAAACTGTGGAAACAAAAATACATAAATGTAAGAATCAAATGCCTAGCTACTTCATCTTAAAATGCTCAGCTCTTTCCCCTATATAGGTACAGGGAGAACACTATTTCTTAAGTATTTCGAAAAAAAAAATAGTTCTTTGGTTGATCATAAAAGACAAATATTAATATTTCCCAACTAACCAACCAAAATAACTAGAAGCATACGAACTTCCAAGTCAAAACTCTGTTCTATATATTTACTAAGGTTACTGCTACTAATAGCAATATCTGTTCTATATATTTATTTCCCCTGTTTCTTGTAATGTCCTTGAATCTAGATGTTATTTACTTATTTTATTTAGCTCTTTTTACTTTCCGTCTTTCCCTCAATCATAGACCCTAACCATCGCCAAGAAATTCCTTCCATAGATTTCATGCTTCTCCAGTCAATCTTAAAATAGACCTTTGGACATACCAACTGATTCTATCTAATTCTAACAGCATCATATAGAACTAAAAAAATTTCTAGAGATTTTTTACACCCAAGAAATTAAAGAAATATGGTTAAATTATTTTGATAAGATGAGAATTAAAAGAAATATGTGAGTTTGACCTCAACTCAAAAGATAAATTTCAAACTCAAAAAATCTACTATGGCTCTTTTTCCCCATTAAAGGAAAATAAACATTCCAATATAATATGCATACTTGTACTCATTAAAGATGACTTATACAAGTAATTACAAATTCCAACCGATGACTAGCTCGGAGCAGATCTCTTGACTAAATTTAAGAGCTTCTTGGATAAATTCGTGAAAATTCACAGATGAGCTTCAAAATTTTAATGGACCCATAAATTGTGGAACACAATATCAGCTGACCAATCTGGCACCTTATGATATTCTATAACAATAAGAGTCCGTTTGGTTTGCGCAAATAATGGAATGGGAATGGAATAGATTAATAGTCTAAAAATGAAGCTTGAGGGAGATTGAGGGGACGAGGTGTTGGTGTTTTGTTGATAAAGTAATTTTCTTCATGCCCAACGGAATGATCTCAAGCTTCAATTTTAGAGTATTAATACTACATTCCCATTCCATTCCTTGAGCAACCAAACGGGGGCTAAATGCTCTGAAATTATCTGTTATGTTTCCAATACCGATAACTTGAAACTAAAAGGATAACCATGCTATGAGCCTTCACAAAGGAGGCTGAGAAAGCATAGTGTGTTCCCACCCACATAACTGATGGGATGCGCATGCAGTTATGTCATTACTTTGTGATGCCTAAGCTTCCATTATATATTCCTCTCTAAATTAGGTCATCAGAGTCCTGCAAACTACCAGCGGTTCAAGCAATCAGCTATTGAACCATCAATTGAAGTAAATTTAGGGAAAAAAAAAAAGAAAAGATTTCTAGACTAACAGAACCAGAATTCGGACTAGATAAGGGCCAGACTATTCAATCTGATTTCCAAACATTAGAGAAGATTTTCTTCCCCATAGGGTTAAGAAGGATAAAACATGTTTCAATTGACTAAGAAGAACAAATTTCTTCAAGCTTATGAAATATGATGAAGAAATTATTAGTCTTCCACTATTAAATATTGCAGCAACTATGAGCCACACAATTTTGGTCAAAACTTTACATTTCTTTCCAAAGTTGCTAATTGTGGTAATTAAGTATTGATCAGTTTATGGGATAACACATGTTTGCCATATTTACAATCCAATTTTTTGGGGTACTCGTAATAGAGGAGTGCATTGAGCACCTTTGTTATACTACAGCAGGATGTCTTGATCAATTTCTTCAGCTTGCTCAGTAATGAGAGGCTTCTTTTTTTTCTTAACTGTACTTTCAGCTCCTTAAAAAATTGCCCCATAGAAAAGTGGCGACGATTCTACGGAAGACTAGCTTAGTAGCCATAGGGTTTTTTGTTTTAACAAAAGGGGTAGATCTGTGATTTTATAATTTTAGTGTACTTTAGCATATTAGGGTTTGTTTACTTGGAATCCAAATAGATTTTAGGGTAATTGACTAGAAGTTTTCTACTTGACAGGCAAATCCTTGCGCAACAAGAAAAAGCAGTCAATTTAAGTAGTTATGTTTTATTTAGGGCTTTTAAGATCTTTGACAATGAAATTATTTATTATGGAGGCCTTTTACCAGTGTGCCTCTTTCTTTCTCTCCCTTGCAATATCTCTGCTCAGCTTCTTGAATCTTATGTTATATCTCTACTGTTTCCATGTAATTCCAGTAACCAAATTCTTTTCCAACCTCTCTTTCAAATCAAACCTCAACCTCAATTGCATCGTTCTTCCCTTTCTACAAACCCCAATCCCTTTCATCCACACATTAAAACCCTCAAATCCCTAATTCTCTTCCTCTTAAGCCCACCACAAAGTCATGTAGACAAGATCCTCAAATCTAACCTGCACCAAAAAGTAGGTAGAATACCAGTAATCTTACTACACTTAGTTTTAATTCAGAATTTTTTATTTTGGTATTTTTCACCCATTAACTAGCATTATATCTAGATGGTAAACTATACAATACTAGTGCAAGAGGGCTTACATCTAGATGGTAGACTACTCCATATAGGTGCACCATGTATAAACCAATGAATAATCTTCTAATCACAAGGTTTAATGGCCATTACCTTTTGCACTTGGGAGTTATTTATTTATTTATTAGAGAGATGATCTAACCCTACCCGTAAACTCACCCACCCACACAACAATCTCTTTATCCATAAGTGAGTTATTGGTCTAAGAAATTGACCTCAGGACCTCAAAGCACCCAAATACATTTGATTTGGGGGGATAAAGATTGAATTGCTTGTTGCACTTGAAAGTTTTGATTCATCGCTATAAGCGGTAAATCACTACATAATCACAAGGTCCTCGACTACATCCACAGTTTCTTGTTGTGGGTTCAAATCTCATCATTTGATTAATAATGAAAAAAAATAAAAATGAAAAATCTCTAACAATTCCAAAAGGGCCCTAACCCGTTTAGAACAATTTATTAAATGATTTTTGTTTTTTACAAATAGAACTTAGGTCAAACACCCAAACGGTTTATGAAATGGTTTAAAATTAAAAAACTGTTTTCATACTTGTTTTACTAAACACTAAACAGTTTATAACTACACCATTATTTTAGCATCAAAAACCATTTTATAAACCATAACCATTTCTATTGCTACTCCAAACGGGTAAGAAATTCTAAGAGCAGCCTACCTCCCAAATACATACCTGTATACAAACTAAAACCCCAGGATCACTTATTAATCATAATTTAAAATTTTTCATATTGATATTAACTAAACCTGTAAGCAATTCACCATTCTAAGCAATCAAATGGCTCACATGTTACACTGCACATTCATGTAGACATAAATGAATTCAAGTGCATAAGTAATAGAGATAGGAACCCAACTGACATAGCAAGAGAGCACATTCATTCACCACTGCAATCTTGAACCTTTTCACAAAATATTCCCATATCATCCCGACTAATGTACCACTCCTGCCTCGTTTGGTTCAATTTCGAGAATTGGACTGAAATAAAAATGAAATTGACTCAGAATAGAGTTGGGTCGGAATCGAATGACCATTGGTTGTGCACTAAGAATATATAGCCGATTCCATGTTCAATGTTTAGTTGATATGTTGAAATATGGAATCAAGATCAAATTACAAAAATAACCCTAATCTTAGAATCATTGAATTAATAAAAAAAAACTCAATTTGCTATCAAATTTTATCTTTTAAAGTAAATTTGATTAAAAAAATAATATTGTTATATGATATAATGTAATGTAAAATAATAAAACATAAATTAATATAAATTATATACTATATAATAGATTTTTTATTTTATTTTATTTAATTTAATATATATTATATTTATAGTTATTAATATTTTTTTATTGATATAAGTATATATTATTATTATTATTATTATATACTAGTACTACTATAGAATAAAATATTTTTTAAATATTATATTTTTATTATTTTATTAATATTGGTATTACATAATACTTGGATAGAGGGAATTCTTGGAATTCTATGATTAATGGTTCCCAATTGACAAGTTCCAGGGAACAACATACTTCCACTTTACTAAACATTAGAATTGGAATACACCTAAAATGGGCCCACCAATTAGCAATTCCTCGCAACAAAATATGGTCTTAAAAATTATAGCCATTTAATAGTTTGAGCACATCCATCTTAATTAATCACAAAGCATACACAACCACACAAACACATACAGATAGATTGATGGAGTAGATAAAATATAAAGGACAAAGATTGGAACCTGAGCGACAGACTCCATGGCGGGAGAGATTAATCTGCAGGGCCCACACCAATTGGCAACGAACTCAACGAGAACCGGATTGTCAGATTTCAAAACCGTGCTTGAAAACTCACTCTCATTGATCTCCTTGATGGAACCACACTTTACCCTAAATTTAGGAACCGTAGAGTATTTGAGAGACCTTGATAGCTGCTGTTTTCTTTGACTTGTAGGAGACCTTAAAAACAGATGCTTCATACCAGTGATGTGAGTGGAGCATAATTTATTAGATACGGTAGCAGTAGTAACTGCGCCAGCCGGAGGAAGCGATGACCCGAACAGAGGCGTAGAACTTGAGACGATGGTATCCATGGTTTCGACTTTCAAGTTCAGTAGGAGAGAGAGAGTCGAAGACAGAAATTTTTCTTGTGTTCCGAAATTTTGCTTTTCTCTCGAGGGAAAATCCATTTATCATCGAGATTGATTACGTGGCACCTTTTCATTGTGCCACCTAAAAATTATAATCTGTTAGAAGATATACTTTCCTCGAATCCTTTTATACTATCCAATTAATTAAGAGATTAAATTTTTATATTAAATTAAAAGAAAATTTCAAATATGCTTCTACAAAATTCATAAACATTTAAAATGTTATCTTTTAAAAAATAAATTTATAAATTGAAATAAAAGATAAAGTTAAAATTGACTAATTTACCAATACAAGGCGTTTGGCCTAGTGGTGGCCATTGCTTAGAAGCGTCAATCAATGAGCCTGGGGTTGTGAGTTCACGTCGTGTCTCCCTTGTCGCTCATGTGAACGAGGTAAAAATCTAAGTCTCGTGTTGAGGGAACGTGGCTTGTGATATCAATCAATGAGACTCTATTTTTTATCTTTTGCTTAAAAAAATAGTTTATTGTATTATAAATCTTTAAAATATTAATCCATTGCATTTAATTCTTTATACTATTAATTTGACATCTTAATTTTTTTTTAGCTATAATTCAGTTACAATCAATTTTTTATATCTATTTTTCGGCTAATATACTCAACGGAAACAAAAAAAATATAAAAAAGACATCACATGTCTCTCACATGAAAATAACTTATTCCTAAAATTTCAAATATCAAATCTAAACCCATTAACTATTGGCAATCACGAGAATCCTCTCAGTGGTGAGGAGGCACCTACTTTGATCTATAGAAGATGACTACGGTTTCGTTGAAACTTTTGAGGTTTTTTTCATCTGATGATTCTATTTGTGTTGTCTCCTAAAAAATATTAAAGAAAAAGTCTACTAGATCAAGTAATCAAAGACCAGCTAGTGATAATTGCATCAACAAATTGAAACCCAAGTTGTGAATCATGACCATCATTGACCTCGAAATTGAAGCCTGGGTTAAAGTGTGTACTTAACAAATTAATTTGTGTTGTTTGACTTAAATTTGTTTCGATTTGTTGTTTGTTGGACGTATAGTTTAGTTATTTCTTTATTGTTTATGGTTTTTTTTTTCTTCTGATTTTTTAATGAATTCATTTAAGAAATCTAAGTCTTCATTGTTTGTTTTGTAAGAAAATGTGGGAAAAGATAAGTGATTGAACCCAAGAAAATGAATTCGTTTAAGAAGTTTAAGTCTTCACTATTTTGGTAATATATTGGACCATTAACAATGATAGATTACTCCAGTATAGTTATTATGCAATGAAGGGATCAATGGGTAATAATGTTCAAGTTTAAAAGCTTGATGCAATTTTAATCAGCAACCCAAATATTACCCGAGAACGTGAAAACACTACCAGTTCAGTTTTCATCAAGGAACCAAACACTACATCAGTTTTCATGAATCCCTCAAATACCTATCACAGAAACCTTAGTTCAATTCTCATGTCCACCTCCTCAAGTATCAGTTTGAAGTCTCACTTCCAGCTGGAACACCAATTCTCCTGCAATCCTCCTCACCTTTGTCTAGAATCTGGATATTTTCTCTGCTTCAAACTTTATTTCTTAGTTTGTTTATCATTGGTAGCCTTACCACCGTGTTGTTAAGGTAGTGCCATCACTTGGTGGCTAATGGATTCTGATGTAGGGGAAAATTTTTCGTCCAATGACATAACGACATGTAGCACTTAGTACAAATCACTTTCCTAATAGGACTCTGCCCCAAGACACCATATGAAGGGCTCTCACTATCAAAGGTACTCACCCACAATTCTCTCTAAAGTCTCCAGTTTTCCTCGTCATCAAACGTCCAATACTAACTTAGGTATCGGAGAGTCACTCCGAGGTACAACCCCTCTGGTCCTCCGGTAACTTTTAGGTTTTTCTCTTATCTTTATGTGTGCAGGTTTCCTACTTTGGATGTTCGTGTACTTGGCATATTTTCAACATCAATAGATTGGCGTCGTCCGTGGGAAACTTATAAAGAAAAAAACTGATATGTCACAATACCGCCTAAGAATCTTGCCAAGAATGTCGTTGGTTCCATAATAATCACCACTCGGGCCTCTAGTCATAGTCAACTCTTTGGTTCCAAACTCCTAGCCATTCAGGAGCATTCCATCTCTGACTAGAACCCTAGCAATCCGTCCAATGGACAAACCAGGCTGGAACAGCTCTTCCAGTAAAACCTACTAGACTCCAAGGCCTAGGAAAATCAAGAAGCACTAGTCACCCAAAACCTAGCCGCACCGATTATGCAAGAGAAATTTATGGAACTCACTCAGTTAGTAGCGAGTCTAGCCACCAAGCTCGAAGGGGAGGGAATAAGACTCAGCCTCCTTCACCTCTACTACCTCAATGAAGCCCTCGGCCAACAAGGCATCTGAACTCCAATCATATGACTTGCACCCAGTCTACTACCAGATCTACTCCCAACCTTGTGTCGAAGTCTTAAGGTTGCTCCACCTCTAAAAATTACACTGATTTGTATAAGAAGTTGGAAGAGATTAACAAAAGAATAGGATAAGCTTTTAGAGGGAGAGGCACTACTGTCCTGGATGAGCTCAATTCTTAAGATCCTCCCTTCATACAGGATATTCTTGACGCTCCCCTACCACAACATTTTAAGATTCCCATCATCATGGCCTATGATTGTAACATAGACCCTATGAATCATCACCAACTCTAGAAGACGACCATGTTGCTACATCGTCACCTAGATGCGGTATTATGTTAACCCTTTCCTTTGACTCTAGAAAAATCTGCTAGCACTTAGTATCCTTAACTCAAACCCGAAAGCATAAACTCCTTTAGAGACCTAAGTCGTGCCTTCGCTGCACACTTCCTCTACAACAAGGGGATTCGAAAAGTCTCTTCAGCATTATTCAACACAAAAGGGAAAAATCTTAGAGTACATCTCATGATTCAATGCTGTAGCATTGGAGATCCCAGGCGTAGATCCAACAATGCCGATTCTCACGTTCAAGAATGGGCTTTGGTCGGAAACTTTCGGCTCTAAGCTTATTAGGGGCCCAACCAAAGATATGAATGAAATCCTCGCTCAGGCCGATGAGTATATATTAGTCGAGGAAGATCAAGCATTATGAAGGGAAAGAGAAGAAGGAAGAGAAAAGAGGAAAAGGGACACCGCTTAATCAAAAGATAGCCTACTGATAAGAGCCATAAAATGCACCTCAACGTTGTTTAATTGTTTGCATTTTATGATTCTTCTCGGTCTATATTGCACTCTTGTGTGTTGATAACTCTTAAGGAATATTATTGGATCACTAACTTATTCCAGTACAATTTCAGGTATTTTGAGTCCAAAAAGGAGAAGAAGCGATCGTTGTTTAAACGCACCAAGGTTCCATGCATGACAAAGCATAGGGTGGCTACGGAGAGGCAAAGCATGAAGAAAATCAGCAAAAAGGCTAGCACTGCGGTGCTCCTCAATAGCACCGCGGTGCCCAGAAGCTCGCCCAATCCAGAATATACCTAGCACCGCGGTGCTCCCCAACAGCACCGCAGCGCGCACACGGATTTGTATCTCCGAGTCAGACTTCAATTAGGTTTTTTTAACATTAGAATAAACCCAAAAACACCCTTGGACTCTTGTATTATAAATAGGATACTTGGGTTTTAAGAGATGGGGATCTTGGCTGAGAAAGAAAGGGCAGACAACTCAAAGCAGTAGCTCATCCACAAAAGTGTTTAGCCATGAACACCATGGCTAACTAACTTCCTAGCAAGGCGAAGGGATGAATCCCTAGGTGTAGTTGTCCCTATCTACCCTTATTTGGTTCAGTCGTAATAAGAATTTATTGTCAAACATTGTCATGATTTACTTCTTTATCTAATTATAAGATTTTATCTATTCCGGTGATTGTATCTTTTTCCTTGATATAACTTAAGTCATGCTTCTCTTATGTCAAGATTATTGGGTATAATTGAGTCCGATAAATCTAGCCTTTAGGTTTGTCCATTACTGCAATATTGTCAACAAAGATATATTGTCATTTCTTGATAAACCTATAGGATAGATCATATATGCATGAATCGAAAATAAGAAGTATTTCATTACGATCATATTAGAGTTTATACAGGTTCTCATTGAATATTTGCCGATTGCATGTTTGGGATGTGAAATGTGCAATCGAGATAAAAACAACTTAGTCAAGTTAGGATTAGGGCAACGAACCTAGGGAGGATTCCTGGATCCTTGTTGTCCCTCTATTATATTTTACAACCTACACAATTACTTCATCATCAATTTCAGATTCTTTACTTATTATATCATCTCATATTAAGGTTTACATCTTTCTTTATGGTTAACTTGTTTCCCTGTGGAATCGACACCCCAAAGCCGTGCTACAATAACCGCGTTACTGTTTTGAGCGTAATCAAATTTTGGTGCTGTTGCCGTGGAGACGCCCTTAAGTATAAGGAAGTTGTCAACACTAAGACAAGACGGTACTATCTTTCCTTTATATTCTGATTTTTCTCCTTTATTTTGTTCTATTCTGTCTATTTCTTTTAAAATCAATTGGTGCATGCTTAGATAGAGAGATTCACGAGGGAGATTCATTAAGGGACCTGAAATAGAGATACTCTTCCCTTCCACGTCCATTAGTGAAACCTTGCCCAGATCAAACTCTAGTGTTCATCCCACAGAAAATTTAGAAAACTTTGTTAACATAGCTGAAAACTCTAATGAAAATGTTGCTAGGACACTTAAAGACTACCTACATCCTAGCCGGACAGTCACACCATCGTGTATTATGTTTCCAGCTAACACCCACCATCAAGACTTTAAACCGGGGATGATACAATTACGCCCCACTTTTCATGGCCTAGAAAACGAAAGCCCATATGTGCACATTAGAGAATTTGAGGAAGTAGTTGCGACTTTCCATATTCAAGATGCAACCAATGATATCATGAGACTCAAGTTTTTTCCTTTCTCCTTGAAGGATAAAGCTAAGAGTTGGTTATACTTGTTGAGACCACAATCTATTGGGTCATGGAATGATATGACCCAAGTCTTTTTCAACAAATACTTCCCTCAACGTAAAACTAATGCATTGAAAAGCCAAATCTCCACCTTTGCACAAAAGGAAAACGAGACTTTGTATCAGTCTTGGGAGAAATTTAAAGAGCTATTAAGTATGTGTCCACATCATAGGTATGAAAATTGACATTTAGTGAGCTATTTCTATAAGGGTCTTACATATAGAGAGCGCCAATTTATCGAGATGAATGGTGAATTTCTGCAAAAAAAAAACCCTGATGAGGCTTTTGAGTACCTCAATGAGCTTGCCGAAAAAGCTCACACATGGACTGGACCTAGTGCTACTGAAAGCAAAAATAGGTTACGACCTATAGAAAACCTTAGTGGTGGAGGAATCTACCATATTAGGGAAGAGGATAATCTTAAGGCCAAGGTCAAGATGCTTACTAGGGAGTTAAAGGCATTGAAAACGAAAAAACCAACACACATGGTTAATCAAGCCAAACTTTTGAAACCATGTTTTGTGTGTGGTGGGATTGATCATCCTGCTCAAGATTGCCCCACATTTGTTGACATGAGAGGGCTGTACAAGGAACAATGTAATGCCTTAGGCATATACAAGAAGCCTCAAGCACCCTTCTCTAACACTTACAATCCGGGGTGGCGAAATCACCCCAACTTCAGCTGGAAATCTGAAAACCAGCAGCATGCACAACCCCCTAGAACATACCCAGCACCTTATCATGCACCCTCATCCTCTAGGAACTCTCTAGAAGACACCTTACATGCTTTCATAGAAGCACAAGGTAAAACAAACCAGAGGTGTGAGGCATTAATTACACAAATGGTTGAGGAGAACAAAGAAATAAGGAGCCAAGTGTCTAAATTAATGGGCTCCTTAAGTGTGACTGAGCGAGGTAAGTTTCCTTCCCAAGCTCAGTCCGTACCTCACGGTCAACATATGGCACAAGAAAATTTGAAATGTGTAAATGCCATTGTGACCCGAAGTGGCAAGTCACTGCACATCCCACCAATGAATAAATCTGAGGATGTGGAAAAGAGTCAAACTAATAGTGAAGTCGAGTTACTTAAAGACCCTGAAGTGACCAAAAATCCTGTTAAGGCACCATTCCCCCAAGTCTTAAAATCAAAAAAAAAATCTGGAAATAAATAAGGAAATCCTTGAGAACTTAAGGCAAGTGAAACTTAATCTTCCCCTTTTGCTTGTGATTAAACAAGTCCCTACCTATGCAAAAGTTCTCAAGGATTTATGCACCATTAAGAGGAAACACCACGTTAAGAAAATGACATTCCTAACTGAGCAAGTTAGTGCGTTAATTGAGCAAAAAATTCCTCCAAAATATAAAGATTCGGGCTGTCCTACCATTACTTGCAGCATTGAAAATCATGAGATTGGACAAGCCTTGCTAAATTTAGGAGCTAGTGTAAACCTGATGCCATTCTCCATTTACTTACAGCTGGGGTTAGGAGAAATCAAACCAACCGGTGTGGTATTGCAATTGGCTGACCGTTCAGTCAAAGTACCCCGGGGTGTGGCAGAGGATGTCTTGATTCAAATTGATAAATTTTACTATCCTGTTGATTTCTTAATTCTTGATACTACTTCTGCTATTGACACTAACTCTAAAATCCCTTTGATTTTGGGTAGACCTTTCCTTGCTACTGCGAATGCTATAATAAATTGTAGGAATGGACTCATGAAACTGTCCTTTGGCAACATGACACTTGAAGTAAATATTTTCAATGTTGCAAAGTAACCCGAAGATGAGGACGAACACCATTAGCTTTACATGATTGAGTCACTCATAAATGAGGGAGTTTCCTTAGCTCATGATTATGATCCTTTTAAGAATTTTCTTGTTAATTCCGAGATAGATTTATTTGATGATAAAACTGATATGATTAATATTTGTGCTGTTTTTGACAAATCTCAGGATTATAGTAATCGGGCATGGCAACCAAGGTTTGAGGAGCTGCCCGAAAGAAGTAAGACACAAGTCCCCTCAAGTGTGGAAGCACCTAAAGGCAAACTAAAGCCGCTACCTAAGGGCTTAAAGCATGCTTTTCTCGATCCAGGTGATACCTTTCCTGTTATTATTTCTTCTGAATTATCTGAGACCCAAGGTGAGAAACTACTTCCAACTTTGAATGCACACAAATCAGCCCTAGGTTGGAGCATGGATGATTTAAAGGGCATTAGTCCCCTAATCTGCTCCCATGAAATAAATTTGGATGAAGGAGCTAGTCCTCGTAGTGAAAAATTTGGATAAATTTGGCTTAACCCCACTATAAAAGAAGTAGTGAAAAATAAAGTGCTAAAACTATTAGATGCGGGTATTATATATCCTATAGCTAATAGTAAATGGGTAAGTCCTACACAAATCGTCCCTAAAAAGTCCAGAGTCACGGTAGTAAAGAATGACCTAGGAGAGCTAGTCCCTACCAAACTTGTGACCGGGTGGCGTATGTGCATCGATTACAGAAAATTAAATGCTGCCACCCGAAAAGACCACTTCCCACTCCTTTTTATTGATCAAATTCTTGAGCGTGTAGCTGGTCATCCCTTTTAGTATTTTCTAGATGGTTATTATGGTTATTATCAAATAGAAATTGCATTAGAAGACCAAGAAAAGACCACTTTTACTTGTCCTTTTGGCACCTATACTTTTCACAGAATGCCATTTGGATTATGTAATGCCCCTACTACTTTTCAACGCTACATGATGAGTATTTTTAGTGACATGGTTGAAAGTTGCATGGAGGTTTTTATAGATGACCTAACTGTTTTTGGATCTTCATTTAAAGCATGTTTAATGAATTTAAAAAGAGTATTAATTCGCTGTGAGGAAAAAGAATTGGTTTTAAATTGGGAAAAATGCCATTTCATGGTACCATCCGGCATTGTCGTAGGATATATTGTCTCTTCTAAAGGAATAGAGGTTGATCAATCTAAGATTGAATTAATCTCTAGATTGCCTACACCTAAGACAATAAAGGATGTAAGGTCTTTCCTTGGTCATGCTGGTTTTTATAGGAGGTTCGTACAAAAATTTTCAAACATATCTAGACCACTATGTGCCCTCCTAGTTAAAGACACTCCCCTTGAATGGACAGGAGCTTGTCAAGAAGCATTCTAAATGCTGATCGGCAAGCTTACTTCCGCACCTATAATGCAGTCACCGAATTGGACTTTGCCTTTTGAAATCATGTGTGATGCTAGTGACTACACTGTAGGTGCTGTACTTGGACAGCGAAGAGAGGGAAAACCATTTGTCATTTACTATGCTAGTAAAACTTTAAATAGTGCTTAAATGAATTACTCCACAACTGAAAAAGAATTACTAGCTATAGTATTTGCTTTAGACAAATTTCATGCTTATTTAATTGGTTCCCCTATTCTTATTTTTACAGATCATGCAGCCCTCAAGTACCTTCTTGCAAAGAAGGATGCTAAAGCACGACTAATACGATGGATCCTCCTCCTAAAAGAATTCGACATCACCATCAAAGACAAAAAAGGAGTGGAGAATGTAGTGGCTGATTATCTTTCAAGACTTACTTTCGAGGACACTTGTGATAAAATGCTAATCAAGGATGATTTTCCCGATGAGCAATTACTATCCATTTCTTCTTTACCATGGTTTGCTCACATCGTAAATTATTTGGTTACAGGTGAGATACCAATGGATTGGAGCGCTCAAGACAAGAGGAAATTCCTATACGAGGTATGTAATTTCTATTGGGATGACCCCTATCTTTTCAAGTATTGCCCTGACCAAATTCTAAGGCGTTGCATCCCTAATGAAGAGATTACAAGTGTCTTAGAATTTTGTCACTCCCAAGCTTGTGGAGGCCACTTTTCAATGAAAAAAACCGCGGTAAAAATTTCACAATGTGGATTTTATTGGCCTTCCTTATTTAAAGATACAAACACCTATTGTCGCTCATGTGAAAGGTGTCAAAAGTTGGGAGCTGTGTCCCGTCGAAATATGATGCCCTTAAACCCTATTTTAGTAATTGAAATCTTTGATTGTTAGGGAATTGATTTTATGGGCCCATTTCCTCCTTCCTTTGGATACCAATATATCATTGTGGCAATAGATTATGTATCTAAGTGGGTAGAGCCAGCAACTTGCCGAAGCAATGATAATAGAACGGTAATCAAATTTCTTAAAGAAAATGTGTTATCTCGATTTGGTACACCACGTGCTATAATTAGTGATCGAGGTACACATTTTTGCAACTGTTCTTTTGAAGCTTTAATGCAAAAATATGGGGTGTTACATAAGATTTCTACTACCTATCATCCTCAGACTAGTGGACAAGTAGAGCTCGCTAATAGGGAAATTAAACAAATTTTAGAAAAAACAGTTAACTTGGATCGCAAGGATTGGTCTTTGAGACTTGTTAATGCACTTTGGGCCTACCGTACTGCTTTTAAAACACCCTTAGGCATCTCACCTTATAGACTTGTTTTTGAAAAGCCTTGCCACTTACCCGTGGAGCTCGAGCATATAGCTTATTGGGCCATAAAGTCTTTTAATTTTGACATAGGAGAGGCGGGTAAGCTTTGGAAGTATCAACTGACCGAGTTAGAGGAATTAAGACACGATGCTTATGACAACGCTAGAATCTATAAGATCAAGATGAAAGTATTCCACGATAAAAATTTTTTGAGGAAAACATTTAGACCCAATGATCGGGTGTTCTTATACGATTCTAGACTTTATAAGCATCCAGGAAAACTTCGGTCAATATGGACCGTAGTAAAATATGTTTTTGAAAATGGAGCGGTGGAAATTAAGGACACTAAGGACGGTCAAATTTTTAAAGTGAATGGTCAGCACCTTAAGATCTTCATCAATAGGCCAGATCCGGAGGTGGAAGACATTCCACTTATGGATCTGATCTATTTCCATTAACTTTACCACACAGTTACGTTTTTATTTATCTTTCTTTTTATTTATTTATTTATTTTTAATTACATTATATTCAATCTTAATTATTCGTTTCTTCTTTTAGTTTAATTTTTCAAATTTACTTTTTAACTTTATTTTATTTTTCTGTTGGCAACCAAGACCAGAATTTTTGGGCACCAGTGTGCACCGCGGTGCTCCTCAACAACACCGCGGTGCTCAGTACCAGGATCAGCAACGCGAGGCCCAGCACTGTAGCACTAGGCCTAGCACCACGGTGCACAGTGTAGCACACAACACCAGGCCCAGCACGCCAAGCCCAGCACAGCAGCACACTGCACGGTACTAGCTCGAGCCCAGCACTTACCTAACCCTAATTCTGCACTATAAAATCCATTTTACAGCCTTCTTTCTCATTTATTCTTTCATAAAACCTGTAGCACACTACTTCCTCTCAACTTTGAAACACATCATTACTTGCTAAATCACCTGCACTCAAAACTTTCTTGTTTATACATCAATTCTTACTAAATTGCTCACTTTTGTTGCTGATTTTGCTAGCACTCTCTCTCTAAAGCTTGGTTATAAGAAGACCATTGGGTTCATCAAGAACACTTCAAGAGCTAGATAGTCTTTCTTCTCTCCACCATGGACATCAAGTAAGACCACTTTCTTCCATTTTATTGTGCATTTGTGCTATTTAGTGGTTATATTTTGCCTTAAGTCTATTGTTCTAAAAATTTGATTTCCATGGCACCTAAGACCAAGAGACCTAGGGGGAGACCACAACAAAAGTATGATGAGACAAAATTTGTGAGTTTTGAAACAAGTGAGAGATATATTAGTATGTTGCAAAGTTGAAAACCCATTCCCGAAAGAGGATTCAACATCACCAAGAGGGGAAATCTGACCTTATTTAAAATGATTCGAGATAGGAATTGGGGCACATTTACAAGACAACCCTCTCACTCTATCTCGAATTTGGTTAGAAAATTTTATACAAATGCGCCCGAGCATAGGAATGGTGAAGTGAAAGTGAGAGGACAAATAGTCTCTTTTAGCAGCACATCCATTAATAACTTCTATAGATTAACTGACATTAAGCATAGCGAGTATAGTTTATATGTGTCCACCATCAATTATGAAGAGATCTACACTACCTTTTGTATTCCGGGCACTACATGGAAAATGATGGGTGATCTCCCTGTCACTTTGCCCGGTACTTCTCTCAATGCCACTGCTAGGGCTTGACAATATTTCATATATCAGAGAATGATGCCTGCTTTACATTACAGTGCCTTAACTATTGATCGAGCTGTGTTAGTCTATGCAATTTTAATGGGAATGACTATCGGCATCGGCCAAGTCATACATGATTCAATCAAACACACTATTAGACAAAAGCTCAGATTATATTTTCCTTCTTTAATAACCCAATGTGCATCCGAGCCGAAGTCCAATACAGCCCTGATGAAGAGGCCCAAGAACCCAAAAGACCCATTGATGACAGCTTGTTAGCCCAGATTAAAGCCTCACGGTCGCCAATTCCGGAAGAGGGAGCAGCCCCTGCTGACCATCCTTCTTCCTCTAGACCTTTCACTATTTTCGAGCTCCTTGAGCGTCTAGAGAGTCATTTTGATGAGCATCAGAAATTGTTGCTCGATAGGATAGATCGTCAAGACAAAATGTTGGCTCTGCAAGACAGATTCTTGGTTCAGCAGGCCGATTATCAAGCCGGGGTCTACTCTTCTTTTAGTCAGATGTGCCACCACCTTGCCTCTGCTGCTGGTTGTAATATGGATCACTTCCCTACTATGCCACCCTATTCGGGTTCATTTTTTGATCCCACTTCTAAGGAAGGTGAAGAGAGTGAAGAGAATGAAGAGGAGGATGAGAATTTAGAGGATTAGTTTTAGGTCCTTTATTTTTCTGTTTATTTTGTTTGTTTAGTGTGTTTTCATTTTGATTATTTTTATTTTCCTCCTTTATTTTTTTTCTTTTATTTTCTGTACTAACCTAACATATGGTGAGAATCTTTAGGGTACACCAAAGTTTTTTTCTTTTTGTTGTCTTGTTCTATGTTGTAGATTGGAATTTCAGCAAGAAGAATGGCAAGAACTTCACCTGGGAGTACATATTGTCCAGCACCTGTGCAGTTGATGAGTGCCAAATATTGCATATTTTGTCCCTTTAATTTACATTTATTAGCTTAGAAATTTGTTGCTTTGAGTTATTTTCGTTGTTTTACAGGTTTACAAGCTTGGAAAGAAGTTTCACTAAATTGCCAGAATTGCTCGTGCAGATCAGCCATGTTTTAAGATTAAACCGTATTGATTTAGGAAGAACCAGAAGATGAGCCATATATTCTTGGAAAGATCTGGATGTCTATTTCTGAGGAATTTTACGGATCAAAAAAATGATTTTTCTAGAGAAATTTATAGCAGTTTTAGTAGACAAATGTCAGGCTGTGCATGATTTCAGCGTGACAGATCAGCTATTTTGAGGATTTAACTGTATTGATTCAGGAAGAACCACGAGATGAGCCATATATGCTTGGAAATATCCAGATGTCTATTTTCTAGAGAATTTTACGAATCAATAAAATTATTTTTCTAGAGAATGTTATGGCAGTTTTAGTAGACAAAGGCCAAAGAGCAAAAACTGGAATCTGCAGTATCCCACATCGGATTGGAAGCATATTACACTTGTGATATTTCCCTATATAAGCCCTTCTTCACTTCAACTTTAATGTACAATTCCTGAGCCACTTTGGTGTTTACCGGTGGACGTCCGCTAGCATTTTGGTGGATCTCGAAGGCTTTGTCACCACAAAGGCAAGCGCCGCCCGTCAGCGAGTGGAATTTCTCCCATGTAAATTTATTTATTTATTTCTTTACATTTAGTTGTTTTAGTTTAAATGTTTAGCACTTTTATTATGAATTGCAGTTTCGTAGTTATGAGTGGCTAGACTCTTCAGCTAAGGTTGAAGATGAAGCCCCGCCGTTGTTTGGTGTAGTAGTTCAGATTTGCTTGTACAAATCTAACAATTTTTAATATAAATGTTCTGTCAATTATTTGAGTTAATCTTATAATTGATTGAGTTTAAATTTTCTGTTGGATATTCCTTGTGTTTCATCTGATGGATACATTGAATGCTTTTCGATTAAATTGGATTTCCTTTGTGATTTGTTGAGAGCGGATACATTGGATGCTTTTGATTTAGTTGGGATATTCTTTGTTTTTTGTCTTATAGTTGGATTCATGGAATGTTTTGATAGGCTATATTTTTAGAACATATATGCTTAACTTCGGTGGGGTGGATTTGGAAACCTTAGTGTTTTAATTATTAGTTTTTAAAAATCAATTTAGTTTAATTTTAATTTCTTTTGCAAATTATCATCTGAAATTCGGAACTAGGTTAAGATAGAGTTAGTTTAGATTGAAAATATACTTTCACAATGCAATTCTCTGTGGATTCGACCTCACACTTGCACAACGCTATACTGCAAACGACTCATGCACTTGCAAGTAATTTAAAACTCACAACAAGTTTTTGGCGCCGTTGCCGGGGAGTTGTTTGGTTTGTGAAAATTTTTGGTCTGAATTGATTTTATTTTTCTACTAGTTAGTTATCCAAAAAAATATTATTTTAAAATTTTTTGTTGGCTCATTTTGTGAGTAGTGTGTTTGCTGTTTGTGCAGTTATTTTATTTTATTCTGCAAGTTTCTGCTGGTTAGTTTACTTTAGTGCTTTTTCTGTTGGTGTATGCTTGGTTGGAGATCCTTGGACTTAGATCTGATACATTTAGATCCCGACTTAGAAAGAACTCTTAGGAGACAGAAAAGAGCGCTAGTTGAGAGAGAGACTACTGAGATGGCAGAGAATTATAGGAATGCAAATCATCCTGAACATGTAGAGCAAACTAGAGCTTGGAACGTGGACTCCACTACATCCCTTAGGGACTTGTTCGCACCCGTTGCGACAAACTCATCCTCTTGCATAGTGTTGCCACCGATCAATGCCACCCACTTTGACTTGAAGCCACATGTCATCCAACTCTTACCCTCATTCTATGGCTTTGATCTTGAAAATCCTTATAGCCATGTGAAGAAGTTCAAAGACATTTGTGCCACATTCAAATTCTAGAACTTCTCTGAAGAGTCAGTCCATCTTCGACTCTTCCCTTTTTCTCTTCACGATGGAGCTAGGGCGTGGTTGGATTCCAACACGCCCGGGTCTATTACATCTTGGGAAAACTTGCTTAGCAAATTTTATCATAAGTTTTTCCCAATGTCTAGAGTGAATGAGTGCCTAAAGGAGATCAGCTCTTTTACTCAGGATGAGGATGAAAAATTTTCTGAGGGTTGGGAGCGCTTCAAAGAGCTACTGATCAGATGCCCTCCACATGGATATGAGAAGTGGAGACTTGTTCAATTCTTCTACCAAGGGTTGACTCAACCCAACCGTAGCATGATCGAGTCTATGAATGGGGGGCATTCTTGAGTCTGACAGGAGACGAAGCATATATGGCGTTGGACAAGTTGTCCGACAACTCACAGCAGTGGGATTTTTCAAGCTATCGAGATAAGTCCATTCGTGCTCCTAAGAAGGGAGGCATCTATGAGGTCAGGGAGGACGCTGATTTGAGGATAAAGTTAGATACCCTCACTAAGAAGATTGACGCTCTCACTGTGAGCCAATCCATCAATGCTGCGAACACATTCAATGTTGAAAGCTGTTCCATCTATGCTAGTCCCATGCATCTAGCACATAATTGCCCATCAATGCCTGCTTGTGCCGAGTATCCTATGGAACAAGTAAATGCTTTCAATGACTTTCGAAGGCAGTCAAATGGATTGTACTCCGAGACGTACAATCTAGGGTGGCGGAACCACCCAAATTTTTCATGGAGGCAGAACCAACTAATGAATCAGGGAGGAGCCCCTCATCATGGTCAAAATCAATATCCTCCCGGATTTACCCCACAAATTCCTAATCATGGTCGTTCTGACCATCCAGCACCTTCACCTACTTACCACGCACCCACTCAAACACCAGCACCAGTTTCACAGTCGCTAGAGGACACCCTTAAGGAGTTCATGAAGGCAACTAGAAAAAATATGAGTGATGTGAGGAGTGCAACAATGGTAAACACCCAAGCTATTGCCAAGCTGGAGAGTCAAATAAGGCAAATTGCAAGTCACTTGGGTGAGAGAGAGAAGGGGAAGTTCCCCAGTCAGCCCGTACCCAACCCGAAAGGATAATATATGGTTGAGAGTTCATCAACTTCTACGCATGGGGCGGAACAAGTACAGTCAATTGTCACACTGAGGTCTGGGAGACAGGTGGGCAATCGAGTGGAAGAGAGCCCTGCTATATAGCAAGGGCAAGGAAGTGACAACACGGAGAAGAGAGATGCTGAGCCATCTACAGCCACACCTACTGAGAAGAACCCTCCTAGGTCATTTGTACCTAGAGTACCTTACCCCGAGAGACTACAGGGGCCAAAGAATGAGGGAAGTATGAGGAAATTCTGGAGGTATTCAAGCAAGTCCAAATCAATATCCCATTTTTGGATGCCATCCATAAAATGCCATCATATGCCAAGTTTCTAAAGGACTTGGTCACTATCAAAAGGAGGACGAATGTCCCAAAAAAGGCATTTTTGACCGAGCAGGTCAGCTAAATCCTTCAGTGCAAGCTACCCATCAAGTATAAGGACCCGGGGTGTCCTACCATCTCTTGCACAATAGGAGTCAGCCATATTGAGAGGGCTCTCTTAGATCTAGGGGCGAGTGTGAATCTTCTACCCTACTCAGTCTATTTACAGTTGGGGTTAGGAGAATTGAAGCCCACATCCACTACGCTTCAATTGGCTGACAGGTCAGTGAAAAGACCACGGGGAATAGTTGAGGATATTTTGATAAAAGTGGATAAATTCTATTTCCCTGTGGATTTTATTGTGCTTGACACAGAGCCGGTTCAGAATGTAGGGATTCAAATACCAGTTATTCTAGGGCAACCATTCTTAGCCACGGCTAACGCCCTGGTAAATTGTAGGACAGGGGTGATGAAGATCTCCTTCGGAAATATGACAGTGGAGTTGAATATTTTTGATATCACTAGGCAACCACATGAATATGATGAAGTGAGAAATGTATGCTTGGTAGAGGAAATTCTTGAGGAGAGTGTGAATGAATCAAGCACCGAGGACCCTCTAGAGGCATGTTTTGCTCAATTTGGAGAGGATTTGGATTTAGATAAATTCCTTGAGCAAGCAAATGCCATTTTGGAGTCTCCTCTTTGGGAGAGCAGTAAGACGGAGGAGATTGTGGATGACTCCCGCACTGAGGACCCCCTAGAGGCATGCTTTGCTCAATTTGGAGAGGATATGGATTTAGATAAATTACTTGAGCAAGCGCATGCCATTTTAGAGTCTCCTCCTCGGAAGAGCAATAAGACAGAGGAGACTGCTGCACCTGAAACCCCCAAGAAGGAACTTAAGCCTTTACCAGATAATCTTAAGTATACGTTCCTAGGTTCAGTGGATAGTTTGCCTGTGATTATATCTTCAGATCTGGGTGATGCTCTAGAGGAGAAATTATTGGATGTCTTAAGAGAGCATAAGGAAGCTATAGGCTGGACCATTGAGGACATCAAGGGGATCAGCCCCTCGGTGGTGACGTACAGGATACATTTGGAGGAGGATTCTGAGCCATCGAGGGAGCCACAAAGAAGGCTCAACCCTGCTATGCAAGAGGTTGTGAGGGCAGAAGATATTAAGCTGTTAGAGGCCGGGATCATTTATCCCATCTCTGATAGCAAGTGGGTGAGCCAAATTCATGTTGTGCCCAAACGTGCTGAATTAACGGTAATGCAACATAAGGACGACGAGTTGGTTCCAACTCGTGTTCAGTCAATTTGGAGAGTGTGTATCAGCTACCGTAAATTGAATGCTGCCACTAGGCCTGATCATTTTTCATTCCCATTTATTGATCAGATGGCGGAGCGTTTCGTTGGGCACGATTACTAATGTTGGGTCTGGCTGAAGACATTAAACTTAGCGCTCATGGGAGGCACCCCACAGCTTATCGTTTCTGTTTATTTATTATTTTGCATTTTTATGATTAATGTTTGTTTCCAGTATTTTTTGTTTTCCAGTTTTTATTTTTATTTTTCTGGGACAATGCGTACTTCAGTTCAAGTTTGGGGGCATGCTATGAGCCATACCAGTCCAGATAGTTCTCCATATCTCAGGTCAGCTCTTTCTATATTAGTCACACATTGGGGTCAATAAGTAATTTAAGTTTGGGGGTATGGGAGACATATCACACACTTTGTCCTAATTTGTTGTCTTTTCGTCGTAGAGATAAATGCATGCTCATGTTATCGTGAAATTTTGGTTGATCTAAACATTTTCTGTGATGTGATGTCATTGGTGAGCTTAACATTTTGAACACATGATCTGGTGATAAATTTTTAAAATTTAATTACTTGCTTTAGGCATTTTGAGAATTCACATGTTTGATCTAATCTAACACGAGCACATTAGCACAAATTATGTGAGGTATGACACGTGATTTTAACGTGTATTTTTCCTTATCTTAACTGAAACTGGATGACTTGTTGGATGAACTCTTGGGCATAGAAAAGCATAATATAAAGTAAAAAAAAAATTCATTATCAATAAACTTTCCGCTGAGTAACTGGACCTCTTGCCTCAGTAAGCAGTGAGTGTTCACGTCAAAAGGTGGAATTTTGTTTGGTAGTATTAAGGCCAGTTTAATTTCGTAGCCTTTTTGACTCGAGTTAGTAAGTCCTTAGGGGTGTCTTTACACCTAATGCCCTAAAACCATCTAGTTTGGGAGTCATTGACTCAACACTCGCTACATGGGTCAATTAGAAAGCTTAAGGGAATTAAACATAGCAGAGCCTTTTATATATAAAAAAAAGAAGATAAAAACTATGCCATTTTTGTTCATTATGATGGGAAATTTGGTGAATCTTGAGACATGGAGACCTTACACATTGGAGTCACTTGGAAGCTTCATTTCTATATGCTAATTCACTTTACACAGGGTCAGACTTGTGATGCCTTAACCTGCCTTTTGTAAGTAATTAGATTTTAACTTTTCTATTCATTGCGAAGATGGGTTTATCTTTTTAAGCTTGCTCATGAATGAATATCATGGTGATGTGTGCTCCTTAAATTTTTGGATACCATGAGTGATGAACTTATTTTTATGTTCTTTGTTTTTCATTTAGGTTTTTTTTTTTATTATTTTGTTTTGCTAAGGGACTAGCAAATTGTAAGTTTGGGGGTATTTGATGAGTGCCAAATATTGCATATTTTGGCCTTTTAATTTACATTTGTTAGCTTAGGAATTTTTTACTTTGAGTTGTTTTCGTTGTTTTACAGGTTTACAAGCTTGGAAAGAAGTTTCACTAAATTGCCAGAATTGCTCGTGCAGATCAGCCATTTTTGAGGATTAAACTATATTGATTTAGAAAGAACCAGAAGATGAGCCATATATGCTTGGAAAGATCCAGATGTCTATTTTCTGGGAAGTTTTACGGATCAATAAAATGATTTTTCTAGAGAAAGTTATGGCAGTTTTAGTAGACAAAGGTCAGGCTGTGCATGATTTTAGCGTGACAGATAAGCCATTTTTAAGGATTTAACTGTATTGATTCAGGAAGAACCACAAGATGAGCCATATATGCTTGGAAAGATCCCGATTTCTATTTTTTGGAGAGTTTTACGGATCAATAAAAGGATTTTTCTAGAGAAAGTTATGGTAGTTTTAGTAGACAAAGGTCAGGCTGTGCATGATTTCAGCGTGACAGATCAGCCATTTTTGAGGATTTAACTGTATTGATTCAGGAAGAACCATGAGATGAGCAATATATGCTTGGAAAGATCCCGATGTTTGTTTTCTGGGGAATTTTACGGATCAATAAAATGATTTTTCTAGAGAAAGTTATGGCAGTTTTAGTAGACAAAGGTCAAAGAGAAAAAACTGGAATCTGCAGTATCCCACATCGGATTGGAAGCATATTGCACTTGTGATATTTCCCTATGTAAGCCCTTCTTCACTTCATCTTTAATGTACAATTACTGAGCCACTTTGGTGTTTACCGGTGGACATCCGCTAGCATTCTGGTGGATCTCGAAGGCTTTGTCACCACAAGGGGAAGCGCCGCCCGTCAGCGAGTGGAATTTCTCCCATGTAAAGTTATTTATTTATTTCTTTACATTTAGTTGTTTTAGTTTAAATGTTTAGCACTTTTATTATGAATTGTAGTTTCATAGTTATGAGTGGCTAGACTCTTCAGCTACGGTTGAAGATGAAGCCCCGTCGTTGTTTGGCGTAGTAGTTCAGATTTGCTTGTACAAATCTGACAATTTTTAGTATAAATGTTCTGTCAATTATTTGAGTTAATCTTATAATTGATTGAGTTTAAATTGTCTATTGGATATTCCTTGTGTTTCATCTGATAGATACATTGAATGCTTTTCGATTAAATTGGATTTCCTTTGTGATTTGTTGAGAGCGGATACATTGGATGCTTTTGGTTTAGTTGGGATATTCTTTGTTTTTTGTCTTATAGTTGGATTCATGGAATGTTTTGATAGGCTATATTTTTAGAACATATATGCTTAACTTCGGTGGGGTGGATTTGGAAACCTTAGTGTTTTAATTATTAGTTTTTAAAATTCAATTTAGTTTAATTTTAATTTATTTTGCAAATTATCATCTGAAATTCGGAACTAGGTTAAGATAGAGTTAGTTTAGATTGAAAATATACTTTCACAACGCAATTCCCTGTGGATTCAACCTTGCACTTGCACAACGCTATACTGCAAACGACTCGTGCGCTTGCGAGTAATTTAAAACTCACAACAGCACTAAAGGGAGTTTTTCTTTACTTTCTCTTTTAAACATTGAGGATAATGTAAATTTTAAGTTGGGGGTGGAGGAAACATATCTCTTTAAATTGTTTGGTGTTACCTTTCCCTTACCTTCTATTTTTAGCATGCTTTGTGTTAGCATTAGAGTTAATTCACATGTCAATGATATGAGCCTAAATTGAGATAACATATAGCATTTAGAAGAAGTTAAATCTTGCTTCGGTTTGAAATTAATTTAAGTATCAATCTTCACTTGGTTTGAGACTCTAGTTTGCTGTAAGAATGTATGAGCAGTCTAAAACATTTAGAGAAGTTTTATGAGTGATTGTTTTGTGAATACTTTTGCGGTCTCGACAAGCTCTAGAACTTATTTGATAGTCACTTGAGGCGAATTCCTAGAATGCACATTGCTTAGGATATGATATAGGCCTTTTTTGAACCGTTTGAGCCTTTCAAACCTACCATTGCTATATTCATCACTAGTCACCTATTTGAGCATTTTTCTTGAAAAATTGAGCCTTGTTTCTTTCGATAAACCATTTACTTACCTTCATGAGCCTAAAAATATTTTATTCTTACCTTTCCTTTGAAAGAACTTAGTTATACACATGTTGTGAGAAGCACTTAAAAGAAGTAAGGGTGGAAATATGAAAAAAAATATATAGCACTTCCACAACCCAAGCACATCAAAGGAGATAAGTTGGGGGTTGTGGAAAAGAAAGAAAAAAATGATGGAAAAGAAGGTGAATGGTTATGTGCCAAAATAAATAAATAAAAAATGAATTATGGCAAAGAAAGAAGAAAGAAAGAAAAGAAAAGAAAAAAATGGTGATTTGTTGGAAGAAATGCTCGAAAAATGATTGGAAGAGTTAGGTGTTGAAGTGAAAGTTATTAAGTGCTTAAAGTGATTATGTTTAAAGATAAGAGATTGAGTTCTTTTACTTATGAATCCTTCCCGTTCTTCCTTAGCCTTTACCTTAGCCTAACGTTCCAAGCTTATTAAAGACCTTTTGATCCAATGTAGTGTGTTTTTTCTACAAGAGTGGAGAGTGATTTGAAAAATAAGCCTGTGGGGCTTGTTTTTGTGATTGATGTCACACAATTTAATATATTTTAGAGGCCAAGACTTGTATTCATGAATGTTGTGCATAAAATCATCAGGGTGTTCGGATTAATGGTTTGTGGTAAGATGGATGTTAAGAGTCAATAACGATTTTAAGATTGATGTTTAGATTACTTTTGGACTTGGGTGAAATTTAATGATTCTATGTGTTGTATGTTGTGTGCAATGTTTGAGACAAAAGTGAATTACTCTTGGTTAACACTAGTAGCGCTTTACCTTGTTTTTGACTCCCACCATGGAATTCATCTCTTGTTTCCGCTTGAATTGCTAGAGACTAGCAATAAGCTAGTTGGGGGTTGTGATAAGAGCCATAAAATGCACCTCAACGATGTTTAATTGTTAGCATTTTATGATTCTTCTCGTTCTATATTGAACTCTTGTGTGTTGATAACTCTTAAGGAATATTATTGGATCACTAACTTATTCCAGTACAATTTCAGGTATTTTGAGTCCAAAAAGGAGAAGAAGCGATCGTTGTTTAAACGCACCAAGGTTCCATGCACGACAAAGCATAGGGTGGCTGCGGAGAGGCAAAGCATGAAGAAAATCAGCAAAAAGGCCAGCACCGTGGTGCTCCTCAACAGCACCGCAGTGCCCAGAAGCTCAGCCAATCCAGAATATACCTAGCACCGTGGTGCTCCCCAGCATCACCATAGCGCGCACACGGATTTGCATCTCCGAGTCAGATTTCAATTAGGTTTTTTTAACATTAGAATAAACCCAAAAAAACCCTTGGACTCTTGTACTATAAATAGGATACTTGGGGTTTAAGAGATGGGGATCTTGGCTGAGAAAGAAAGGGCAGACAACTCAAAGCAGCAGCTCATCCACAAAAGTGTTTAGCCATGAACACCATGGCTAACTAACTTCCTAGCAAGGCGAAGGGATGAATCCCTAGGTGTAGTTGTCCCTATCTACCCTTATTTGGTTCAGTTGTAATAAGAATTTATTGTCAAACATTGTCATGATTTACTTCTTTATCTAATTATAAGATTTTATCTATTCCGATGATTGTATCTTTTTCCTTGATATAACTTTAGTCATGCTTCTCTTATGTCAAGATTATTGGGTATAATTGAGTCTGGTAAATCTAGCCTTTAGGTTTGTCTATTACTGCAATATTGTCGACAAAGATATATTGTCGTTTCTTAATAAACCTATATGATAGATCATATGTGCATGAATCAAAAATGAGAAGTATTTCATTACGATCATATTAGGGTTTATACAGGTTCCCATTGAATATTTGCCGATTGCATGTTTGGGATGTGAAACGTGCAATCAAGATAAAAACAACTGAATCAAGTTAGGATTAAGGCAATGAACCTAGGGAGGATTCCCGGATCCTTGTTGTCCCTCTATCATATTTTACAACCTACACAATTACTTCATCATCAATTTCAGATTCTTTACTTATTATATCGTCTCATATTAAGGTTTACATCTTTCTTTATAGTTAACTTGTTTCCTTATGGAATCGACACCCCAAAGCCGTGCTACAACAACCGCGTTACTGTTTTGGGCGTAATCACCTACCAAATAAGCTTCGCCAAGAAGGCAATACAAAGGTAACCCGAATGTTTGATAGTTACACCCTGCTCAATGCACCCAGAACCAACATACTGATGAGTGTCGAAAACCGAGACATTATTCACTAACCTTCAAGACCTTTGTACACCAGTGAACACAAAGATCGAACCAGATGGTGCCATTTTCATAAGGATTATGGGCATGACACTGAGGAGTGCCACGCTTTGAAGAATCAGATCGAGTCTCTTATCTGTCGAGGATACTTAAAGGAATACATCAGATCCCAAATATATATGTAGACGTAGCTCTGAACAAAGTAATCGGCGAAGCCCTAGGCAGAGTCCGAGGAGAAATGGTCAAGATGACAAATGTCGCCCAAATAACAGAGATTGTACGACCATGGTAACAGGTACTATTAATACAATATATGGGGTACCTACGGCTAGGGGAAAATCTTCACAAACCAAGAAATCTTATGCTCTATCAGTGGCATTTATAAATGGACCCCATAAAAAGGGTTCAGTTAATCTTATGCTCTATCAGTGGCATTTATAAATGGACCCCATAAAAAGGGTTAAAACTGAACAAGTAATTTCTTTCACAGATTATGACCTAGAGGGGCAACAGACACCCTACGACGATGCTGTGGTTATTACTCTCCTTATTGCGAACTATAATGTTGAACGAATCTTAGTCAACAATGGAAGTTCAAAAAACATCTTGTACTACGACGCGTTCAAAAATTTGAAGCTAGGAAAAGAACGGCTTAAACCCTTAGACTCTCCGTTCTACAGCTTCTTAGAAAAATTAGTATTCGCAAAAGGTAGTATAGTCCTACTTGTCACTACAGGCTCAGCCCCCCAACAGAGTATAATGATGACCATGTTCCTAGTGGTCAAGCATCCATCCTTGTACAAAGTCATCCACAAAATACTCACTCGGAAGGAAATGAGAGTGGTAGTCTCCACCTACCACTTGACGATGGAGTTCCCCACGGAGAACGGCATTTGAAAAGTTTGAGGAAATCAATAAATGTCCTAATCCTACTATCTCAACTCTATCAAAGAACACAAGAAGGTCAAAACCCTACCTTTGGAGATTGAGGATTTATGAGACAAGTTCAAGACTCCTCGAGGTCAACTTGTGGAAGAGATGATACTTGTCCCTCTGAATAAGAAAGGAGATACAAAGATTGTGCAAATTGGGTCAAGCTTATCCGAAGAACTCAAAAAATCACTAGTCTTATTCCTTAGAAGAAACCAGGACGTATTTGTATGGTCATCTTTTGACATGCCATGAATAAACCCATAGGTCATCATCTATAGGTTGAATGTGGACTCGAACCACAAACCAGTTATCTAGAAGAAAATATATTTTGCCAATGTAGATAAACTTCTTGTAGTTGACTTCATCCAGGAAGCCCACTACCTGGAATGGGTTGCCAATGTAGTTATGGTGAAAAATGGCAAATGAAAAGTGGAAGATCTATATAGATTTTACCGATCTCAACAAAGCTTTCCCAAAAGATAGTTTCCCCCTGCCTTGGATAGACCAATTGGTCAACGCCACTTTCGGGTATGAATTACTCAGTTACATGGATGCGTACTCAAGGTACAACTAGATCCTTATGCCTGAACTAGATCAATCAAAAACCTCCTTCATTACTGACTGAGGCATGTACTGTTAAAAGGTTATGCCTTTTGGGCTTAAAAGTGCAGGGGTAACCTACTAGAGACTAGTCAATAAGATCTTCAAGAAGTAGATTAGGAGGAATATGGAAGTTTATATTGATGACATGTTGGTTAAAAGTTTAAAGGCTAGAGATCATGAGTTTGACTTGGAAGAAGCCTTCAAAATACTCAAACACCACCAAATGAAGTTAAACCCTAGGAAATGCACCTTCGGGGTCACTTACGGTAAATTTCTTGGCTTCATAATCACTCAACATAGGATAAAAGCCAATCCTGTAAAAGATAAAAGTGGTCTTAGATATGAGTTTTCCTCGGAATATCGGGGAAGTCTAACGATTAATCAGGCGCCTTTCTGCTCTCAATTAATTCATGTCAAAGTCTGCCAAGAAATGCCTACCCTTCTATAGAGCACTAAAGAAGGCAAAAAACATTGCATGGACCGAAGAATGTTGAACTAAAAGTGTATATGAGCTTCCCCCTCTCCTAATCAAGCCCATTGACGAAGAAAAACTCTTTCTCTACATTGTAACAGGTTAGGATGCGATGGCCTCCGTCTTGATATGAGAAGAAAATAGAATTCAAAAACCCTCTACTATATCAGTAAAGTCCTCCATGATGTAGAAACATGATACCTCCCTATTGAAAACTTGGCATACATTATCCTAATCACGACTCAAAAACTAAGGTCGTACTTCCAGTCTCATATTGTCACCCTACTGACCGACCTTTAAAGTAAGTGCTCCACAAGCCTGATATCTCTAGAAGGCTGGTAAAATGGTCTATAAAGTTGGGAGAGTTTGGCATCTATTACAAATAAAGGACAACTATTAAAGCTTAGGCCTTAGCTAACTTCATAGTGGAGACTACATTTCTCGAAATGCCTCTTGAGAGGCAAGAACCTGAAGAAAGTGAGCAAGCACTGGGTTGGACACTTTACATTGTTGAGTCTTTAAATAGCACTGGCAGTGGAGCCGGAATTATCCTCACTAGCCCTAAAGGCTTTACGTGGAGTGTGCCCTCAGGTTCTAGTTCAAAGCTTCAAACAATGAAGCCGAATACGAAGCACTGCTCGTAGGAATGAAGCTGGCAAAAACATTAGTTACTCAAGCCCTGGATGTTTACAACGACTCCCAACTAGTGGTTAATAAGATGACCAATGAATATGAAGCAAGGAGAGTAAAGATCATTAGATAACTAGAGAAGGCTCATGAACTCGTCGCCACTTTCAAAAAGTTCCAAATATCACATTTGCCCCGAGCAAAAAAATTGGAAGCAGATGCATTAACACGACTAGTTTCCTCAAAGAAATCTGACCTCACTTAGACGGTCTACTTAGAAACTTTTACCACATTAAGCATCAACAAAATCTCTGTCATGCTAGTGGCTGAAGGATAGACTTAGATGAACCCGATCCTCCATTACTTACGAGATGGAAAACTTCCCAATCAGAAGAGGGATGCCAAGAAAGTGCTCTCATATGCTTCACAATTCACAATCGTTGAGGGGAAACTGTATAAAAAAGGCCTCAAGACTCTGTCCTTGAATTGTTTCGGGCCAACCGACGCAAATTATACTCTCTAAGAGGTCCACAAAGGCATATGCGAAAACCAACTTGGAGGCGGAGCCCTAGCTTAAAAAATTCTCTAATATGGGTATTACGAGCCGATGATGCTGTAAGAGGCCACGGATATGGTCAAGTAATGCAAAACCAACAAAAAAGTGTGCCTCAATATCTTGCTGACCCGCTAATCCACCAACATCCATCACTAGCCTTCTCCTCTTTGCTATGTAGGGAGTGGACATCCTTGGGCCCTTTCAAGAAGACCAAGGGTAGAGGAAGCACCTAATAGTCACCATAGACTATTTCGCCAAATGGATAGAAGTTGAAACTCTTTCCAAAATTACTGACTACAAGACCCGAGAATTCGTGTGGAAGTCCATCGAGTGAGATTTAGAATACCAAATATACTTGTCACCGATAACGAGAAGCAGTTTGACAGTTCTTGATTCAAGTCTTTCTATAAAGATTTTGAGATCGAACATCATTTATCTTCGGTAGGCTATCCTCAAGCTAGCAGGTAGGCCGAAGTAACTAACAAGACCCTTCTATAAGACATTAAGAAGAAGATCAAAGATGCTGACAGACAGTGGGTCAGACACTTGCCAAATGTCCTCTAGGACTACCGAGCTACTACTCGAATTTCGATCGGGGAAACTCTTTTTCTTTTTGGTTTATAAATTAGAGGTTGTCATCCTCCTTAAGATAGAGGCCCCCTCACAACGAGTACAATACTTTCCTGTGGCCAACATTGAAGAAGCCCTCAAAATAAATGTTGACCTGATCAACGAAGCAAGAGACAAAGCTCAAACAAAGCTTAGATCAAGCTTGCTACTTACTGTTAAAGGGTATCACAGCATATAACTCCCATGTCAAAGGGAGGACATTCAGACTTCATAACCTAGTGCTCAGAAGAAAGGAAGTGTCTCATCCTCTAGAAATAGGAAATCGCCTCTCAAACTGGGAAGGACCCTATCGCATCAGAAGAATCTGATGAGCAAAAACTTTTGAGCTTAAAGACCTCAGTGATAACTCGATACCTTAGAATGGAACGCTGAAAATCTCTGAAAATTCTATCAGTAGAGTCTTGTTTCTTTTTTTTTTTCCTTAAGTCGTATTGCTTCCAAATATTATTAATAAAAAGTTAGACTATATTCTAGCTTATATCAATGCAACACTGAGGGAAGGGCCCCGAGCTGTTTCCTTCCTTAGAACATTTACTTAAACAAAGGTCAAGGGAAAGGCACCGAGCTCTTTCATTCCTTGGAACACTCACTCAAATAAAGCCCGATGAGGAAGCCCTGATCTTTTTCCTTCTCGGATCTCTTATTGACGAAGGCCGAGGAGGAAGCCACAAGCTTTCTTCTCCTCGAACCTCTTCTCTACCAAAACCGAGGAGGAAGGCCCAAAATTTTTCTTCCTCTAATTATCTTCAAACATTATTAAGAAAAATTCTAAACTCTCGATAACACATAGATAAATAAGCCAAAGCATCATGAACAAAAAGAGCCTACGCCTATTCCTTTACTTAAACATTTTTTATAAAAAAAAGGGCACTACCGACCCAATATACATAAATAGAAAGAAATAAAAAAGGATAAATATCTACTCCTTATCCCCCACAACATCTATATTCTTCTCAGTTACCCTCACCTCAATCTCAGCCTTATCCCTTGTTTCAATGCCTTGACCATCCCTAGCCATGACAGTGGTCTCATCCTCAAAAGGTTTGACCACTAAGAAATCTTGATTAGAGTAGGCCTAGATCGCTTTCTGCTTGGCATCCTCAAAGCCCTTAAAGTAGAACTTTCCTCCTTCGGTGAGGATTAAGTTTGAGAGCTCTTTAGAGCACTTGAAATCTTCCATGGTCCTTCTATTAGTAGATTCCCATTCAACCGCTATAGCTTCGAATGATAGATATTCCTTCATGGCCTCGTTTTGAGCCTCAATCATTTAGGCTTTCAGCGACGAGTTAGCCTCTTGAGAGCTAGTCAGCTAGACTTTTAAGAGCTAGATCTCGTCATCCTTTAACCAAATGGTAGAATATAAGTTAGCCACCAAGGCCTTATGTTCCTCTAGTTTCTTGTTGACGTTAATGAAACACCAAGACAACAATCTAGAGACAACACTAGCTTAAAAAAAGAAAAATAAGAGCAAGTCATAATACTTCAGCCTCGGAACATGTAAAGAAAAGAATGCACCTCAGAGGCAACCTCTTCCATCATATTAGACAAAACCTTAGGGGCTCTGAGGCCAGTATCATTATGTGTTATAGAGGGATGCCTTTGATAAAGTATCATCTGGCAATCTAAGGATTCCTCATCATTGAATCCCCCTGCTTGACGATCCAGTTAGGCCTTAAGACATTCATGGCCGAGGAGCCAGCAGTTGGAGATTGTAGCCCCATAACCAAATAACCAAGTGGGGTAGACGCAGGATCCTTAACCCTAACAATGGTGCCCTATGAGGGTCTTATTGGAAGGCTCTTGGGAAGATGATGACTCACTCATTCTCTTCTCCTTAGACTAGCTCCAATATCCCTCATCAGAACAATTCTTATTCTTCTTTGCCTTCTTGGCCTCCTTTAAAACCTGGGATATACTGGGAAGCATATCTGCACAAACAAAAGAGTATCAGACCACAACAAAGATTTTAAAATGAAAAAGATAAATACTCCAAGCTAATACCTCTTGGGGACAGGCCGAGCCTAGCTAGGTATGAATTTTTTTCTAAAGCCGAAGCTTCTATAGCTCTGGCGACTATTTTCTTCATAGTCTCCTCTTCCACCTCACTAAGGGTCAAACACTTATTCTTCCTAAAAAATGTTAAGTCCCAGTTCCTCGAAACCTCGAAGCTCCTATTGCCCTAAATGAAGAAAAATATATTTTTCTACTTCTTCACTAAGGTATGCTTCTTGTATACCAAGGTCTAAACCCAAGAGGGGGTGAATTAAGTTTTTAAAACTTTTTGAACAACAAGAAAGTTAATAGTCTTGAAAGTAAATAGATAAGAAAGAGGCGCAAAAGCTATTTATAGTGGTTCAACAATATCAAATTTTTTTGGCCCTACATCCACTCTCTTTAAAGAACCTCTTTGAAATAATCCACTAGTTACTCAAGCAACTTCACGAGTGTTGTCCAAACCATACACGATCTCTTTCGATTAACAAAATATTTACAAGAAGTGTTTAAGACTTAAACACTCTAAGAGTTACACCAACTCTTGCTCTTTACAATGATTGTAAATTTAATGAACAAGAACAAGAGAGACTTTATATTTAATGCTCTTACAAAGATGAAAAGATATCTCTTAGAATTACTAGGCTTTTAAGAATGACTCATAAATATTTTAAGAAAGCTTTGAAAGAAATAAATGAGAAGATGAAGATTGATTGCACAAGATTTGTTTTAGTTATCTCATTTATAATGGGCTTTTATAGTTTAAAAGCCTACTAGTTGTAACTCACAGCAAAATCCTATTTGGGAATGGTTTAGCTCACTTATTACACTGAATGATGCTTCAGATTTGAATCATTTTGAATGTTCAGTCGACTAAATGATTTTGTTTCGTCGATTGGATGCTAAGTTGAAATTCAAATCTATTTCAGGCAATTCATTCAGTCAATTGAAAGGATTGCTCAGTCGACTAGATTAGAAGGCAGAATGTTTCTAACTTTCATCGAGTCTATTGAAATATTTATGAAGGAATCATTCAATCGACTGGATCTCATTCAATCGACTTAATAGTTTTGAGTCGACTGGATTCATTCAGTCGATTAAATGGATTCATTCGGTTGACTAAATGACTTAAAACACAATTTTTGTTTTCCAGTCAAAATAATTCTTTTCAAAAACCTTTTTTAAGGAAATTTGAGCCATAGGAAGGAGCTAGGTACTTAAGTAAGTGAAATACATCATTTAAATTACTATCTTAGTACCTAATCTTGATCTTCAACTTCATCCAAGGGTGAAGGCTTACTTGATTTACTTTTGAGGAACTACTTTACAACTTTAAACACTTAGATAAATTGGTTAGCACAATTTAATATATCTTTGTCATCATTAAAATCAAATAAGGGTCAACAATCTCCCCCTTTTTGATGATGGCAAAACTATACGGAAAAAAACATTTTTGAAATCTAAGTGTTTGGTTTTTATTGAAAAACGGACAGAGTCTCCTCTATTTTTATGATAAAAACCTCATGCATTTTGGAAAGGTAACCCAACCAGTAATATAGGCATTTAAAAGTACTTTAAATCACTTAAAAAATTTAAAGGAGCAAGGCTCCCCCTTAATCTATGCATATATCTCATTTTACATATTTTCTCATTTTCTCCCCCTTTTTGCCAACAGAAGAAAATGGAATCCAAAAAACTGAGAAATAAAATTCTAACTTTATAAATAGTAAAATAAGGATAAAAAAATTCTACATGTGAAAATTTAGCTCAAAACATAGAGGTTAAGCTCTCTTAGGAAGAATCAGAAAAATGATATACAAGCTGAAGAATTACAGCAAGCAAATAAAAGTAAGAGATTCTAACTGAGCTAAAATAAAATTTCATAAATAAAAGCTAAGGCTCCCATGAACCTAGCAAATCATCCATATAGAAAGGATAGCAAATATCCAAAAATAATTCTAAAACTTCATGGAAAAGTAAATATAACTTGCAAAAAGTGCTAGAGCTGCAGAAGGTAAAAGAAAGATGATATAAGTGCATCCTGTCAAGGTCAAGAGGAGGAGAAGGACTATTGTAATGAAGACTATCCTAGATCACTCTAATCTAATTGTGCATCTCAGTATTGTTGTCTCGAAGGTCAACAAAGGCACCTTGAGAGTCATTACAGAAGGATGAGAGATCATCGTACACTGCTCGCAATCCAACCCTCAAATCCTCAAGCCCAATATCAGTAGCCTGCTGTATGCTGGTCATGGTGACTTAAAAGCTATCCAGAGCCTGAAAGAATGCATCTTGATATCCATCTGAGCTTCTTGTATCTATTGTCCTCTACTAAAAGCCACTAGGAATGGTTGGTTCATCAGCTGCTGCTGCTGCACTAGGAGCTTCATTCCTGATCCGTATATTTTTCCCAGGCTTAAAAATAACCACATTGTCTATAATGATCTAGCCCATCTTCTTGAAAGATGAATCATTGATCACATTAGTATACTCAAGTTCTTTAGATTCATTCTCAAGAAGAGGTACCTAAAAGTGCTTCTTAATCAAGGTTATGAGCATGCCTAGAGATCATGTTATTAATGATTAAAGGGTAGAGGTTGTACAAGGTCCTGTTTATGAGGCCATAGATTAAGACCATGTCTAGTTTGGAAGGACTGGTTCTACTGCCTAAACGTAAGGTTCCAGTTGACTACTAGGTTCAGCGTCCTAGAGTATAAAGGGAGGTCAGGGTAGGTATTGTATGTTTGAATTCCATAAAAATAAGACCTATCACCTTTGACTACTCTACAGGCTTCAAGATAATAAAATTATGTGGGCCAACAATCTCTTATCCACTTAATTCCTTCTACAGGTAAGTTTAAAATAGTATAAAGTATAGTAAGGGACACAATGATATATTTCCCCATAACCATGGTGCAAAAACTAGTGGATGAGGGTGAGGACTATTTTAGGTTAGCGTAGAACTGGTGCATGAGCCGAGGATAATATTTTTCATTTAAAGTCACTAGGTCAGACCATCCTTAGCGATCAAATAGGGGCTTAAGGGTAAAATTATTAAACCTGAGGGATGAAAAATTTGTAGCTTTTAAACTTGATGGAAGTGTCATACCGTTCTTTAGTGTCATCATCTCGAAAGTTAGTGGCGTCGAGGTCAGCCAAGGCTGGAATACTGCCTTCCCTTTCTTTCCCTTTGTCTTTTTTCGATTGAGAGGCACGTCGTTTCACTTCACCAGTATAGAGAGTTTTCAATCTCTTGGGTCTTTCAACCATTGAGGGGTTAAAATGTAAAACGAGAAGGTTTAAGGAGAGAATTGAAGGAAAAGTGAAAGATATAGGAATAAATGGCCAGACTTTTGAAAGAAAACTCAGATTTTTAGAGAAAGAGAAGAGGCATTTGTTTAGGGTTTCAAAATTTTAGAAAATGATTGAAATTTTGAAGAAATTGAATAAATTTTGAAGACATTTGAAAAGGTAAAGGATTGGAAAACATATTTGAGTTTGAATTAAGGCCGAAAAAGTAGAGAAACAGAAGAAATTTTGAAAAGTGAGTGAGTGAGAGAGAGAGAGAGAGAGAGAGAGAGAGAGAGAGAGATTGTATTAGGTTTTAATGGCATTTGAAATCAGATCCGCCCTTTTAATTTTCAAAGAAATCGTGTGTTCAGTCGACTTAAGAAAATGGCAGAGAGTTGGGTTTCAATTACAAAGGGTATTAAGTCGACTGAATGACTATAATCAGTCGACTGGATCAGTATTTTCTCAGAAAAATCTGAACAACATAAATTTTGCAAGCTTTAATTACTCTATGCCTTTTTCTAATGAGAAAAACATTAAATAAGAGTTAATGCTCCTTAACTCAATAGCCTTTATGCATGTGATGAATGAAAGAGTAATTAATCACATCAATATTCAAAGTTTTCCATACCCATTAATATTCTAATTTTGCATAAACTATCTTCTTTTAAGGGTTTAGTCAGGATATCAACAATTTGATCTTCTACAGGTATGAATTCAAGTTTGATATCACATTTTTTAGCATGATCTCTTATGAAGTGGTGTCGAATCTCAATGTGCTTGATTCTAGAATGCTGAATTGGATTTTTGGTAAGACTGATAGCACTATTATTACCACATAAAATTGAAATATTTTGAAAGCTCATGCCAGAGTTTTCTAGTTACTATTTTATCAATGAAACATGTGCACAACAACTATTGGTGGTCACATATTCTGGTTCGACGATTGATAGTGCAACTGAATTTTGTTTCATTGAAAACCAAGAAGTTAAGATAGCACTTAGAAATTGGTATGTACCACTAGTATGTTTTCTATTTAATCTACAACCAGCAAAATCAGCATCCAAATACCTAACTAGCTCAAAATGCGACTTTTTTAATACCATAAACATAGATTTTGAGTATCATTCAAGTATCTTAAAATTCTTTTTTACAATAATAATATGGGATTCCTTAGGATTAGCTTGGAATATTGCACACATGCATGCACTAAATATTATATCAGGTCCACTAGCAGTTAAGTCTAGTAAGGCACCTATCATGCTTCAATAATTCTTAGTATCTACACATTTACCTCCTTCATTCAAGTCAAGCTTTGTGAAGGTTCTCATGGGAATTCCAATTGGCTTTCAATTTTCAATCCCAAACCTATTTAGCAAGTCTTTGGTATATTTGGATTGATTAATGAAAATTCTTGACTTGGTTTATTTTATTTGAAGTCCAAGGATCTAAATAAGCTCTCCTATCATATTCATCTCAAATTCACATTGCATACACTTAGCAAATTTTTTACACATAGATCCATTAAAAGCACCAAATATAATATCATCTACATATATTTGAACTAATTAAGTCTCATACTTATGAGTTTTAGTGAAAAGAGTTGTATCTATTTTTCCTCTTGTAAAACCTTTTTCAATAAAAAATTTCTTAACCTTTCATGCCATGCTCTTGGAGCTTTCTTGGCTTTAGAAAGTCTATACACATGGTTTGGAAGGTTAGGATCTTCAAAACCAAGAGGTTGTTCAACATAACTTCTTCTTCAATAAAGTAATTTAAAAAGGAACTTTTTCCATCCATTTGAAATAGCTTGAAGTTCTTAAAACATGCAAATGCAAGCAACATACGTATAGCTTTTAGTCTAGCTACAGGAGCATAGGTTTCATCAAAACAAATACCTTCTTCTTGATTACAACCTTTAGCTACAAGTCTAGCTTTATTCCTAGTTACTACTCCATTTTTATCCATTTATTTCTAAATACCCACTTAGTTCCTATAACAGTGTGATTCTTAGGTCTAGGAACTAATGCCCACACTTTATTTCTTTCAAATTGATTTAGTTCCTCATGCATGACATTTATCCAATTAGCATCATTTTCAACTTCATTAAAATTCTTAGGTTCTACTTGAGATAAGAAAGTGAAGTAATTACATATATTTCTTATAGAGGAACAAGTTCTTGCCACTTGTGAAGGATCACCAATCACTTGATCGATAGGGTGATAGTTCACATATCTCAAATATTTGGGAAGTCCATCTCTTTATTGACTTGTAGATGGTTGATCTAGTTTAGAAACATCTACATCTTGATCTGTTTGAGATTGGTTTTCTTTAGGTCAACAATGTGAGTAGAAGCATTTTCTCTTGGAATAAAATAGGCATCATCATCAAGAGATACTATTCTACTACTAATGGGGTTAGATTCACAAAGGCTACATGTACAGACTCTTTAACCACTAGAGTTCTTTTGTTAAAGAGTTTATAAGCTTTACTAGTGGTTGAATATCCTAGGAATATCCCTTCATCGATTTTAGAATCAAATTTACCCAAATTAGTTTTTTGTTATTTAGGATGAAGCATTTGTAACCGAAAGCACAAAAATAAGAGATATTAGGGTTTCTACATTTTCATAGTTCATATGGAGTTTTATTAAACATAGGCCTAATTAATACTCTATTTAAAACATAACAAGAGGTATTTACGGCTTTTGCCCAAAAGTATTTTGGTAAATTATTTTCACAAAGCATAGTTCTTAGAAATTCTTCTATTACTCTATTTTTCCTCTCAACAACACCATATTGTTGAAGAGTTCTAGGGACTAAAAAGTTGTGATCAATTCCATTTTCATCACAATATTTTGAAAAACTTTGGTTTTTAAATTTTTTCCATGATTTCTTTTTACACTTGTAATAGAAATCCATTTTTCATTTTGAACCTTTTTACAAAAGTTTTTAAATCCTTTATAAGCTTAATCTTTATAAGTAATAAAAATAATGAAGGTAAATCTAGAATAGACATTACTATAACAAGAGCATATTGGTGGCCACCTAGATTAATGGTGCTTATAGGACCAAACAAGTCCATATGCAAAAGTTCTAATGGTCTAGTAGTTGAAATCACATTTTTGGATTTGAAATAAATTCTTGTTTGTTTTCCCATTTGATAAGCATCACATACTTTGTATTTTTCAAACTTTATTTTGGGAAGACCAACAACAAAATCTTTTCTTTAAAGGATTTTAATCAAGTCCATGTTCACATAACCAAGTCTTTTATGCCATAACCACGAGTTTTCATTAAAAGCGAAAAAACATTTTTCATTTTCTGAAGGTAAAGATTTGATATCAATTAAATAGACATTTTCATGTCTTTGGCCAACAAGGTTGATCTTTTTACTCTAGATGTCTATTATAAGACAATGAGATGACTCAAAAATTATCTTATTCCTTTTGTCACATAATTGACTAATACTAAGCAAATTTGGCTTAAGGTCTTGCACAAGTAATACACTATCAAGAGTTGAAGAGGTTTTACCGACTTTTCCATGACCAATGATTTTCATCTTTGTATCATCTCCAATGGTGGCGTGTTTGCCATCCCTTTGAGTCAACTCACTAAAGACACTTTGATCTTTGGTCTTGTGCTTTGAGCAACCACTATCAAAGTACCAATATTAACCTTTTTCCTTCATGTGTAGGCATATCTACATTACATAAGGATGTACAATAGCACTTTTAGGTACCCAGAGTTTCTTGGGTCATTTTAGGTTAGTCCTAGAAAATATAGCTCCTTTAAGGACCCATACTTTCTTAAATTATAATATACTTTATGATTGTAGAGACCTGGATGATGCATGATCCTTAGATGATAATCATACAAGTTTCTAGGATGTCTTGAGTAAACATATCTATCGTTCCTTGGATGAGCATTCCTAGAATACATGTTTCCAGTATAGGATTTGTGAGAGCATACATCTAGTCTCTAGGATATGCATGATAGTTACTTCTAGGATATGTATTCCTAGCATGTGCATTTCTTGAATATGTATTCCTAGCATTTTTATTTCTAAGATTTCATATGTGCATAAGTATTTCTAGGATTTCTATTCCTAGTATAGGCAATTGAATTTTTTGCACTGGAATTGAAATTTGTGTTCTTAGGCTTAGTAGCATTTTTCAAAAGAACATTTTTAATTTTTCTACGAGCCTTAGAAGTGGAGGGATCATCCACACATATTGATCTCACAAAGGTAGGCTCTTGTGATTGCTTTCCCATTACAGAATAATCCAAACCAAATTTTTCTTTACTTAATCTTTGGCAAGATAACATCTCATCTAGCTTTTCTTTTCCACTTAAAATCTTTGATATAGTGTTATTTAACTCCATCACTTCCTTTTTTAAAACATCGTTTTCATTTTTCAAAAAATCTTATGATGGGTTATAGAGCTCTAAAAAAAGTTTTTCTTTTTCTTCTTTTAGAGCTTCCATCTCTTTAGAAAAAGATAAGACTTCATTTTTAAGAGCAGTATTTCTATAGTCAAATTTCTTTAATTTTTTATGCATTTCATTTATTACCTCAATTAATTCTTCACTACTACTAACAACATTATCATTAATGGGAGAAGAATTTGTTACCTCATCTTCATCATCAATTTCCATTAAGAAAATATTGATAATTTCTTCATATCCAACTTCACTATCTGATGGTTCTTCTTCTTCAACATCACTCCAAGTGGTTGCAACCATTGCTTTCTTCTTGAAGATCTTGTATAGTTTGTTTATTGTAGGATGAGTATAGGTTTTGTTGGAATTTGTCTAAGAAATTAAAAGGTTGAAGATGGAGCTTCAGCAGCACTTGGAGCCGCGGCACAGGCTTGGTGCGCCGCAGCCTCCAGCAAGGAGGAAGTCCTCCTCCAGGTGTGCGCCGTGGCCCAGGCCTTGGGCACTGCGGCCTCTAACAGATGAAGAAGTTCTCCCTTGTTGTGTGTCGTGCCTTGCCCTGTTCTAAGTCACGGCACAAGGCACACCTGAAACTTATTTTTCAACACTTTTCAGCTGGTGCACGGGTCTTGATTAAAATGCACAGGTTCACTTAGACTCTTAGAGAGCCATGAGTCTTTGGTTCTTAAGATCTAAGGGTTGAGATTGGCTTCAAGATTGGTTGAGGTAGTTATTGCTCTATATACAGAGTCATCTAGGAGCAATAACAACAACATATCAAAACCTCATGACACACAAGATACAAGAGAGACTCATTCCAAGATTGGCTGGTTGTTTAGAGAGAAAGACTCTCAAATCTTCAGAGGTTTTTCTAGTGAGAGAGTACAAGAGAGATTGGGGTTATAGGGCTTTGTAATTGGAATTTTCTTGGGGAAAATTCCAGGGAAACACTTGGTTCTTATCTCTTTCTTTTCTCTTCTCTAATTCTTCAAGAACACATTGTTCTTGAAGGTGTGTTGCTGTAATTGTAAGAACTCCATTGATTTAGTGCAGAGAGCTCGGAGGAGCTCACAGAGACGTAGGCAAATTACCAAACCTTGATAACAATTGCTTGTGTTTTCTCTTTTGTGGTTTGATTTGTGTTCGGTCCAAATCATTCTAGATTTGGGTGTTTGAAGGTCACCACCTGGGATTCTTAAGGTGATTTTCAACAGTGATATCAGAGCTAGAACAGCGGTATCAGAGCAAGAATTTAAGAATCAAATGAAACTTCTTGGGTGATTCAAGAACGGTGCTGGGATCAAGATTTGATCGGATTCTTGAAGGATTCAAGAATGGTGTTGGGATTAAGATTTGATTGGGTTTTTGAAGTTTAGAAGTTGGAGAAAAGAGGTTTAGAAAGCAATTTGTGGGTGCTGCATAAATATTGGGATTTTTTCTGCAAGATGGGTTCAAACTTCATTGTTGAGAAGTTTGATGGAAAGGGAGACTTTGCCCTTTGGAAACAGAAAATCAAGGCAGTTCTTATGCAACAAAAGGTGGACTTAGCGATTGGAGAAGATGATGATTTTCTAGTAAATATCACGGAGCTCCAGCAGAATGAGATGAAAAAGATGGCATACAGCACCATCTTTCTGCACATGTCGGATAGTGTGACAAGGGAATGTGGAGATTTAGAAGATCCAATTGTCATTTGGAAGAAACTAGATGAGTTGTTTCTTACCAAAACTCTCCCTAATAAAATCTATCTTCTAAAACATATATTTGCTTTTAAAATGGATCCTAATAAAGAGTTGCAAGATAATCTTGGTGTGTTTAATAAACTAGTTCAAGATTTGACTAGTTGTAGTATAACATTCCCGGATGAACAATTGGCTGTTATATTGTTGAATTCTCTTCCCGATTGTTTTGAAAACTTGATTAATGCTATTGAATATGGAAGAGATACACTAACTAAAGAAATTGTGATTAATGCTATAAGGGCTCATGATTTCAAAGCCAAGATGAGGGAAGGATCAAGTGAAGAAGGTCTGTTCGTTAGAGGAAGGCCTGCAACTCGAAATTGCAGCAACATCTATGGCAACTACCGGGACAAACCAAAGTGTAGAGGTCAAAGCCATGGAAGATCGCATTCTAAACCGAAGTTTGGAGGAAAGCGATGCTACTACTGCAATAAGGAGGGCCATTTCAAATGAGATTGCAAGAAGATGATAAGGGATTAAAAAGGAAGAGGTCATACCAACAATGGAGAGGCTTCGATTGCCAAAGGAGAACAACAAGATGATGATGTTCTTGTTGTGTGCTCAAATGTGAGCGAGAGACAAAGCAGCGAGAAATGGATCTTGGATTTTGGGTGCACTTATCACATGTATCCTCAGCGTGATTGGTTCAAGAATTTCAAGGAAACCAATGAAGGAAAGGTTTTCTTGGGGAACAATACTTCTTGCCAAGTGAGGGGCATAGGAGACATCCAATTGAGGATGTTTGATGGAGTTACAAGGCTGCTGCGGAATGTGAGATATCTTCTGGATTTGAGAAGAAGTTTGATCTCATTGGGGTAGCTAGATTCCATGGGGTACACATACAAAGCAGAGGGAGGAAAGATCAAAGTAACCAAAGGAGCCTTGGTAGTGATCAAAGCAGCAATAAAGGATGGTCTCTATGAGATGATTGGAGAGACAGACATCAAGGATCAAGCAGCAAGCTTGATGGCTGAGATTGATAAGGTAATTTTTTGGCACAATTTCTCGGGACTCATGAGCGATTAGGGGCTGCAAGTTCTCAACAAGAATGGTTTACTTGATGGTGACAAGATAGAGAAACTTGATTTATGCGAAAGTTTCATTCTTGGGAAGCAATATCGGGTTAGCTTCAACACTGTAGTGCACGAATCAAAGGGTATTCTTGATTACGTTCATGTTGATCTTTAGGGACCAGCAAGAACACCAACATAAGGAGGTAATCTTTACTTTCTTTTTTTAATTGATGATTATTCTAGAAAGGTTTGGGTTTATTTGTTTAAAAATAAATCAGATGCTTTGAATAAGTTTGTGGTGTGGAAAAAGTTGCTGGAAACTCAAACGAGTAAGGTAGTTAAGGTTTTAAGAACCGATAATGGCTTAGAATTTTGTAATCAGGATTTTGATAAATTTTGTGAGTTAAATGGGATTCTAAGACATAAAACGATTGTGAAAACCCCTCAGCAAAATGGAGTTGCTGAGAGGATGAATAGGACCCTTTTGGATAAAGTTAGGTGCATGATTATTGGTTCTGGATTACCCAAATGTTTTTAGGGGGAAGCTGTGTCTGCTGCTGCGTATTTGGTTAATAGATCACCCTCTAGAGTTTTGGATCTTAAGACTCCCGAGGAGATGTGGAGTGGAAAACCCCTTGAGTTAAGCAACCTTAGGACTTTTGGATGTGCTGCGTTTGCACATCAAAAGAATGATAAACTTAGCCCAAAGTCTAGAAAGTGGGTGTTTCTAGGATATGGTGAAGGGGTTAAGGGGTATAGGTTATGGTCCTTAGAGCCAAAAGGAACTAAACTCATAATAAGTAGGGATGTCATTTTTAATGAGCTATTATTTTCCTATTTGGAGAAAACTAACCCTGCAGGGGAAAGTGAGCAAACCAGCCCGATTTATGTGGAGTATAGAATCAAAGAAAATTCAGTTCAAGTAGAGCAAGGAAGGCAAGAGGGTTTGGATAAGGTATAGCCCATTGATGAAGGCCAAGCTCAAGACACTCAAGAGGAGGCAGAACTAGAAGAAGATGATACAGCAAATCAGAATGATTATCAGCTCACAAGGGACCGGGAAAAGAGGCAGATCAGACCACCTTTAAGATATGGTTTTGCAGATGCTAATGTAGCAGCTCCTTATTCAGAAGGAGGGATAATCAACTATGAACTAGAAACTTACATTGATGCCATGGGATGTAAGGATTCGTTAAGATGGAAGCTAGCTATGGAGGAGGAAATGCATTCTTTGAGGAGAACAAGTCTTAGGAATTGGTGCCTAAACTAGAAAAACAAAGAGTTGTGGATTGTAAGTGGATTTACAAGATCAAAGAAAGAAACACTCCAGGGGATAAATTTTGGTATAAGGCTAGGCTGGTGGCGAAGGGGTTCACACAAAGAGAAGGCATAGATTTCACAGAAATTTTCCCACCGGTTGTGAAATACAAGACGATAAGGATAGTGTCAGCAATGGTGGTCCAATTTAATTGGGAGATTGAGCAGATGGATGTGAATACAGTGTTCTTACATGGAGAGCTTGATGAGACCATCTACATGAGGTAACTCGAAGGCTATAAGGAAGGAAGGTAAGGGGATTTGGTGTGCAAATTGAAGAAATCTCTCTATGGCCTCAAGTAATCACCTCGGTAATGGAATAAGAGGCTTAATTCCTTTGTAACTAGCTTGTGTTTCATGAGGAGCTACTATGATTCGTGCTTGTACTATAAAGGTCACAAGGTGGAGGAAATGGTGATTATCCTCATCTATGTTGATGATATGCTATTGGTTGGTAGCAGTAAGGAGAGGATAGAAAGGTTAAAGTCTCAACTCAGTTCGGAGTTTGAGATGAAGGATCTTGGTCATGCACAAAAGATCCTTCGGATGAGTATAATCCAGAAAATGGAGAGAAACAGGTTGAAGGTTTCTCAGACTTCTTACATAGAAAAGATGGTGTCTAAATTCTCTATGGAAAATAGTAAACCAGTAAAGATTCCCCTTGCTGGTCATTTCAAGTTCTCAAGCAATCAATGTCCTAGATCGGATGAGGAGAAGAAGGAAATGGAAAAGGTCCCTTACTCTAATGCGGTTGGATCAATCATGTTCATGATGGTAAGCACTAAAGGAGCATTGGCTTGGGAAGAAGTGGTTACTGAAGTATTTGAAGGGAAGCTCGAATGTGGAGCTTGTTTACAAGAAGAGGGGTAAGTCTATCTGGTTAGAAGGTTATGCTGATTCAGACTATGGAGCAGACCAGGATAAGAGAAGATCAATTACCTCATTTTTCTTCAACTTAAATGGATGTTGTATAAGTTGGAAGGCTCAATTGCAGCCATTGGTAGCACTCTCAACAATCGAGGCAGAGTATATAGCAGCAACGGAAGCTATTAAGGAGGCTATGTGGTGCAAAGGATTGTTGGAAGAGTTGAAGGTCCTAAAAGAGCAAGTGGTGGTGTATTCAGATAGCCAAAGTGCGTTGCATTTGTGTGAGAATCCGGTGTTCCATGACAGGACAAAACATATGGATGTTCGGTATCATTTCATTCGGGAAAATGTTACGGAAGGAAGCATTCATGTGGACAAAGTGGCCACGAAAGAAAATCCTGTAGATTTAGGCACTAAAGTTCTAACTCTAAGCAAGTTCAATTATTTCCTTGAACTTCTTAGAATTGGAGTCGGATGAGGTGGTGACTCATGTTGAGTTTGGATCCTGAGTTCTCTGCATAATTGGTTCGGGTTTAATTGCTTAGACTAAGGTAGAGTTTGTTGGAATTTGTCTAAGAAATTAAAAGGTTGAAGATGGAGCTTCAGTAGCACTTGGAGTCACGGCACAGGCTTGGTGCACCGTGGCCTCTAGCAAGGAGGAAGTACTCCTCTAGGTGCGCACTATAGCCCAGGCCTTGGGCGCCATGGCCTAGGCCTTGGGCACTGCGACCTCCAGCAGATGAAAAAGTTCTCCCCTATTGTGCGCCAGAGCTTGCCCTGTTCTGAGCCGTGGCGCAAGGCACACCTGATACTTGTTTTTCAGCACTCTTCAGCTGGTGCGTGGGTCTTGATTAAAATGCACAAGTTCACTTAGACTCTTAGAGGGCTATGAGTCTTTGGTTCTTGAGATCTAAGGATTGAGATTGGCTTCAAGATTGGTTGAGGTAGTTATTGCTCTATATAAAGGGTCATCTAGGAGCAATAACAACAACATATCAAAAACACATGACACACAAGATATAAGAGAGACTTATTCCAAGATTGGCTGGTTATTTAGAGAGAAAGACTCTTAAATCTTCAGAGGTTTTTCTAGTGAGAGAGTGCAAGAGAGATTGGGGTTATAGGGCTTTGTAATTGGAATTTTCTTGGAGAAAATTCTAGGGAAACACTTAGTTCTTATCTCTTTCTTTTCTCTTCTCTCATTCTTCAAGAACACATGTTTATTGAAGGAGTGTTGCTGTAATTGTAAGAACTCCATTAATTTAGTGCAGAGAGCTCAGAGGAGCTCACGGGGACATAGGCAAATTGCCAAACCTCGATTACAATTGCTTGTGTTTTCTATTTTGTGGTTTGATTCGTGTTCGGTCCAAATCATTCTAGATTTGGGTGTTTTAAGGTCACCACCTAGGATTCTTAAGGTGATTTTGTTGTGTGATTATCTACCTAAATAAATACGCAAATAATCGCACTCGTTTTACTTGCAAGTGCACAAGGTCAATAGTGTAGCATAGTGTGCGAAAGCAAGATCATCTCCACAGGGATTGGTGAATTTCAATTTTAGAATTAGTTTCTTCAAGTTAAAAAGAGAAATAGCAGTTTGATTGTGAGTGAATAATAATAATAAGAACGTAGGGCTACTATATTCACCACTAATTATACTTTCCCACTAACTATGGTTTCAATACTCTAGCCTTCTCATGAATATTTAATGGTTGCTAACCGAAGGGCTTGGCCCACACCTTAGGCTATTGATCTCCCTATGCAATGAGTTAGGCATGGTGTATACTCTAACTTTTCTCTCTCTTAAGAGATTCAGCATGGGTGTATACTGAGTTGTCTCTTAAGAGAGCATGAGGGTTGTGGAGATCGGCAACCACATGGGACCTAGGACTTGGTCCGCTCTCGGTTTCCCATGTTGATTAACCCGGGAATCCGGTGTGGATATCCCTTGTTACTAATGTCGAACCCAGGACTCGGTCATCCAAATTGATTCGACTAACCTATCCATACCACATGCATACGTCGATCAGGCACATACATATGAGGAATTTAAGTATAAGTAGGCATTAATCAAGTTAAACATTCTAACAAGGCTGTAGCAAAGATAATCAATGAATAAACATGTGGAAAAGCATAACTAGGGCTTCAATCAAGCCCTATAAGGGTTTAGTTACACATGCTATCTAAGATAAACATCATAAATAAACTAAACATAAAGGGAAGAATAACCCAAGAGAAGAGGCGTCAATTCTCTCCCAAAGCTTACAACTCCAAGCTAAAGTAAAAAACTAAAAGAAGGATCTCTCCAAGAGGTGATGATCTTTTGTGTGTGATTTACAAGTGTATTTATAGGTCTTTGAGAAGTAGGCTCATGAGTTCCTAAACTTTCCTAAAACACAAAACTCCTTTATTTCCAAAACAGGGTTTCTGCAGTTACTGTTCACCGGCCCGTACATGTGTGCTCGATCGTAATGCTACGCTCGATCGTACAGAGGAGTGCGCTCGATCGCACTCTAGCCAGCAGCTGCTTCAGGATTTCCAGATTTCTTCCTTTAAGTGCCAAAAATGCTTCTTTTTTCTCCAAGACCCTATAAAAACGTGTAAAACACAAAAGTGAAGTAAAATAAACTAAATTAACATAACTAATGACCTAACAAATGTAAATAAGGGGGCTTAAATATGAATATTTAAGCACCTATCAGATTTTCAACAGGTTTCTTGCAACCATAACACATAATAGGTTCCCCTTTTAAGTGGAATCCTTTTTGTAAGGTTTCTTGATTTTCTTTAAGAGCCTATGAAATCTTTTGGTGATGAGAGTCACCTCACCATCTTCTTCACTACTTTCATTCTCTTCTTCCTTTTCTTCAACTTTCTTGCTTGTGGTAGCTTTGAGAGAAATTGTTTTCTTTTTCTTTATCTCATCATTTACAACATCGGAACTTGTTTTCCTCCATCTTGTGAGTAAACAACTTGCTGAGAAGAGTTTCGAAGTCAAGTTTTTCAATGTCTTTGGCCTCTGTTGTGGCCTTTATGTTTGCTTTACATGTTGGTGGAAAAGATCTTAAAATCTTCCTTGTTAACTCAAACTCTTCAATGTTCCTACCAAGAAGCTTTAAACCATTAAAAATAGTAGTGAAATGAGAGTGCATTTCAGAAATGGTTTAGTTAGGGAACATTTTAAAATATTCATACTCGGACACTAGCATACAGATTTTTTATTTTTTAACTTCATTAGTGCCTTCATATGTCACTTGAAGTTTTTCCCAAATTTCTTTTACTGAAACACACGCTGAAATTTTATTATATTCATTTATATCCAAAGCACAATGTAGAATGCTAGTAGCTCTACTATTTAAGGAAATCATTTTACAATCATATTCATCATATTCAGATTTTAGTTTTGGTAAAATGGCTACTATTTCATTAATTGTAACTCTTTTGATTGTAAGCTTAGGCCCTTCTTCATTGATTCTCCACAAATTATAATCTTGGCCTTCGACAAAGATTCTCATTCTATTTTTCCAATAATTATAATTTGTGCCATTAAGCAAGATAGGCCTAGTATAGGTATGTCCTTTGGTATAACTATTAGAAGCCATAGGATCAATTCAAGGATGTTAAGCCTTTAATTGAGTACCTTGCTCTAATACCATTTGTAGACCAAGGTCCAAACCCAAGAGAGAGGTGAATTAGGTTTTTAAAACTTTTTGCACAACAAGAAAGTTTTAAAAAACTTAAGTACTGAAAGTAAATAGATAAGGAAGAGAGTGTGCAAACGCTATTTATAGTGGTTTGGCAATATCGGATTTTTTCGACCCTAAGTCCACTCTCTTCAAGGACCCTCCTTGAAGTAATCCACTAGTTAGTCAAGCAAGTTCATGGGTATTGCCCAAACCATACACGATCTCTTCCCATTAAGGAAGTCTTTACACGAAGTGTTTAATACTTAAACACTCTAAGAGTTACACCAACTCTTCCGCTTTACAACGATTGTAAATTTAATAAACCAGAACAAGAGAGAATTTGTATTTAATTCTCTTACAAAGAAGAAAAGATCTCTCTTAGAAGTACAAAGCTTTTAAGAATGGCTCATAAAGATTTTAAGAAAGTTTCTAATGAAATAAATGAGAAGATGACGATTGATTGCTCAAGAATTGTTTAGTTATCTCATTTATGATGGGTTTTTATAGTTTAAAAGCCTACTAGCCGTTACTCAGAACAAAATCTCATTTGGGAGTGGTTCAACGCATTTATTGCACTGAACGACACTTTAAATTTGAATTATTACCATTATTTTCGAACATTCAGTTAACTGGATGATCTTGTTCAGTCGACTAAATGGGTTTGTTCAGTCGACTGGATGCTAAGTTGAAATTCAAATTTATTTCAGGCAATTCATTCAATCGAATGAAAGGATTGTTCAATCGAATCGATTCGAAAATTGAAAGTTTCCGACCTTCATTCAATCGATTGAAAGATTTTCTAAAGGAATCATTTAGTCAATTGGATATCCTTCAGTCGACTGAATAGTTTTGTTTAGTTAGTTGGATTCATTCATTCGTCTGGATGACCTGAAACACATTTTTTGTTTTCGTTTTTGTTTTCCAGTTAAAAACTTTTGTTAAGCAAATTTGAGCCATAGGAAAAGCTAGGTACTTAAGTAAAAGAGTTACATCATTTAAATTACTATCTTAGTACCTAATCTTGATCTTCAACTTCATCCAAGGTTGGATGCTTACTTGATTGATTTTTGAGGAACTATCTTGTAGCTTTAAATACTTAGATAAATTAGTTAGTATAATTTAATATATCTTTTTCATCATTAAAATAAAATAAGGGTCAACATTTCCCATTTAATCAATTCTTCTTTGTTTTTTGGCTAAGAACTACCTAACTATATCTACATGGCGACTAATTTGGAAAATGGTCTTGAAAATATTCAAACAAGGAAGCCCCTCGACCATTTTGCAAACATAGATGAATCTTACCAGTAAATTGATGGAATTGGGTACCAATTGGCAGAGGCATATGCCTAATGATTTAAGACAAAACATATGAAGGGATGAAGAGAGAACCTAATACCAGCCTTTAAAGAATGCGTATATATGCAAAACTCATAAGAGCCAACCTCATGAGGGTCATCGCAAGCTCTCTTCCATACCTTGTCCATCCTAAGTGAATACTCGGCCGAAATCCTATACTTTTCTTTAAGACTCCCAAACTCGTCCTCTTTTAACTCATTCGACTCATCTTTAGCACTAAATGTTATATCCCTTATATCCAGGGCTAGATTCTCTTGTATGTCATTTAATGTACGCTCATCCTTTGAGGATAGAGTGGTAGTTTCTTCCTTAACAACCACCTCAAGACTTAAACTATGAATTTCTACATGAGATTCGACTGAAGAGTAACTCAACTCGACCTCCGAAAAGCTAGAGGAACTACTACTATGAGAAGACATAACTGAAGAGAGAGATTAAAGACTCACCTAAGAATGGAAGAAGTTTAAAGAGCTAAAAAGCTAAAAAAAGGTGATCTCCGAGGCATAAAACTCTGAAGGCTTTCTACAAAATTCGAGGGCTCTCTAGAATTATTTAGAAGGATAATTCATAAGTAAAGTGGGGACTGCTTGAGGACCTCCTCTTTATAAAGAAAAATGAACGACTTAGATTAATCTGAATGAAGGGGCCAGATCGCGACATTTTAGATACTGAGGAGAGACAATGGTTCGACGCACCTACTGGAGATTCTATAAACATCCTAGAAGCCACTGATGAGCCTTAAGCTCATAAGTCTTAGCCCAACTAATGGGCCTCATGCTCACAAGTCTTGGCCTAGCTAATGAGCCTCAAGCTCATAAGTCTCAACCCAGCTAATGGGCCTTAAAACCCCCAAGTGACTTCAATAATCTCTTTGGCCAAATGGCCACAGCTACATTTAAATCCTTCATCAAACAAGCTCACCTATATACACTATGAATAAGCCTAAGCCTAAAAAGTTTGGAAAGTGTGATTCTTGACCAATAGAAGGTAGAAACCTCATAATGGAAGCACTCCATAATTCATTCAACTCCAAGGAGATAGCCCTGAGCTGTTCTCACTCTTCGGACTCCATATGTCATTCAACTTCGAGGAGATATCCCTGAGATGTTCTCAATCTTTAAACTCCATATTTCATTCAAATTTGAGGAGATAGCCTTGAGTTGTTCCCACTCCTCGGACTCCATATGTCATTTAACTCCAAGGAGATAACCCCGAGCTATTCTTACTTTGGACTCCATATGGCATGCAACTCTAAGGAGATAACCCCAAGCTGTTCTACCTCCTCGGACCTTACATATCATCTCACTCTGAGTAGATAGTGTCAATCTATTTACCTCATCAGACCTTACGTATCATCTCCTTCCGAGGAGTTAACACCAGACTATCTACCTTTTTGGACCTTACACATCATCTTGCTTCGAAAAGACAATGCTGAGCTATTTACCTTCTTTGACCTTACAGATGATCTCGCTCCGAGGAGATAGTGCTGAGCTATCTACCTCCACAGACATTACACATCATCTCGCTCTAAAGAGACATCATCAACCTGTCTATCTCCTTGGACCTTACACATCATTTCGCTCAGAAGAGATAACGCCGAGCTATCTACCTTCTCGGACCTTACACATTATCTCACTCCGAGGAGACAACGCCAAGCTATTGAATTATGCCCAAATAGTACTATGCGGTAGCAGCAGTATAGAATAGGGTGTCGATCCCGCGAAAGAATGTTTTACAGTCAGAGGTCTCAGGCAAAGAAAATAATGGAAACAAAATTAAAAATTAATATTAAGAAAATGTTGAGAATTAAATGAAGCAATTGGATTAAGTGAAAGAAAATCAATAATGAGAAACACAAGGGTCCCAGAATCCCTCCTAGATTTCATATCTTTAACTTGTATCAATTCAGTAATTATAACTCAACTACGTATTTCACATCCCAAATGCGTAATTGAAAAATAATAGTGAAAGCACCAAAAATATTCTTTTGTAATTTTTTATGAGAAATCCTCTTCTTGTTTTTACAAGTAATGCAATGGTCGATCATATATGATATCCTAAATCGATGATATATTCGGAGACAATAACGCAGTAAAGGACAATCATATATAATTAATCTACTGAAATCAATTGCATCCTAAATTCCACACATAAGAGAAGCATGACTGAACTTATATGGAGAAAAAGAACAACAATCACTGGAGTTAAATAAATCTATGGAAGAAGAAAAAATAATTGTTTGTCACACAAAAACATCAACTTCTTATTAAATAAAAGAAACAGCTCGAAACAATTATTCAACGTTAAAAACACAAATAACTAAATGAAATACAAGCCAAACCCGCTATGTTTATAACTTCATCTCTTTACCTTGGTTGAAACTTAGCCTAGCCGTTAATATATAATCACAACAGCTCTCTAAAAATTCAATGTGTATCTGTTCAGCCCCTCTAGTTTCTAAGTCTAAAGTCCTATATATAACTGTATTGAGACGGCTTTGTAGACAAAAAAATCGCCCTAGGGTTTCTGTTTGGAAGCTCGGGCCGCGACTTCCTTCTGTCCAGGAACGGTCTCATTCTGTCTAGGCTGCAGCTCCTTTCTGTTCAAGCCATGTTCCCTGTTGTCCAGGCCATGAGCTCCCCTCCATCCAGGCCCGGTTTCCCTACTATCCAGGCCCATGTTTCTGCTGTCCAGGCCGTGCTTCTGCTGCTGTCCAGACCTAGTTTCCCTACTTTCTACGCTCATGTTTCTACTATCTAGGTCATGTTTTTGCTGCTGTCCAGACCTCGCTGCTATTCTACCCAGTCTCGATTTTTGCTGCTGTCCAAGCTGTGCTTCTGCTGTTGTCCACACCACGCTGCTGTTCTAACCAGGCCTGGTTTCTCTATTGTCCAAGCTGTGCTGCTGTTCTAGCCCAGTTTCCCTACTCTGAACTAGTCCGGATGTTGTGGATTCTTTCGAACATATTTTATATATATTTTTTGTCTAAGGCTTCTTTGTTTTTTTTAATATGCAAAACACACTAGAACATTGAATTCTCCAAAGGACCACACTTTTCAAGAAATTCAATGAATAATAAAAAATAATCTCAACAAATGCATTTAATTAACTCTATCTGAAGTGCATTTTCATGCCATAATCACAACCCCCAACCAGTTCATTGCTAGTACCTAGTGATGCAAGCGAAACAGCAATGCATGAAAAGTAACATAGTATGAATGTTTTTTATCTGAGAATTTTGTAGAACTGTCTAGCATTCAAACAAACGTTGGTCAAAGCTCACAGATGCTAACGAGATTTTCAAATAATGTGTTCTGAGAAATTGTGAGTGTGTGCACTAAGCCTAAACCTTCTTACCACAAACTGATGATACATAAAACTTTGAATTCAACCAAGAATGAAGCCTCAACTCCATTATCCTCATAGGTAAAGTGTTTATCAATTGAAACAGGCAAGGTATTTACTCATTGAGTTGGAAAACAGACAAAAGCATTCAATGAAAGGGTCAAGCAATTTAGGACAAGCAAGTGAACAAGAATTGACCACAAGATAGGCTAATCACACAGTTCAGAACACTTTATCCGACTTACCAATATAATGCCTCAAAATTTCAATGGTTAATCAATAAGCCTTGGTGTTGAAGCTCCTTTCTTCTGAGTGTGGTGTGACAACTTATCTTCCTTAAACTATTAAATCTTCCTTCTTTCGAATAAAAAATGAAAATTGAAGTAAACAAAAACTAGTATCTTCTTCTTCTTCTTTTTTTCTCTTCTCTCTCTCTCTTTTTTTCTTTTATAGAATTACAATATAAATAAATAAGATGATAGAAAATTGATATTTTTTTTTCTCTTCTCTGTTTTTTTTAGAGAATTACGGAAGAAGAATCATTCCCAAGATATTGTCGACGATCAAAACTTTGCGCAAATGTCAATGAAGGATTCGAAGGCTTCAATAACTAACCAAATCATTTCTCCACATGTGAGGTAAGCCAAACAAAGCATCTCAAATAGTGATAAAACTAATTCAAGTAGGCAATAAAAGTTCACAATGCTAGTTTTCTCAGACTTTCCACTCAATAAAAACACATATGCTTCAAACATGGTTAAAAACCAAAGATCATATGCATCACTCTCTAAACAATCCATAAAGCTTAGTATGTGCACAGAAATGAGTTTCCAGAAAACAGTCAGTGTTAATCAAGATAGCGTCAGTAGACCTTGATGAAAACAGAGTTGTAATCATGCATCAATAGTTCACAAAATCATAAAATCTCACAAACATGCCATGATAGTTTCACACAAAACAATATATAACAAGTATACATATGCTACCACCCCCAACCAGAATGTAACAGTGTCCTCACAATCACCAAAAGATAAGAAAGTCATACTGACGGGAGAGAGGAACTCCAATAACATAGCGGTAAACCTGCATCACACAAAACAAAACATAATATCAAACAAAGCAAAACAAAATAAACTAAACTAGAAAGCAGTAAAATATAATATAGATAGAAGTACTGAGCATCAAGCAAAGTAGACAGGGGCAACTAGAGAGATCTCTTCTGGTTCCTCTATTTTCTTTACATAGTGCTTCAGACGTTGCCCATTCACTCAAAATACTCTCCCAATTGTTGGATCTTCTATCTCAACCAAACCATTGGGAAAGACTTGTTTAACCATGAACGGGCCGATCCATCTCGATTTTAGCTTGTCGGGATGAAAGTGAAGCCTCGAGTCATAGAGGTGGACTCGTTGATTGGGCTCGAAATACTTCTTTAGAATTTGCTTGTCATGAGCCACCTTCATCTTTGCCTTGTAGATTCTTGAGTTATCATAGCCATCATTTCGCAACACTTCAAATTTACTGAAGTTTCCTATGAATTCCTGCATCATTTATATCAAATTTAATGCTCTTTACAGCCCAATAAGCATGATGTTCTAACTCAACTGGTAGATCACAAGCTTTTCCATAAACAAGCCGGTACGGAGACATCCCTAAGTTTGTCTTGTAAGTAGTACAGTAAGCGCAAAGAGTGTCAAGAAGGCTCAAAGACCAATCCTTTCTATTCGGGTTCACTGTCTTCTCCAATATTTACTTCACCTCTCGGTTGGCCAATTCAGCCTGGCAATTCGTCTGTGGGTGGTAGGTGTTAGCGACCTTGTGGTGCACTCCATACTTGTGCATCAAAGCCTCAAAAGAATGGTTATCGAAATGAGTACCTTGATCACTAATCATAGCCCAAGGCTTGCCGAATCTGGAAAAAATGTTTTCCTTAAGAAATTTGACAACAGTGTTGTTGTTGTTGTTTCGGCATGCCACAGCCTCTACCCATTTGGACACGTAGTCCACTGCAAGCAAGATATATAGATACCTAAAGGAAGGTGGAAAGAGTCCCATAAAATCGATCCCCCAGCAATCAAATATTTTAATGACAAGAATCAAGTTAAGGGGCATCATATACCTTCGGGACAGAGCACCAAACTTTTGGCATCTATCACAAGAACGAAAAAAATTGTTAGTGTCTTTAAACAGAGAATGCCAACATAATCTAGACTGTAGAATTTTTGCTACAGTCTTTTTCATAGAAAAGTGACCACCACAAGCTGAACAAAAATGTAAGACACTATCAATCTCAACCACAGGGATATACCACTTCATAATTTGGTCATGACAATACTTATAAAGATAAGGGTCATCCCAATAAAAATTTCTTACCTCGACCAAAAATTTGCGCTTATCTTGCGCACTCCATATGGATGACATTTTGCCGGAAACCAAGTAATTTACAATATGCGCATACCCTGGTACTTAGCTTATGGTGAACAGATGTTCGTCTCGAATGGGTGGCCTATCGACAGACTCATTGAACTCCAGGCGAGACAAGTGATTTGCCACCACATTCTCCACCCCCTTCTTATCCTTAATTTTTAAATTAAATTCCTGCAAGAGTAAAATCCACCTAATCAATCTTGCCTTAGCATCTTTCTTTGAAAGAAGGTACTTAAGGGCTACATGGTCAGTAAAAACAATGATAGGTGTACCAATCAAATAAGCACAAAATTTATCCAAGGCAAAGACTACCGCTAGCAATTCTTTTTCAGTAGTGGAATAATTCATTTGTGCATTATTAAGAGTTCTACTGGCTTAGTATAAAATAAATGGCTTCCCCTCCCTCCATTGTCCCAAAACTATCCCCACTGCATAATTAGTCGCATCATACATAATCTCAAATGGTAAATTCCAATCCGATGACTGTATGATGGGGGGCGAACGTAAGCCTACCAATGAGTGTTCGAAAAGTGTCCTCACACTCTTATGTCCAATCGAACATGGCTTTCTTAGCTAGAAGGTTACACAATGGTCTAGATATAGCAGAGAAACTCTATATAAACCTCATGTAAAAATTGACATGCACAAGAAAGGATCTAACATCCTTAATAGTTTTGGGTGTGGGCAATTTAGAGATCAACTCTATTTTCGATTTATCTACTTCGATCCCTTTTTCAAAAATTATGTGCCCCAAAACTAGTCCAAAGGGAACCATAAAATGACATTTTTCCCAATTAAGCACAAGATCTTTTTCTTCACATCTACTAAATACAGCTTGTAAATGGAATAGGTATGAATCAAAAGAATAGCCAAACACAATCAATTCATCCATAAAGACTTCCATAAAATTTTTGACCATATCACTAAATATACTCTTCATGTATGTTTGAAATGTAACCGGCACATTACACAGTCCAAAAAGCATACGCCGGAATGCATAAGTACCAAATGGGCATGTGAACGTAGTCTTATCCTGGTTTTTTAATGCAATGTTTATATGATAATATCTTGAATACCCATCTAGAAAGCAATAAAAGGGATAGCCAGCTACACATTCTAAGATTTGGTCTAAAAATGGAAGTGAGAAGTGATCCTTGTGGGTGGCGGAATTAAGTTTTCTATAGTCTATGAACATGCGCCACCCTGTCACTACCTTTTTAGGAACAGGCATCCCCTCCTTGTTGGTTATCACAGTTACCCAAACATTTTAGGTACTACCTGAGTCAGGCTAACCCACTTACTATCAGAGATGGAGTAAATGATACCTGCATCTAATAACTTTAAAACTTCATTTTTCACGACTTCTTTCATAGTAGGGTTAAGTCATCGCTGGAGTCTCTACGGGGGTTAGCTCCTTCCTCTAAATGGATCCTATGGGAACATATCAAGGGGTTAATACCTTTAATGTCAGCAATTTTCCATCCTAATGAAGCTTTGTGCTCACTTAACATGTCAATCAATTTCTTTTCCTGAGAATCACTAAGTACAGAGGAAATAATAACAGGAAAGGTATCACTTGGTCCCAAGAATGCATGTTTGAGTCCCTCAGGTAGCATCGCTAAGTCGACCTTTGGGGTATCTTCAATATATGGCTTCGGTCTCTCCATCTTTTGGTAACTCCTTAAAGCTTGGTTGCCATTTCTGTTCTCCTTTATCCTTTGCCCCTGAAATAGTAGAAACATCAAAAACATCGTCAGGATAAAGTAAACTCTCAGAATCAGAAATACAAAGGAGATACTCTAAAGATTCTGAATTTTTACTCATGAGAACCTCCTCTAGGATCAGTGTGTCTATCATATAAGTATGATAGCAATCATCATCATCATGTGGTTGTCTTTCGATGTTGAAAATGTTGACCAATAGAGTCATGTTCCCAAAAGATAGCTTTATTAGACTGCTCCTGCAATTAATAAGAGCATTAGAGGTGGCCAAGAAAGGTCTTCCTAAAATGATTGAAACTTTAGACTCCATATCAACCATAGAATGAGTATCTAGAATGAGAAAACCAATAGGATAGTAGAACTTATCTATCTATCTATATTAGTACATCTTCGACTATCAACCTTGGTTGCTTAATCGATCGGTCGGCCAACTATAGTACCACAGATGTGGGTTTGATCTTTCCTAGACCCAGTTTTAAGTAGACAATAAAAGGCATTAGGTTCACACTGGCTCCTAAATCCAACAAAGCTTGACGAATCTCATGAGGCCCAATTTGACATCGTGGGACACCTTGGGTCTTTATATTTGGGTAGTGTCTTTTGCTCAATCACCGCACTCACTTGCTCAGTCAAGAACACAATCTTCTTGACTTGATGCTTCATTTTTTATGGTGCATAGATCCTTGATCGCCTTTGTATAGGTTGGTATCTGTTTAATCACATGAAGTAAAGGCAAGTTAATTTTAACTTATTTCAAATGTTCTAGGATCTCACCTTGTATTTTTGGATTTTTTTTTCTTTTGGTCGGAGCGATTGAGGAAAAAGGACTTGAACCAGAAAATTTTCATTTGGCTCGTTCTTAGGAGCATTCTCTTCGGTGCTTGTGGTTGTCAGCTGACTTGGTCTATCTAACACCTTACCACTCTGAGTAGTTATGGCATTGACCTCTGTGATATTTTTTGAATATGAAGTAGAGGTTTGTGCCATATGTTGCACACTCTGAGTAGTTATGGCATTGACCTCTCTTTACAACTAGCCTCTCTACAATGAGTCCCTCTTATGTTTTGTGTCTTTGCACTCTCACACAATTCTCTCTTGTGTAATGATCACTTGTATGTCATAATGTGTCTCTTGTAATCTCTCAATTAATTGATGAGAATGAAGCTAGGTGACCCTTTATATAGTGCACCAACTTCTTGTCCAATCTTGAGTGTCATTCTCCACCCTTAGATCTTCATGACCAATTAACCATGGCCCTCCATTAATCCTTAGTGATCCTATGCATTTTGAGCATGTCTCACGAACTCAACTAAAGGCTGAAATATGTGTGCATTAGTGTGCCTAGCGCTGCGGCCTAGAGCAGGGCCCGCTGCAGCCTGGGGAAGGCAGTGCTGCGGCTTGCTCCTTCCTCCAGCACTCCTCTTTGCTGGGCGCCGCAGCCTTGACAAGGTTGGGCCATGGCACACACTGGTGCGCACACTTTGCTGAACATGCTAATTTTTCTTCCTTCCTTTTTCTGTTTAAATCTTAGACAAACTCCAACATATCAAGTGACTGATATTGAAGAAGCATAACAAAGATTAAGAACCAAGTATTCTTCTATGATAAGAAAATTAGAATGTAATACTAATAATAATTTCGTCATGTAGCAAAGCCAAGCTCAACTTTCCTGAAAGAGTTCAAGCTTCAAACAAGAACAAACAAAGAATAATTTAGAAACATGATTGAGAAAAGATCATATATTCATTCATTTCTTCCAAGCTTTTACATTACATCTACCATCACAAAGCACTAAACAACATCTTTACCCTAAGTACATTAGTTCAATAAGCACACAAATTGTGCAACAACAAATTGGTTTAGTAATCACATTCTAAGTACATTGGTTTGGTTTGATTATCTGAGCTCAAAAGGAAAAACATAACCAGTGATAGTTTTATCATCCAAGATATAATTGAGTAGCAACACATGCACTTCGTACATTTTTCATGCCTTTGATAACCACCTTCCCCCATCATTTTGCATCAAATGACCACAAAACCCAAAAACTGTGTAGAAATACAAATCAATAAAACAAATCAAAACCTGAAACCAACAAACTCATATAAAACCCAAATCAACAAACTCATTGGAAACCCAAAATAAAAGAAAATTGAAATCAAGAAACCAAAATCAACAAAACAAAATCAAAATTAACCAAAAGAGACCAAATCAGAATTATTTTGAAATTGAAACACCCAAAGAACCGATGACCTAGATTAGCTACAATCCATGAAGTGTGCAAAACATGCCATTTACCACAGTTACAAAATCAAATGGAGTCCATGAAAAGAACTTGCGAAAAATGAAGAAAAAATAAGTATATGTTCGTCTGTTCAAGCTTGAGAGAAATTACCCATGAAGACTTAGTAAGATTGCAATCATAGAAGAAGTAGAAGACTGGATTCATACCTCTTTAGCCATGGAAAAAGTAGAAGACTGAGATTGCTCGAAAAATTTTGTTAGCTTCTTATGTAGGAGTTGTAATTAGCGATTTGGTTTTTATTTGAGGTTAGGCAATTTTTTAAATATATGATTCCCTCATGTGAGCATCATGTTATGTCCTTTTTGGGAATTAAAATGTCTCCATCCAGTTATCTCGCTAAAAAATAGAGATAAGGAATTGATTGCTATAGATTGATAGTTCAAGGACCCCAAACACAAAATTTATAGTTCAAGAATTTAAGTATAATGACTCCATAGTTCAAGGACCTATGTTGTAAAAAAATCTAAAAAACACCAATCATATACCCTTACAAAGCATTGATTTAGATCTTTTGTAGTTGGACTAACTACGAGAGTACCGTTCACGATTAAATAGATTGCCAACTCATTTAAAAGCTAATCAACAATTTTCATTTTACCATGTGAAAAGTTTAAAACACTGCATTTTAGTATTTTTAGTAATGATAAACAAATAAATCTCATAAAAAGTTTAATCCTATTCAGAAAATTTTTTCCTCTTTCCTTTTTTGATCTCTCCCTGAACTCCAACATCGAACCAAGGGAAAATTTCAAAAACATCCTTATAATTTACCATAAACTATAAATACACCCCTCTATTTTAAAAATATGCAAATGTACCACCAACCCCGGTTAGTCAGTTGTGGTAAAAAAATGTCAAAAAGTGTCTTTAAGGGTTAAAAAAAACCCTTACACCCTTCATTTCATGCAAACATACTCATCTATAATTGTATCTCCCTTGAAATCCAATCAAACCCATCAAACTGAACATGAAATGACCTTAAAAAAGCGCTTACTTCCTCTGTAGATCAACCAAACAAGTAGTGATTTCTTGGGAAAAAATCCATAATTTTCAATTGAAAGACCCTACATTTATTCTCAAACTCATTGCGGACCACAACATGCTACAGAAGATGTTTAAGTTAGAACATCATCACCACTGATATTGAAGAAGTTCGAAAGGTTAGAAACATATTATTCACATTTTCTTGGTCAATCTGATTAGGGATTTCTTTCTGGGATTAAGTAGGAAAGGGTTCGAATCTGTAATATATTCTTTGATCAAGAAACCCCAAACAATTTTAAACCCAAATTATGTAGAGCATTCAACAACAAAAAATCCCTTCATGCAAACCCAATGATTTTGAATGTGTAGCAACAAACCCAAACAAAATGATTTAGCAACTGAAAAGCCTAAATAAATTGAAACAAAAATAATGTAGGGAATTCACCAACAAAAATATTTCTTTAAAACCCCGAATTATAGAATTTATTTTTCCTTCATGGGAACCCAACTGACAGTGTTCGAGAAATTTGATTTTGAAATTGCACCTGAAATTTTACAGAACACACAAAAATTAAAAAAAAAAAAAAAGACTTATCTTCATGGGTTACCCATCATTGTTGTGTAGTGATCTCCTCTTGATTTTTATTTGAGATAATTTAGCCTCCTTTGTTGTTTGTTGATTAGGATTTATGAGCTAGAGCGGGCATCACGATGGTGAACAGAGAGAGAGAGAGAGAGAGCATAGAGATGAAGAAGATAAAGATGAGAGGTAGAGAGAGAAAATATCATTGAAAATAATTTATACACAAGGAAGAGCATTTTCGTCCATGCAATGTCAAACCTTGACAAAGTGACCGTTAGAACGGTTTTTTTTACCATAACTTACTAACCAGGGTTAGGTTGAGGGGTACATTTGTATACTTTTAAAATAGAGGGGTGCATTCATAGTTTATGACAAACTATAAGAATGTTTTTGAAATTTTCCCAGTAAACTAAAAGCAAGGATTTCTAATTCCATAATTATTTTCTTATTCAAAGCCACCTAGAAAATTAAACTTTGAAAATTTCAGATTTGTTGAGTCATAACACGAAGTTAAAAAGAACATCATTACGGTGTTAATGCTGCATTTTGTGGCTTTTATCGCTCAATTAATTTTAGATAACTTGGAGAGAGATTAACATGTTCGGAGTGTACTGTTAAACAGAGAGAAAAACTACTAGTTGCTTCAAATTGCACAGCTTCATCCTTCCTCTAGTGCAATACAATCCTAACTGCCTTTTCTATTTTAAATGACATGGAAACTTTGTAAGTTTATCGGCATAGAAATATAAAAAAAAAATTTAAAAATTTTATGCCAATAAATTTCCACCAAGAAATTCTCTAAAATTCATTAGGATGAGAAATCATTCACCATACAAGGTTAAAGTTTATACCTTTGATCAATGAAAATTCTTAGAACTTTAAAACAGATTCACCAGTTGTCCAAGCGTTAGGCCTCTATATGTATCTACATGAGCAATCAAAAACAAGGATCTCCTTCGATATGATGTCAAACACCACGCGTGGAGAAGATAGGGGTGATCGAATTCCTTAAGTGCTAGCTCAAGGAATTTCGGCATCCACAACTTATCAAAGTAGCCACATCAAGATTTATTTACTTTTGTTTCCTTACACATTCATTTATATACTTTGTGTCTTTTGTGTTCCCTTAATCGTTCACCAAATCATTCACCTTTCCTTAAGGTACATCATAACATAACTATAATTATTTATTATATTTCCATATCCTTATATATATATATATATATATACACACACACATACAATTCTCATAATATTATTAATGTTTCCATACTCATTTATATTTATACACTTTTAACCTTTTATTCTTATTTCACAATTTACAACGCTTACTAGAAGTGAAACTCACCTTCAATGCACCAAGCCTAATTGTATGGCTTCCTAGCCCTTGCTACATTCTTCACTTGTACTTAACGAATTTACAATACTACCTAGTATACTAAATTAATATGCAATTATATGATTGAAAATCCTTTCTTGTTTCGAAATTGCACGTATAGAGTAAAACCATGTTTTATGTTTCAAATAGTTTTCTTTCTATATAGTTGTTCTCAACAAATCTTACTTTTAAATTAAATTAAGTAGAAAATAATTTCATCAACATCATCAAATTTGTGTTTTAATCATATAATAATATTAGGTTGTTTTTCAAATACTTAAGACTAAAAAGGATAAGTTAAACGCTTGAGAAAGCTGAAAACATGGGTGCCACAATCGTCTATCCAAGCTCTAGAATGTCTAGACAGCCGACTATCCATTTGCACAGTCAATTGTCTTAACATCCTAGGGTTTCTGTCCAATGCACAATCAATTGTGGGCTCATCACATTCGACTATCCACCTGATCTGAACTCCAAAATCCACGAAAATCTTCCTTTTTTTCCTTTCAAAACCTTTTTGATTCTTCATAAAACACTTAAATCTTTCAAAACACAAGATCTTATGGATCTAAAATCAAAACTTTACATTACCCATGAGAAGGTTTGAAGTCAAAGTTCCCAAATCAATAAATTTTTATACAAAACCCATTTTCTCAAACCTTTCTCAAGAAAAATTCAAAATTTCAAAGCTTCAACTCAAATCTTTACATCAATAAGCACGCTTAATGATAAATGATGAAGAAAAATAAATTCTTACCTTAATTTTCAACAAGAAACTCTCATTTTTTTCCCTTTTTCTTCCTCTTTTTCTTTCTTTTAATTTTTTTCTTCTTTTTCTCTCCTCTCTCTCGACTCTTCTAGAGAATTTCAACACAAAATGCAGGTTTTCTCTCCCTCTCTCCTCTTATTTATACTCAAATTCTTCCTTAATTGTATATTCACCTTTCCACTTTACCTCTATTTCACAAACTACCCCAAACACTTTAAAATTTCAGTATTTCCTCCAAAACAAAATTTATTACTCAAAATTTTATTTTATTTATTTTATATACTTGTTTCTAATTTCATAAGTTCCAATATGAAATGACAACAACTCAAATATGAACAAAATACCAAATCTGCGTTGAAGTTTCATCTTGTGATTTAAAATATTCTAATATAAATACTGGCCTCTACAATTCTCCCCCGCTAATAAAATTTCTTCCTCGAAATTTCTTTGACCAGGATTCACAAATCATCAGAGTTCTTGTCAAATAAGCTACTCAAACCCTTTATTTCATCAAAATTTGTCCTTACAAAGTTAAATTCTTATTTCACCATCAACTTGAACTTTCTCTACTCCATTACTGTTGGAAATCACCTTGACAAGATGCCCAGGTGGTGATCTTCCAAACACCCAAGTCTTGAATGACTTGTAGAAAGAATTTCAGCAATTGAACTTAAGAACAGAAAATCAAAGAAAGAAAGAAGACAAGTAATTTGTTGTCGAGGTTCGGCAATGTGCCTACGTCCCCGTGAGTTCCTCCGAACTCTCTGCACTATTTCAATGGTTCTTACAAAGTTACAGCAATCCTCTTCAAGAATCCAAGTTCTTGAAGAAACAAGAAGAGAAGGAAGAAGATGAGAACTCAACAATGTTCTCTAATCTAATCTAGACTCTCTCTATCTTATTACAACCAGCCTCACTACAAGAGTCCCTCTTGTGTTTATATCTCTCTACACAATTCTGTCTTAGTGTTTACAATGATCTCACAATGTCACAAAACTCTCTTGTATGTGTGTTTTTGTATCTTGTATTATCTTATGAAATGAGGCCTTGAGAACCCCTTTTATAGCCTCTTAATTCTTGGACATTCTTGTGAGTCATTATCCTCCCTTTGATCATGTTCTTCCTTTAATCTCAGCCCTACATCACTCTTCAAGTGATGCTGTGCGTTTTGGTGTGGTGCACACATGATTGGAGAGGTCTTATGCATGCTGGATCATGTGTGCACACATGTGCTATGTGCTGCGGCACTGGTGCTGTGTGCTGCGGCACTGGTGCTGTGTGCTGCGGCGCTGGAGCAGGGCTGGAAGCATGTCTTGCTGTGTGCTACGGCACTGGTGCTGTGTGCTGCAGCGTGACCTGATGCTGCAGCCTCCTGATGCTGTGCGCACACCTCCTGCTTGTGTGCTGAAACTTGCACAGCAGTGTGCCTGACCTTCCCACGCTCAAAACTTAAGCACACACTTGTGTGCAACCTTTTAACTTATTGAACTTTGATATTCCACAATTGGTTTGGAATTTAACAAACTATAGACCATGTTTGGATATGTTTGAAACTTAGACAAATAACAACAATTACCAACCCACTATTTGATTATTAGAATAATCCAACATACTATTTTGATAAACTCTATTCAATCTTGCTAGAAACTCTTTTTACTTAAAAAGTGGTGCTTACCCTTCTGTCAATTACTCATTCTCATATTTTTTTCATATTCTCTTCCTTTCAATTCATCTTATTAAAACATCAAACCAGATATTCTTAAAAAAAATTCTCAACGTCGCTCCTTTTTTCTTTTACTATTGTAGGGTTTCAAAACAAGAATTTCTATCATTCGCATTTTCCTCTGAATCCCTTAATTTCTGTCTTGACTTTATACTTCAAGGACCTCAAAAACGGTATAAATTTAATTATTTATCTCTTCTAAGATACCTTTTTCTAAAGTCATTTACTGACTAATCACTCTCTTTTATCATCTAGTAACTTCTTTCCTAACTAGATATGATGCTTAGATTCCATCAGCAGTATTACCAAAAAATTTAATACTTGGTTCAGCTTAGTTCTTTATTCAACTCTTTAGTTCGTTCACTTCATAGTTCCAAAATTTACGCACAAAAAATAAATTTTCATAAACCCTTTACAATTTAACTTCTCAATCACTCACAAGAATTTCTAGCATCTTTCAAACAATTAGGCTCCATTTAATAATTTAATCTCTTTGCTCAACGCATCTCTTAGCCTTAACTTAGATTTCTCATTTAATACTTCCATCAAACTCTAATTTAACTATTTTCTTCCCTAGGGCGTATTTACCGATAAACTCGTAAATAGTTCACATAGTAGTAACTATTAAGTACTTTGTTCCCTACTACAACTCCAATTCGACTTATCTCTCTTTAACAACCAAAGATACTTTTTAGTTCATTTCATAGCATTGCTTGAACATCTTTACGGATTAGCCAATTTCATCTACAATTAGCAAACTTCATTCTACAGGTCTCTAATTCAACTTCGTCACATAGTTGTTTCCAATAATAACTTACCTAATTTATCCTTGATCTTTACTTACATTTTCCAATGATTGTCATCCACCTAAAATCTTCCTTTGTTATCGATCATACCTCAAATTTGCAATTCTCTTAGTATCTTTCTAACCCTTTACATAACTTCAAAGGTCAAATCTTCTACTCCTTCCCCATGTTATAAACTCTACACTTCACGTCCAATCCATATTTCTCTTGCTTAGAAAATTCTCAAAGATATGCTTTAAATAACTCTTTACCCCAAGAATTTTTTTTGAAGAGTGTCTTTATCCCTTATTCTTATAACCATTAGTCCTTACATTAACAAATTCCTTCGTTTCTCAAATGAATAGCTTTCTCTAAATCTCCAACTTTCAACTCGTTTATCCATATAACACCTCTATTTGTACTTAGTCTTTCCTTCTAAAACTTGGATTTCCATCTCCTTCCCAACTCACCTTCTTATATTTCTATTTCTTTTTCTTTCTATCCATTTTATCTCCAAAATTAACCATAGATTCATACTTTTCAAGATTATACTTCATAGAATGTTTCAACTGAACATTAATCAAACATTAATCCACTAGTTCTCATATCAACTTTATTATACTCCCAACTTCTTATCATTCTTACTGAGTTACCCCGTCTCTCTTTAATCTTAATAGCAAATCCATTACAATGTGCCTAGTAGTTTCCTTACTTACTTCAAGCTTGATTATCTCCCTCTTTTTGCAGTAGTTGGATTATAATACATATTTCTTGCTTTTTTTTTTAATACACCGAACTATAATGTCTTTATTTCTTTATTCCACCTCTTCCTTTCTGTCAAACCTTTACACACTCAAACTATTCTCTTGACCTGACTACACTTCCAACTTCTTTTCTTTTCTTGTTTCTCCTTTTGGTCCATGTGGGAAATCAAATCTTTTAGAAAACTTTTTAACACCTCACTTCCACACTTTTCTTGTCAAATCTTATGTCTAGTCACACAGTGTAAATCAAAATCCAACAATCTTCTTTAAATTACTATAATTAATAGTCTTTGAATGTAGCACTTAGTATTCATAACATACAGTCTTACTCTATTCTTCAAAAGGTTCCTCTTAATCTGATCATGATTGATAATTTCCTTCATACACTAAGTAAAATTATATTCTCAACTCTCTAACGCTTTCTGATAATTCCTTGATTAGTTTAAGATTCCCCATTCACTTTATATCGAGCTTAAAATCACAATTTTGCACTGTTTAGTAACCCTTACTCTTTTTAACTGTCTCTTTCACTAATCATTTCTTCCAATTCTATCATTCTCTAGTGTACTCCGAAGTTCATTGACTCTTAAATTATGACTTTCCTCCTGAATTTCTTCTTCTCTCTTCCATTTTGTTTGTCCAACTATCTCTTGGTCTTACATCTCATATCTATCTCTCTTCTACGATAATTATTTTAATACTCTTATATCTCACTACTCTCTTGATCTCCTATGTCATATCCCAAAGGTATATTCAATTAAATAATAACTCCCTTCAATAGGAACACATATCATACTTTCACAAATCACCATCCTTTCTAATACTCCAATCACATCTAAAATAAATCATCTACAAAACTTTAGATTTTTCAAGTATTTCAAATATCTTAGTTCACAATCACACATCCCTTACTAAATCCAATTTAGAAACGCCATCAAACTTATACTTCCAATTAAGACAAACCTTTAAACTCACTCAACTAATTATCAACCACTTAATCAATAATTTTTTATTCTACAAACAAGGTCCACTATTTCTTTGCATCGAACTTCACTCAACATTTATAATCAAATCCAAAATTTACTACACCTTTCTCCCTTACAATTCCTCACATAACAATTTATATTTTCCAAAGTACCTCATTTACTATCTCTCTTAAAGTCCCAGAACACTACAAAACTTTCACTTGAATTGTTTCTCTTGTCTTACCTCAATCTTTTCCTACTGTACCTCATTCCTTATGCTATCCACTTATCCAGCAATTTGCTCTTATTCCCTTTTATACTCGTAAATCCATCTACACTTTTATCAACATGATAATTATCCTTCTCACTTCCCATTTCATTTTGAGATGCTTACAATTCTATTAATCGACAAAAAATTTCAAACTCTCGAACTCCCCCACTAATAGTTAACACTACCCAAACTTTCAAAATACTTCGAGTTCGATATCCAACCAATTACCTTTCTACCATACTCATTGCTCTGGCAGACATACACATAAACCCACAACTCAAGACTTTGTCTATTTCAAGCTTACAATCTCTATAATAATAATTATTTCTTAAGCCATACTATACAGTAGTCACACACTCATCATTTACAAATACATTAGCATATACAACACGAAAAGGAAGATAACAAATGAAATGTTTATATATATAACTCAACATAATTTACTAACTCAGTAAAACTCATTTTCACTCATACATTTAAGAAAAATCAATCTTTCATTAATAATTTATCAATGTTCAAATAAGTCAATATAAAGTTTTCAAGTAATTATAATCACTTAAGGTATATTTTTCTCACTCTTCATCTTTCAATCTTCTCATCAAATAATCAATCACATAATAATATTCCCATAAATGCACATTTCATGACATCAAAGCATTTCTATCAATTGTTCTTATCAAGGCATCATCACAAGCTTTCACAAACAAAGTAGGTTCATTCCAAATAATACCAATCCACACAGCATTCACACACAAGTCGACTCAAATTTATTCTCAAAATATCTTACTTCTAAAAGTTTACAAAACCTTAAACCTAAAGCTCTGATACCAAAAATGTAACAACCTATCCCGAGTGGGCCCTACTTAGAGCAACTTCATTACTTTTCAGCACTGAGCACTTTGACTCGAGATGCAGCCAAACAAAACATATAAATTAACTTAAACAACATTCTTATCAAATAATCCAAACCCATAAAAATTTAAGTCTTGGCATATCTGACACTTCTCGATACAATAAATCAACTTTAAGGATGTTTAATAAAACACAAGTAAAAGAGATCTTCTTAAACACTACAAACTTGTACATGTTTTTACAAAATAAATTATAATAAAAAACTTAGGTTTCTTAACATGACCTAAAGGACAAGGATTCCATGGACGAATACTTTATTAAGATCTTCTTTCAACTTCAATTATATGCTTTCCGATGATTATCTTGAAAGGTCAGTAAAAAGAAAAGGGTGAGCTAAAAAGCTTAGTGAGAAAAATTCTTACTAAAAGTAATTGTTTTGAGGCTTAATTTATTTACTTCCAATTCTTATTATATAAATATCTTTTATATATATAGGTATTATGAGACTTTTATGTATAATTTTGATTTACTTTCTTCATTTCTTAGCCTAAAAGAAAATAACTAATACAAAACCACTTATATTCTCAATTTAGTAAAATAGTTCATATCTTAATCCACACACAATATAAGATAAACTATTCAAAATCCACATTCAACATGATAATTTTTAATTCAAAACAATTTACATTTAAATATCCCCCACTCATAGGCCAATCCCATCAAGCATCAATCATCAATAAAGTGAAAATGTAATGTGATTCAAAGCAATGATACATATATTCATGTCTCAATTCATATCATAATAATTCCCTTCATTGGGCTATTCATATAACAACGAGGACATCTCCCTACGTACTGGTAAGTTAATCATCAAAATTTCGAAGCTTCAACTCAAATCTTTACATCAATAATCATGCTTGATGATAAATAATGAAGAAGAGTAAATTCTTACCTTAGCTTTTAGCAAGAAACTCTCATTTTTTGAAACAAATTTGATGTAGTTATGAGAACTAAACTTAGTGCATTGCAAAAAAAATTTCATAATTCTTTTTATGTAGTTTATTATGTACGCTTGGGATCTTTGTGTGTTGTAGGTAGGTGATCTTTGGTTTATTTTAATTATAATTTGGTTACTACTATAGTATTCTGGTTGTTTTTATGAGCGTGGTGAGTAAGGTGATCTTCTGTTTCTTTTTGGGTGGGAATTTTGGTTACTAATTAGGTTCTTACATAACTTACTCTTCTCAACATGCGGACCATAATTTAGAATATACAAAACAGAGCACGTACTACTGCAGCTTTTATAAAGAAGTTTTCATGTATTAATTTCCTAAAACACTCCAAGGAATTAGGGGTAGCACCACACCGCCCCTCCACCAGCACTGCATCGCCCAGAACATGGTGCAAATGAGCTTTGCTTAGCGCCTCACCGCCCCCTGTTCAGCACCTAGGCGCTAGGCACACTGATGCACATATGGACAGCTTATTTAAACCTCCTCTTAGGTGCTTGGATGCAAGGTTAAAATGCACAGCACCACTTTGGATTGATGGAAGGCTATGGTTGAGTGGTCATCAAGATCTAAGGGTGGAGAATGACACACAAGATTGGACAAGAAGTTGGTGCACTATATAAAGGGTCACCTAGGTTCAATCTCATGACATAAGATGTGAAACACATTGTGATACAAGACACAAGTATGTGTGTGTGACAGACATACAAGAGTGAATTATGTGAGAGTGTAAAGACACAGACATACAAGAGGGACTCATTGTAGAGAGGCTGGTTGTAAAGAAGAGAGATCAGTATAGAAAGTGATAAAGTCTTTCTTGTTCTCTTCTTGGTTTCTTCAAGAACTTGAGGTTTCTTGAAGAGGGGTTGTTGTATTGTAAAGAACCATTGATTTAGTGCAAAGAGTTCAGAGGAACTCACGGGGACGTAGGCTATTGCCGAACCTCGATAACAAATTGCTTGTCTTTTTTCTTTCTTGCTTTCGATTGCTATATTTCTTTTTACAAGTCATTCTAGACTTGGGTGTTTGGAAGATCACCACCTGGGCATCTTGTCAAGGTGATTTCCAATAGTGGTATCAGAGCTTGCACAACTGGGTATCAGAGCGAGAACAAAAAGATGACAGAGCCAAGACTCCAAGAATCAAAGATCGACTTCTTGGATGATTCAAGAACGGAGTAAAGATCAAGATCAGGTCGTTTTCTTAAGGGTGATTCAAGAATGGTATTAAGATCCATCTTCGATCGTCTTCTTAAGGTTGAAGAAAACATTAATGGATATTGAATAAATCTGGGATCTTGTCTGCAAAGATGGCTTCAAATTTTGTAGTTGAGAAGTTTGATGGAAAAAGAGATTTTTCCCTGTGGAAGCGGAAGATCAAGGAGGTTCTAATGCAACAGAAAGTGGACTTGGCTATTGGAGAAGATGACGCTTTTCCAGCAAGTGTCACGGAGGACCAGTGGATTGAGATGAAAAAGATGGCTTGCAGTACCATTTTCTTGCACATGTCGGATAATGTCACAAGGGAGTGCGGAGACTTGAAAGATCCAGCTGCAATATGGAAGAAACTAGATGAGTTGTTTCTTGCCAAGACTCTCCCGGATAAGAGGTATCCTCATAAACAAATCTTTGCTTTTAAATTTGATCCTAATAAAGAGTTGCATAATAATCTTGATGCAAAGATAAGGAGTGCATCAATTGGTAAAGGATTGTTCTTTAAAAGAAGGCCAGCAACTAGGTATGGCAGCAACCATGGCTACTACCGGGACAGAGGTAGAGGAGAGAGCCATAGGAGTGTACACAACAGCATGCATGGCTACTACCGGGACAGAGGTAGAGGAGAGAGCCATGGGAGAGAACACTCCATACCAAGATTTGGATGGAAGAGTTGCTACTACTGCCATAAGAAGGGTCATGTCAAGAAAGATTGCAAGAAGATGACAAGGGATAGAGGAGGAAGCCATACCAAGAATGGAGAGGCTTCGGTTGCCAAGACATAACAGCAAGATGATGATGTTCTTGTTGTGTGCTCAAGTGTGAGCAAGGAGCAATCTTGGATTCCAGGTGTACTTATCACATGTGCCCTCACTGGAGTTGGTTCAAGAATTTCAAGGAAACCAATGATGAAAGGGTCTTCTTGGGGAATGATATTTTTTACCAAGTGAGGGGCATGGGAGACATCCAGGTGAGGATGTTTGATGGAATGATAAGACTGCTGAAAGATTTAAGATATCTCTCAGATTTGAGGAGGAATTTGATCTCATTGGGGCAGCTGGATTCCATAGGATACACATGCAAGATAGAAAGAGAAAAGATCAAGGTAGCCAAGGGATCTTTGGTAGTGATCAAAGCAGCAATGAAGGATGGACTCTATGAGATAATCAGAGACATGGAGATCAAGGATCAAGCAACAAGCTTGATGGCTGAGATGGATGAGTCAGCCCTTTGGCACACTCGCTTGGGACATATGAGCGAAGCGGGCCTGCAAGTTCTCAGCAAGGATGGCCTACTTGGTGGAAACAAAATAGAGTAACTTGATTTCTGCGAGTGTTGTGTTCTTGAGAAGCAACACCGGGTCAGCTTCAACACCGAAGTGCACAAGTCTAAGGGCATTCTTGACTACATTCATGCGGAACTTTGGGGACCAGTAAGGACACCAACACAGGGATGTAACATTTACTTCCTGTCTTTAATTGATGATTATTCAAGAAAGGTTTGGGTTTATTTGGTTAAAAATAAATCAGATGCTTTGAATAAATTAGTGGTGTGGAAAGGGCTAGTAAAGACTCAAATAGGCAGGGTAGTTAAGGGGATAAGAACTGATAATGGCTTAGAAATTTTTAACCAAGAACTTGATCAATTCTGTTGGTTAAATGGAATTCTAAGATATAGAACGGTTGTGGAAACCCCTCAGCAAAGTAGAGTTGCTGAGTGGATGAATAAGACCCTTATGGAAAAGGTTAGGTGCATGTTAAATGGTTCCAGTTTACCAAACTATTTTTGGGGGGAAGCTGTGTCTACTACTGCATATTTGGTTAATAGATCACCTTCTAGAGCTTTAGAGCTCAAGACTCCCAAAGAGATGTGGAGCAGAAAACCCCCTGAGTTGGACACCTTAGAACTTTTTGGGTGTGCTGCATATGCACAACAAAAGGATGATGAGCTTAGCCCAGGATCTAGAAAATGTGTGTTTCTAGGATATAGGGAAGGGGTTAAGGGGTATAGGTTGTGGTCCTTAGAAGGATTGAAACTCATAATAAATAGGGATGTTAATTTTAATGAATTATTATTTCCCTATTTGGAGAAAACTAACCCTACAGGGGCTAGTGAGCAAACCAGTTTGGTTCTTGTGGAGCATAGCATCAAGGAGAATTCAGTTCAGGTAGAGAAAAGAAGGCAAGAGGGTTCGAACCAGGTATATCCCATTGATGAATGCCAAGCTCAGGACACTCGTGAGGAGGTTGAACTGAAAGTTGATGATGATGGGAGTCGGAAGGACTATCAGCTCACAAGAGACCGAGAAAGAAGACTGGTCGGACCACCTTCAAGATATGGGTTTACGGATGCTGCGGATGCAGTAGCTCCTTGGACAAAAGGAGAGATGAATGAACAAGAGACTTACATTGATGCCATGGGATGTAAGCATTCGCCAAAATGGAAGCTAGCTATGGAGGAAGAAATGGATTCTTTGAGGAAGAACAACTTCTGGGAATTGGTGCACATTTCGGGAAATCAGAGAGTTATAGATTGTAAGTGGACTTACAAGGTCAAAGAAGGGTACTCTCCAGGAGATGAAGTCCGAAACAAGGCTAGACTAGTGGCGAATGGGTTTACGAGAAGAGAAGACATAGATTTCACATAAACTTTCTCACCTGGACACAAGGTGGAGAAGATGGTGAGTATCCTCATCTATGTCATTGATGTGCTATTGGTTCAGAACAGCAGGAAGAGGATGAAAAGGTTTACATCTTAACTCAGTGAGGAGTTTGAGAGGAAGGATCTTAGCCTTACATAAAAGATCCTTGGGATGTGTAGAATCTAAGAAAATGAGAGAAACTGGTTAAGGGTTTCTTGGGCAATGGGTGGTCTCAGCAGATTTGTGAGTAGTCCCGGAAAGAAGAATTGGCTTGGGATGAAGTGGTTGCTGAGGTATTTGAAGGCTCAGTGGCAGCCAGTGGTGGCACTCATAACAACTGGGGCAGAATGCATAGCGGCTACGGAAGCCATAAAGGAGGCTATGGGGTGCAAAGGGTTGTTGGACGAGTGGGAGGTCCTAAAAGAGTAGGTGGTGGTGTCTTCGAATAGCCAAAGTGCATCGCACTTGTGGAAGAATCCGGTGTTCCATGAGGGGACGAAGCATATGGATGTTCGATATCATTACATTCCAGAAAATGGTACGAAAGGATGCATTCATGTTGACAAGAAGACCACGGAGGAAAGTCCTGCAGATTTAGGCACCAAGGTTCTACCTCTAAGAAGGTCCAATCATTGCCTTGGACTTCTTAGAATTGGAGTCGGTTGATTGATGACTCAAGATGAGTTTGGATCCTGAAGTTCTCTGCACAATGGTTCGGGTTTAAACGCTTAGACAAAGGTAGAGATTGTTGGCATTTATCTAAGGTTTAAACATGTCTAAACATGGTTCAGAGATGGTTAAAGTCTAAACTAAAGTTAGAAGATTAAAATACAGCATGTTAAAGGAGTGCACACATATGTGTGCATCCAAACACACCCCAAATCAACAAGGAAAAGTAGTGTGCACTGCTGTGTGAAGGGCAGCATCAGTGTGCGCCTCACCTCCCCTTCACTAGCACCTCACTGCCCGACAAGGATGTAGTTTGAAGAATGGCAGTGCCGCGCCGCCCCTCCACTAGCACCGCACCGCCCAGAACGTGGTGCAAAGGAGCTTTGCATAGCGCCTCACCGCCCCTTGTTCAACGCCTAGGCGCTAGGCACATTGATGCACACATGGACAACTTGTTTAAACCTCCTCTTAGGTGCTTAGATGCAAGGTTAAAATGCATAGCACCACTTAGTATTGATGGAGGGCCGTGGTTGAAGGGTCATCAAGATCTAAGGGTGGATAATGACACACAAGATTGGACAAGAAGTTGGTGCACTATATAAAGGGTCACCTAGGTTCAATCTCATAACATAAGATGTGAAACACATTGTGATACAAGACACAAGTTTGTGTGTGACAAACATATAAGAGAAAATTTTGTGGGAGTACAAAGACACAGGCATACAAGAGGGACTCATTGTGAGAGACTGGTTGTAAAGAAGAGAGATTAGTATAGAAAGTGATAAAGTCTATCTTGTTCTCTTCTTTGTTCCTTCAAGAACTTGAGGTTCCTTGAAGAGGGGTTGCTATATTGTAAAGAACCATTGATTTAGTGCAGAGAGTTCAGAGGAATTCACGGGGACGTAGGCTATTGTCGAACCTCGATAACAAATCACTTGTCTTCTTTTCTTTCTTGCTTTCGATTATTGTATTTCTTTTTACAAGTCACTCTAGACTTGGGTGTTTGGAAGATCACCACCTGGGCATCTGGTCAAGATGATTTCCAACAGTTCATTTTACGAGTTTTAGGGTTTCCAGATGTTCCTAAACCTTATAAATAGGCCTGTACACATAAAAAAAACGGGGGAGAGGAGGCCAGACGGGATTTCAAGGAAGAATTGACGACTCTTCAAGGAGCTCTTTCGGGTTTCTTCTTTCCTTTATTTTATTTTATGAAGATGTTTAACATCAAAACTGTGTAATTAAACTTTTATTGGGGCTTGATTGAAGCCTGATAGGTGCTTAAATATTCATATTTAAGCCCCCTTATTTACATTTGTTAAGCCTTTAGTTATGTTAATTTAGTTCATTTTACTTCATTTCTGTGTTTCACATGTTTTTATAGGGTCTTGGTTAAAAAGAAGCATTTTTAGCACCTAAAGGAAGAAATATGGAAATCCTGGAGCAGCTACTGGCAAAAGTGCGATCGAGCACACCATTGGGTGCGATCGAGCGCATAAGCGCTCGTGCACACACAAGAAGGATCGAGCACAAAACGCATGCGATCGAGCGCACATATACTGGCGTGAACAGTAAAATGGTAGAATCAGTTTTGGAAATAGAGGAGGTTTTATGTTTTAGGAAGTTTAGGGTTGCCTGAGTCTTCTAGGGTTATTCAACCCCTATAAATACACCTGTAAACACACACAAAAATTATCACTTCTTTTATCTTTTGCTTAGCTCGGAGTTGTAAGCATTGGAGAGGATTGACAACCCGTCTCCACAGTATTCTTCGGGTTTTATAGTTTATGTTTAGTTTATGCTATGATGTTTATCTTAGACAGCATGTGTAACTAACTCTTTATAGGGCTCGAATGAAGCCCTAGTTATGCTTTCCCATATATATATTCATTGATTATCTTTGCAATAGCCTTGATTATGGTGCTTAACTTGCTTAATGCCTGTGTTTATTTACATTCCTCATATGTGTATGTCTGATCAATATGTGCATGTGGTATAGATTAGTTAGTTAGACCAATTTGGATGACCGAGTCCTGGGCCTAACAATAGTAACAAAAGATATCCACACCGGATTCTTGGATTAATCAACATGAGAAACTGGGAGTAGATACCATGCCCTAGGTCTCATGTGGTTGTCGATTTCCATAAATCTTATGCTTTCTTAAGGAACAACTTAGTAGATACCATGCTGAATCCCTTAAGAAAGAAAAGAATTAGAATAAATACCATGCCTAACTCGGTGCCTAGGGAAATCAATAGCTTAAGGAGTAGATACGATGCCCTTAGGTTGGCAACCATTAGGTATTCATAGGAAGGCGAAGGCTAGTGCATTGACCTATTACTCATTGGGAAAGTATGACTAGTGGTGGATATCAAAGCCCTATGTCTCATTATTATTAATTCACATTCAACGATTATTTTGATCTTTTTTTATTAAGAAACTGATTCTAAAACGAAATTCACCAATCTCGGTGGAAATAATCTCGCACTTGCACACTATGCTACCATTGACCTTGTGCACTTGCAAGTAAAACTGTACGGTTATTTACTTATTTATTTAGGTAGATAAATGCGCAACAAAGCCCAAATTATGTTTACTCAATAATTCAGTATTGGCGCCTTTGCGATGTTTATATTGTGATGCTTAACTTGATTAATGCCTGTTTTTCTTGAAATTCCTCATATGTGTTTGGCTAATCAACATATGCATGTGGTATGATTAATTAGCTAAATCAATTTGGATGACCGAGTCCTGGGTTTAACAATAGTAACAAAAGAAATCCACACTAGGTTATTGGGTAAATCAACATGGGAAACAGGGAGTATATACCATGCCCTAGGTCTCGTGTGTTTGTCGATTTCCCCAAATACTGTGCTTTCTTAATGAACAACTTAGTATACACCATACTAAACCCCTTAAGAAAGAAAAGAGTTAGAGTATACACCATGCCTAATTCATTGCTTTGGGAAATCAATAGCTTAAGGAGTATACACCATGCCCTTAGGTTAACAAACATTAGGTATTCATGATGTGATTAAAAGCATTGGCATATTTTTTTTATTGTGGTAACATGATTAGTGGTGGATATCAAGTCCCTACGCTTTTATCATTATCGATTCAAACTCAATATTTATTTCTCTCGTTTTTATTGCGAATTTTATTCTAAATCAAAATTTACCAATCCCTTTGGAGATGATCTCGCATTTGCACACTATACTACTATTGACCTTGTGCACTTGCAAGTAAAACTGTTCAATTATTTGCCTATTAATTTAGGTGGATAATTGCAACAAGAAGTTTTTGGCGCCGTTGTCGGGGATTGTGCTAAATTTCTGTTGAGAATTATTTTCGTTCAGTTTTATTTTTCTATTCTGTTTTATTCTGTTTCATCCAATATCTAATTTATTTCTTCTTGTGTGTTTTCTGTTTTTCTGTTTCAGGTTTATAACAGAAAAATTTCAGGAAGTGCGATCGAGCGCACTCAGGGCAGAGACTACCCGAACAGCAGTACTGAAACTGCTGCACTGAAGCGTTTCAGCTAATTCATGCAAGGGCTTCGATCTAGGAATCCAACTTTCTTTCCACTCAATACAGAGCTTAGAGACAACGTTGAAGAGGTACAAGAAGAATTCGAGGGAGAAGCACCAATGGCGGAACAGCTTGACAACCAACTGCCCCTAGAGAGAAGACCCGTGAAGCAATCCTTCATTCCACAGAACCTCAACCAGCCCTCATGAATTGCTTATCAACCTGATGTGGAAGGCAATTATTACATATCTCCGCAGATACTCAGTGCTTTGACTCATTTTAGAGGTACACCTGCTGAGGACCCACATTTACATCTTCAAGAATTCTTTGATCTTTGCAAGTTCCAGCACATCCAGGGCCTAAATCAAGAGGGAATCAGGTTAATTCTTTTCCCTTTTTCATTAAAAGATAAAGTTAAGCTGTGGTATAATTCATTGCCTCTAGTTTCCATCCATACTTGGAAAGAGCTATCCAATAGGTTCCTAAGGAAATTTTTCCCAGCACAAAAGACAAGATAGATGGGGAAGGAGATTCAATCTTTCCAACAGAAAGGGGGAGGCCTTTTCTTTGAAGCATGGGGACACTTCAATAAGCTGCTCCTTAAATGTCCACATCACAATCTACCTCAAGATGAGCTAGTACAAGCTTTCTATGAAGGTCTGAGTGACATAAATAAAGGTATTGTGGATTCAAGTTGTGGAGGTGTGCTGATGGAGAAAAGTAGTGAAGAAGCCATGGAGCTTTTTGAGACCTTAAGCGAGCACACCCAGCAATTCTCATCCAGAGATAGATAAGGAGTTAAAAGCAAAGGTATGTATGAGGTGACTTTAAATGGTGGATCTTCAAATCAAATGGATACTATGGAAAGAAAGCTAGATATGCTCGTAAACACCATGACTGCTTAGAACATCTCACCCAGTCCATAAGCTACACAACTCCAGGTATGTGCTATATGTTCTCATTTTGATCACACTACTGAATCTTGCCCTTTGTATTCATCTGCAGATCCAGAGCAAGCAAACTATGTGGGACCAAACAACTATCCTTCCAAGAACAATCCATATGCAAATACCTATAATCCTGGATGGCAAAACCACCCCAACTTCTCATGGGCTAAGAATTAGAATGCCCTGAACCTTCAAGAGCAGTAAAGGAACTCCCAACAAGCAGCCCAATTAGTTTCAGAATCAGAGAATAGTAACTTAGAGAGTCTTGTAAGGCAATTGGCAACTCAACAACAATAGTTGATGACTTTATAAGAACAGTTCATGGCAAAAGAAAGACAATTTTGGACTGAGCAAAGACAAATAAATGCAAAGCATGAGCAAGCTATTCATAGACTGGAAGTATAAGTGGGGCAATTAGCTAAGGAGCTAAGTGGAAGAAAGAAGGGCGAACTTCCAACCCAACCATGACCTAATCCAAGAGGACATCAGCAACTGAATGTCGTGATAACTCTCAGAAATGGTAAGATCATAGGAGCTGATGAGCCTGCACAAGCATCTCCAGATAAAGCATCCACATCCAAGGTAAGTGAAATGGAGAAGGTGAATGCACTACCATTCTCTCAAAGGTTAGAAAACCAAAGAAAGAAAATAAATTGTTTGATATTTTTGAAATTTTGAGAAAAGTAGAGATAAACATTCCTTTATTAGATGCAATTAATCAAATTCCAGCTTATACTGAATTTTTGAAAGATTGTTGCACTAATAAAAGGATGTTTCAGGAGCATGAAATAGTGGTTTTAACTGAAGAGGTAAGTGCGGTATTGTTAAGGAAACTACCACTAAAGCTAAAAGATCTAGGTAGTTTTACCATTCCTTGCAGAATAGGAGACCAGTTTTTTGAGCATGCACTATTAAATCTAGGGGCGAGTGTCAATTTGCTACCATACACTATATTTGAGACACTAGGTTTGAGGGAGCTTCAATCAACTTCCATCACCTTGCAATTGGCAGATAGAAGCATCAAAAGACCAAGAGGTATTCTCGAGGATGTCTTGGTAAAGGTAGGTGAGTTTATTTTACCTGCTGATTTTATTATATTAGATACGGAAGACTCCCCTATGCCATTGCCTTTGCCCATCATTTTTGGACGATCCTTTATAAGAACTACTGTTACAAAAATTTATGTGAAAAAAAGTTTTATAAGTATGAAGGTAAATGGTGAGAAGATTGAATTCAAAATATTTAATGCATTAAAATTACCCCAAGAGGATATAGAATGTTTGCTTGATGCAAGGTGTTGTTGAGCAAGCTTTTCAGGTCCGTCAAATTAATCCATTGGAGACCACCCTGGCCCATAGTTTCACAAGAACAGATATTGAGCCTAAATTTGAAAATGTTACTGATGACATCAGTGAAGCTGTGCACCTCCTTGAGGCCTCTCTAAGGCATCCAAGTGAAACTTAGCGTCTGGCTGAAGATGTAAAACTTAGCGTTCATGGGAGGCACCCCACAGCATATCCTTTTGTTTTTATTATTTTTCATATTTCTCTTACTATTTATTATTAGTATTTTGTTGTTTTCCAGTATTACTTTAGTATTTATTTTTCAGGGACAATGTGCACATTAGTTCAAGTTTGGAGGTGTGCTATAAGCCATACCAGCCCAGCTAGTTCTCCATCTCCCAGGTCAGCTCTTTCCATGATATTCACACATTGGGGACAGTGTGTAATTTAAGTTTGGGGGTATGGGAGACACATTCACACACACTTTGTCCCAGTTTTTTTATTTATTATTGTTTAAAAGAAAAGATAAATGCATGTTCATGTTGTTTTGAAATTTGGGTTGATCTAAACAAATATTGAGATGTGATTTCATTGGTAAGCTTAAAATCTTGAACACATGATCTGATGATAGAGTTTTAAAGTTTAGTTACTTACTTTAGGCATTTAAGAATTCACATGTTTGATCTAATCTGACACGAGCACATTAGCATATAATTGTGTGAGGTATGACATGTGATTTTAATGTGTATATTTCCATGGCTTAACTGAAACTGGATGACTTGTTGGATGAACACTTTGGCATAGAAAAGAAGAAAAAAAATTTGCACAAAAAGAGAAAAATGCTCATGATGATCATTAATAAACTTTCCCCTGAGTAACTGGACCTCTTGCCTCAGTAAGCAGTGAGTGTTCACGTCAAAAGGTGGGAATTTTGCTCATAAGGATCATTGATAACTTTCCGCTGAGTAACTAGACCTCTTACCTCAATAAGCAGTGAGTGTTCACGTCAAAAGGTGGGAATTTTGTTTGGTAGTATTAAGGTCGGTTTAGTTTCGTAGCCTTTTTTACTTGAGTTAGTAAGTCTTTAGGGGTGTCTTTACACTTAATGCCCTAAAACCATCTGGTTTGGGAGTCAATGACTCAACACTTGCTACATGGGTCAATTAGAAAGCTTAAAGGAACTAAACATAGCAAAATCTCATGATAAAATAAAGAAGGAAATATTTCATTATTGATCATTTTGATGGGAAATTCGGTGAATCTTGAGACATGGAGACATTACACATTAGAGTTATTTGGAAGCTTCATTTTTATGTGCTAGTTCACTTTACATTAAGTCAGACTTGTGATGCCTTAGCTTGCCTCTTGTAAGTAATTAAAATTTAAAACTTCTTTTGATTGCAAAAATAGTTTTATATTTTAAGTTTGCTCATGAACGAATATCATGGTTTTGTGTGCAACTTAAATTTTTAGATACCATGAATGATGGATTTATCTTTAAGTATTTTTTTTTTTCAATTAGTTTTTAGTTTTGCATTGCTAAGGGACTAGCAATATGTAAGTTTGGGGGTGTGATAAGTGCTTAAATATTCATATTTAAGCCCCTTAATTTACATTTGTTAAGCTCTTAGTTTGCATTATTTTATTCTATTTTATTTCCTTTCTGTGTTTTTATAGGTTCTTGGAGAAAAAGAAGCATTTTGGAACTCAGAAAGCAAATCTAGAAAAGCTGGAGTCTGCCTAGTGTGATCGAGTGCACATGCAATCGAGTGCAACAGCCTAAGCCAAGATCGAGTGCACATGCACTCGAGCACAACACCCTGTAATCGAGCACACACACGCATCAGAAAATTAAAACGACAGTTCTTATTTTGGAAATAAATGTAGGGGTTCATTTTACAAGTTTTAGGGTTTCCAAATGTTCCTAAACCTTATAAATAGGCCTATAAACATAGGAAAAATGGGGGGGAGGAGGCCATACAGGATTTCAAAGAAGAATTGACGACTCTTCAAGGAGCTCTTTCAGGTTTCTTCTTTCCTTTATTTTATTTTATGAAGATGTTTAACATCAAAACTATGTGTAACTAAACTTTTAGTAGGGCTTGATTGAAGCCCTAATTATGTTTACTCAATAATTCAGTATTGCTGCCTTTGTGATGTTTATATTTTGATGCTTAACTTGATTAATGCCTATTTTTCTTGAAATTCCTCATATGTGTTTGCCTGATCAACAAATGCATATGGTATGGATTAGTTAGTTAAATCAATTTGGATGACTGAGTCCTAGGTTTGACAATAGTAACAAAAGAAATTCACACCGGGTTCTTGGGTAAATCAACATGGGAAACCGGGAGTATATACCATGCCCTAGGTCTTGTGTGTTTGTTGATTTCCCCAGATACTATGCTTTCTTGAGGAACAACTTAGTATACACCATACTAAATGCCTTAAGAAAGAAAAGAGTTAGAGTATACATCATGCCTAATTCATTGCTTAGGGAAATCAATAACTTAAGGAGTATACACCATGCCTTTAGGTTGACAAACATTAGGTATTCATGATGTGATTAAAGCATTGGCATATTGTTTTATTGTGGTAGAATGATTAGTGGTGGATATCAAGTCCTTACACTTTTATCATTATCGATTCAAACTCAATATTTATTTCTCTCGTTTTTATTGCGAATTTAATTCTAAATCAAAATTTACCATTCCCTGTGGAGATGATCTCGCATTTGCACACTATACTACTATTGACCTTGTGCACTTGCAAGTAAAACTGTTCAATTATTTGCCTATTAATTTAGGTGGATAATTGCAACAGCAATAGACTATCCCAACTGCTTTAATTTTCATCGGTGTAGAACATATATCGACGGCTTTAATAACATAAGTAAAGCTCCCTTACCTATACTAACGGACAAAAAACTGTCGGTGTATCCATCTAGCTATGCTTTTTCTTGCCACGCTTTTTAGAACTATCGGTATAGCCCAACAGTGTCTATACCGACAGCTTTTTGGCTTTTACCGATGAATTTTTTCTATAACTATATGTCATTTTTTTTGTAGTGGCACAGACCTTCTAGTATGTTTCTCTCACTTCCTATTTACATTTTGTTGTTAAATATTTATTGCAATAATATATGTTTGTAGTTATTTATTTTAATTGTTCATATATATTTATTAGTATATATTTTTTAGAGATTTTTGTTAATTAGTCTAATTTTAATTAGTCTTGCATTATTTGTATATTTTTTTTCTTAGTGTAAATGTAATTATTTTTTGGTGGAAATAATTAAATAAATAGGTTTATATGTCAGTTCAAATTTAGGAATTATTTTCATATTTTAGTTTATATTTTGTTACGTTAATTTACATTTAAGTATTATTTTGTAGAAAAAATTAATTAAAACTTTAGATTGATTAACACTTACAAAAAAAAAGCTATATATTATTCTGATATGTTACTTTAGATCTTGATATGTTAGTTTACATTTAAGCATTATTTTTTTTAAATAATTCAAAATTTAGGTTAATTAGAACTTATTTTTGTTTGTTAGTTTAAATTTAGGCATTATATTGATATGTTAGTCTAGAAAAAGATTTTACTAAGTTAATTGTAGTTCTTTAATTCCGATAATAAATAAAGGTTTATTTGGTGGATAAATATATATGGGGGATGGGCTATACAGTTGATTGTATTTTGTTGGATTGAGATTAAATTAAATTTTGCAGGTTTTTTGATATTTGAAAATTTTGGGAAAGTTCGATAAATAGGTTAAACTATGTCGAATTTCGTGTAGAAATTTCTCTTAATATTCTATGATTTCCCTTATATATTCTTTATTTGCATATATCATGCATAGCATCTTACTTTAGATCACCTGTCCGACGATTATTGAGTGAAACAAATGCTCTTGTTACTTGCTAATTAATATGTTTGTAATGAGTGTTTTTGCACTCAAATAATCATTGGATTGTCCAATGTGGACAATTTAGGAATGCTTGATCCGTATTGTAGTTAATAATTCTTTGCTTGTTTCATTTCGATAAAGTTTTGATAGTACCTCTCATTGTTCTTTGGGAACATACCAAATTTGTGGCTATCTCTTTCAGATGATAGCACCGAATTTAAGACGTTACTTGGAGAACTAATGGGAAGTGGTACTGATTACGCCCAAAGTATAACACAGTTATTGTAGTATGGCTTTGGGGTGTCGATTCCACAGGGAAACAAGTTAAGTACAATGGAAAATGTGTGAACCTTAAAACGAACGATAAAAGTTAAACTCAAGATTTTTGAGCTTTGATGGTGAAATAATGTAAAGGAAAATTGCGTAAATGTAAATGAAATATAAATGAGAAATAACAAGGTTCCGGGAATCCTCCTTAGGTTTGTTCCCTATTTCCACTCTTGATTCAATCGATTTTATCTCGATTGCAAGTTTCAACTCCCAAACATGCAATCGGAATATATTCAATCAAGCACATTTACAACTCTTATATAATTGCTACGAATTAATCATTGATTTCGGTTCATACACACATGATTGATCTTAAAGATTATCAAGAAACGACAATATATCTTAAAAGACAATATCGCAGTAATGGACAATCAATAAGATAAATCTACCGGAATCAATCACATCCAAGCAACCTCAATGGAGGAGAAGGATGCAATCACCGGATTAAGAGAGTCTAAAAGAAGAAGAATAAAAAGTACATCTATCACATGAACTCAAATCTTCTTACTTAATCAATGAATAATTCATAAACAATATTTAACAATAAATCCATACAACTGAATCAAGAACAGGAAATAAAGAACAAGAAATCCCTAAAGATTCATCCATTTCCCTTATAAAATGATTAGTTGGCCATGGAAATCAAGGTGGAAGAACAATAAGGATGCTCTCCCCTTGATTTGGCCATAGAGTTCAAGGTGGATGAACAATATGGATGTTCTCCCCTTGATTTGCAACCAAAGAAAACTTAGAAATAAAATGGAAAAATGCTGGATTTGGATCCCTTGAATCCTCTCTTTTTTCTCTCTTCCTTGCTTTCTCTCTTCAATATTCAGCTGCACACTCCATAAAGATATATTTATAGAGCATGAGGGGGGTGTTTTGGTCTTGGAGAATGTCATTTGCTCGCCCTAATCCGGTCAAGAGGCGAGTGAGCCGTGCTGTGCGCCTGGGCCTGCTGTGCGTCTGGGCCTGCTGTGCTGGCCTGAACTGTTTCCACTAAAACTGCCATAACTTTCTCTATAAAAATCATATTTATGAACCGTAAAATTCTTCAGAAAATAGACTTCTGGATCTTAATAAGCATATATGGCTCATCATCTGGTTCTTCCTACATCAATATAGTTTAATCTGTAAAGATGATTGATCTGTGCGGGAAATTATGGCAATTCAGTGAAACTCCTTTAACTTGTATGCAGAAGTGCACACATTAGTGTGCCTACCCTTAACTTGCTCCAAAGTGATGCACACACTTGTGTGCAGTCTTTTAGCTTACTTTACTTTATTACTCCAGCCTTGGTTTAGACTTTAATCATCTTTGAATCATGTTTGGACATGTCTAAACCTTGGACAAAAACGAGCACCGACACCCAAGATCTTTTGGTGCTTTAAACATGGATCGCTTTATTATCTCTTTTGTACTCAAAGCACCTGAAAATGCATCGAATTAAGTCAATGATTTATGAATATCACTTTAGAGTTATCAACATGTAAAAGTATGATTATGACCGAGATCAACCCTAAAATGTTAACAATTAAGTATTGTTTAGATGCATTTTATGACTCTCATCACAACCCCCAACTAGCTTATTGCTAGTCCCTAGCAATTCAAGCGAAAGGCATGAAATGAATTCTTTATTTAGAAATCAAAGCAAAATACAGCAATGCTGGCGTTAACCAAGAGTGATTCAAAAATCTATCTAAAAAATCATGCATAACATACAGCACATAGAATCATTAAATATCACTCAGGTCCAAGAATAATCCAAATGTCAATCTTAAAATCGTTATCGACTCTTACCATCCATCTTACCACAATACGTTAGTCCGAACACCCGGATGATTTTATGCACAACATAGCATGAATACAAGTCTTAGCCTCTAAAAACATATTAATTTGCGTGACATCAATCACAAATCAAGCTCCATATGCTCACTTTTCAAATCACTCTCCACTATGTAGAAAAATCACATTTCATCGGATCAATAGGTCTTTAATAAGCTTGCAACGTTAGGCTAGGGTAAAGGTCAAGAAAGAATGGGAAAGTTTAAACAAATAAAAGAACTAAGTCTCTTAATTTAAACACAACCACTTTAAGCACAAGATAACCTTACTTCAACACCCAACTCTTTCAACCATTTTTCGAGCATTTCTGGCAATAAATCACCATTTTTTTTTTCTTCTTTCTTTGCCATAATTCATTTTTTCTCTTTTTTTTATTTTTTATTTTGGCATAAGACCATTCACCTCCTCTTTCATTCTTTTCTTTTCTTTTCCACAACCCCTAACTTATCTCTTTTAATGTACTTGGGTTATGGTAGTAATATTTTCTCATATTTCCACCCTTACTCCTTTTAAGTGCTTCTCACAACATGTGTATAACTAAGTTCTTTTAAAAGAGAGGTAAGGATAAAATATTTTTAGGCTTATAAAGATAAGTAAATGGTTTATCAAAAGAAACAAGGCTCAATTTTTCTTTTCAAGAAAAAGGCTCAAATAGGTGACTAGCGATAAAATATAACAAGGGTAACTTTAAAAATGCTCAAACGGTCCAAAATGGCCTATATCATATCCTAAGTAGTGTGCATTCTATGATTTTCGCCTCAAGTGATTATCAAATAAGTTCTAGAGCTTGTAGAGACCGCAAAAGTATTCACAAAACAACCGCGCATAAAACTTCTCCAAACGCTTTAGACTAATCATGCAATCTTATCACAAACCAGAGTCTCAAACCAAAGAAAAATTTACACTTAATTTATTCTCAAAGCGAAGCAAGATTTAACTTCTTCTAAATGCTATATGCTATCTCGATTAAGCTCATATCATTGACATGTGAATTAACTCCAAGGCTAACACAAAACATGCTAAAAACAAACAAACATTTTTTTTTTATCCTAACAACGAAAAGAAAGAAAGTGACACCAAGCAGTTCAATGAAAAAAAAGAAAAGAAATATGTTTCCTCCACCCCCAACCTAAACATTGCATTGACCTCAATGTAAAAGAAAAAGGAAAGGAAACTCCCTGTGTGGCCAAAAATGCACAGAAGCTGAAAATTGCGCACCACTAATTGAACTGCATACCGTTCTTTTCGCTGAAATCAACTAGAAACTAAAAATTAAAATAGACTTAACACAACCAAAATTCGAAGTTAATAAAGACTTGACAACAAAATATTAATATTTGTTTTTTTTTTTTTTGAAATTTGAAGTAAACTAAAAACTAACAATTAAGATTGAATGAAAACTAACTAAAAACAGAACAAAAATTAAAAGGAATAACGTACCTTTGTTGTGTGGTCAAGGTGAATAGACCGGATCCATAAGCGGAATGTCTTCCATCTCCGAATCATGTCTATCAATTAAGATCTTAAGTCGTTGATCGTTTACTTTAAAGACCCGACCATCTCTAGTATCCTCAATTTCTACCGCCCCATTTTCAAAAACATTTTTTACTATAAAAGGGTCGGTCCGTCTTGACCGAAGTTTTCCAGGATGCTTATGAAGTCTAGAGTCGTATAAGAATACCCGATCATTGGGTTTAAATGTTTTCCTCAAAATGTTTTTGTCGTGGAATACTTTCATCTTAGCCTTATAGATTCTAGAATTTTCATAAGCATCGTTTCTTAATTCTTCTAACTCGGTCAGCTGATATTTTCGAAGTTTACCCGCTTCGCCCATGTCAAAATTGAAAGACTTGATGGCCCAATAAGCTCGATGCTCAAGCTCCACGGGTAAGTGGTAAGGCTTTCCAAAAACAAGCCGATAGGGTGACATACCTAAGGGAGTTTTAAAGGCTGTATGGTAAGCCCAAAGCGCATTAGTTAGTCTCAAAGACCAATCTTTGCGATCGGGGTTAACCGTTTTTTCTAAAATTTGTTTAATCTCCCTATTAGCAAGCTCTACTTGTCCACTAGTCTGAGGATGATAGGCAGTAGAGATTTTATATAATACTCCAAATTTTTTCATTAAAGCTTCAAATGAACGATTGCAAAAATGTGTACCTCGATCACTAATTATAGCACGTGATGTACCAAATCGAGATAACACCTTTTCTCTAAGGAATTTAATCACCGTTCCATTATCATTGTTTCGACAAGTTGCTGCCTCTACCCACTTGGATACATAATCTATTGCTACAATGATATACTAGTACCCAAAGGAAGGAGGGAAGGGTCCCATGAAACCGATGCCCCAACAATCAAAGATTTCAATCACTAAAATAGGGTTCAGGGGCATCATATTTCGGCGAGACACAGCTCCTAACTTTTGACATCTTTCACAAGAACGACAATAGGTGTTTGTATCTTTAAACAAAGTAGGCCAATAAAATCCACACTGCAAAATTTTTGCAGCAGTTTTTTTCATCGAAAAGTGGCCTCCACAAGCTTGGGAGTGACAAAATTCTAAGACACTCGAAATCTCTTCATTAGGGATGCAACGCCTTAGAATTTGGTCAGGGCAGTACTTGAAAAGATAGGGGTCATCCCAATAAAAATTATATACCTCATGTAAGAATTTCCTCTTGTCTTGAGTGCTCCAATCCATAGGTATCTCACCTGTAGCCAAATAATTTACGATGTGAGCAAACCATGGTAGAGAAGTAATGGAGAGTAATTGCTCATCGGGAAAATCATCTTTGATTGGCATGTCATCACAAGTGTCCTCAAAAGTGAGTCTGGATAAATGATCAGCTACTACATTCTCCACTCCTTTTTTATCCTTGATGGTGATATCAAATTCTTGCAAGAGGAGGATCCATCGGATTAGTCGTGCCTTAGCATCCTTCTTCGTAAGAAGAAACTTGAGGGTTGCGTGATCTGTAAAAATAAGGATAGGAGAACCAATTAGATGAGCACGAAATTTATCTAAAGAAAATACTACAGCTAGCAACTCTTTTTCAGTTGTAGAGTAATTCATTTGAGCACTATTTAAAGTCTTACTAGCATAGTAAATGACAAAAGGTTTACCTTCCCTTCGCTGTCCAAGAACAGCACCTACAGTGTAGTCACTAGCATCGCACATGATTTCAAAAGATAAAGTCCAATCTGGCGACTGCATTATAGGTGCGGAAGTAAGCTTGCCAATCAACGTTTTAAAGGCCTCTTGACAAGCTTGACTCCACTCAAAGGGGGTATCTTTAACTAGGAGGGCGCATAGCGGTCTAGATATTTTTGAAAAATTTTGTATGAACCTCCTATAAAAACCAGCATGATCAAGGAAAGATCTCACATCCTTTATTGTCTTAGGGGTAGGCAACTTAGAGATTAACTCAATCTTAGATTGATCAACCTCTATTCCTTTAGAAGAGACAATATGCCCTAAGACAATACCGGATGGTACCATGAAATGGCACTTTTCCCAATTTAAAACCAATTTTTTTTCCTCACAGCGAATTAATACTCTTTCTAAATTCATTAAGCATGTTTCAAATGAAGATCCAAAAACAGTTAGGTCATCCATAAAAACCTCCATGCAATTTTCAACCATGTCACTAAAAATGCTCATCATGCAGCGTTGAAAAGTAGCAGGGGCGTTACATAATCCGAATGGTATTCTACGAAAAGCATAGGTGCCAAAGGGACAAGTAAAGGTGGTCTTTTCTTGGACTTCTAATGCAATTTCTATTTGATAGTAACCAGAATAACCATCTAGAAAATAGTAGAAGGGATGACCAGCTACACGCTCAAGAATTTGATCAATAAAAGGGAGTGGGAAGTGGTCTTTCTTGGTGGCAGCATTTAATTTTCTGTAATCAATGCACACACACCACCCGTTCACAAGTTTGGTAGGGACTAACTGTCCTAGGTCATTTTTTATCACAGTGACTCCGGACTTTTTCGGGACGACTTACGTAGGGCTTACCCACTTACTATCAGCTATGGGATATATAATACCCGTATCTAATAGTTTCAGTACTTCATTTTTCACTACTTCTTTCATAGTGGGGTTAAGCCTACATTGAGGGTCTCTACGAGGACTGGTTCCTTCATCCAAATTTATTTTATGGGAGCAGATTAGGGGACTAATTCCCTTTAAATCAGCCATGCTCCATCCCAGGGCTAATTTGTGTTAATTTAAAGTTTGAATTAATCTCTTACCTTGGGTCTCAGTTAATTCAGAAGAAATTATAACAGGAAAGGTATCACCTGGACCGAGAAAGGCATGTTTTAGACCCTTAGGTAGTGCCTTCAATTCGACTTTAGGTGCTTCCACACTTGAGGGGACTTGAGTCTTGCTTCTTTCGAGCAGCTCTTCAAACCTTGGTTGCCATGCCCGATTTCCATAATCCTAAGATTTGTCAAAAACAACACATATATCAATTATATCAGTTTTATCATCAAATAAATCTATCTCAGAATTAACAAGAAATTTTTCAAGAGGGTCATAATCATGAGTTAAGAAAACTCCCTCATTGACGAGTGACTCGATCATGTAAAGCTGGTGGTTTTCGTCTTCATCTTCGGGCTGTTCTGCAACATTGAAAATATTTACTTCAAGGGTCATGTTGCTAAAGGACAGTTTCATGAGACCATTCCTACAATTTATTAGAGCATTTGCAGCAGCAAGAAAAGGTCTACCCAAAATCAAAGGGATTTTAGAGTTAGTGTCTACAGCAGAAGTAGTATCAAGAATTAAGAAATCAACAGGATAATAAAATTTATCAATTTGAATCAAAACATCCTCAACCACACCTCGGGGTACCTTGACTGAGCGATCAGCCAATTGTAATACCACGCCGGTTGGTTTAATTTCTCCTAACCCCAGCTGTAAGTAAATGAAAAATGGCATCAGGTTTACACTAGCTCCCAGATCTAGTAAGGCTTGTCCAACCTCATGATTTCCAATGCTGCAAGCAATGGTAGGACAGCCCGGATCTTTGTATTTTGAGGGAATTCTTTGCTCAATTAGTGCACTAACTTGCTCAGTTAGGAAAGCTGTTTTCTTGACATGATGTTTCCTCTTAATTGTGCATAAATCTTTGATAACTTTTGCATAGGTGGGGACTTGTTTAATCACATGCAAAAGGGGAAGATTAAGTTTCACTTGCCTTAAGTTCTCAAGGATTTCATCATTCGTTTCCAGATTTTTCTTGTTGGATTTTAAGGCTTGGGGGAATGGGGCCTTAACAGGACTTTGGGTCACTTCAGGGTCTTTAGGAAACTTGGTCTCACTACTAGTTTGACCCTTCACATTCTCAGGTTTATTTTCTGGTGGAATGTGTGGTGACTTACCTCTTCGGGTCACAATAGCATTTACATTTTTCACATTTTCTTGTGCTATATGTTGACCGTGAGGTATGGACTGAGCTTGGGTAGGGAACTTACCTCGCTCAGTCACACTCAAGGAGCTCATCAATTTAGACACTTGGCTCCTTATTTCTTTGTTTTCCTCAACCAACTGTGTAATTAATGCCTCACACTTTTGGTTTGTCTTGCCTTGTGCTTCTATAAAAGTATGTAAGGAGTCTTCTAAAGAGCTCCTAGAAGATGAGGGTGCATGATAAGGTGCTGGGTACGATCTAGGGGGCTGCACATGCTGCTGATTTTTAGATTTCCAACTGAAGTTTGGGTGATTTCGCCACCCCGGATTATAAGTGTTAGAGAAGGGTGCTGAGGGCTTCTTATACATGCCTAAGGTATTGCATTGTTCCTCGTACAGCCCTCTCATGTCAACAAAAGTGGGACAATCTTGGGCAGGATGATCAACCCCACCACACACAAAACATGATTCTAAAGGTTCGACCTGATTAACAATGTGTGTTGGTTTTTTCGTTTTTAATGCCTCCAACTCTCTAGTAAGCATTTCGACCTTGGCCTTGAGGTTATCCTCTTCCCTAAGATGGTAGATTCCTCCACCACTAGGTCGTGACCTATTTGTGCTCTCAGTAGCACTAGGTCCAGTCCATGTGTGAGCTTTCTCAGCAAGCTCATTGAGGTACTCAATAGCCTCATCAGGGTCTTTTTGCAGAAACTCTCCATTACACATCATCTCGACAAATTGGCGTTCTCTATAGGTAAGACCCTCATAGAAATAGCTCACTAAATGCCAATTTTTGTACCCATGATGTGGACACATACTTAACAGCTCTTTAAATTTCTCCCAAGACTGATACAAAGTCTCGTTTTCCTTTTGTGCAAAGGTGGAGATTTGTCTTTTCAAAGCGTTAGTCTTATGTTGAGGGAAGTACTTGTTAAAAAAGACTTGGGTCATCTCATTTCATGACCCAATTGATCATGGTCTCAGGGAGTATAACCAACTCTTAGCTTTATCCTTTAAGGAGAAAGGAAAAAACTTGAGTCTCACGATATCATCAGTTGCATCGTGACTATAGAAAGTCGCAACTACTTCCTCAAATTCTCTAATGTGCACATAGGGATTCTCGTTTTCCATGCCATGAAAAGTAGGGAGAAGTTGTATCATCCCTGTTTTAAAATCTTGATGACGGGTATTGGCTGGAAACATAATGCACGATGGTATGGCTGTCCGGCTAGGATGTAGGTAATCTTTAAGTGTCCTAGCACCATTCTCATTAGGATTTTCAGCCATGTTAACAAAATCCTCTAAATTCTCTTATGGGGGTGCACTATGGTTTGATCTAGGCGAGGTTTCACCAATGGAGGTGGAAGGAGAGGGTAACTCTAATTCGGGTCCTCTAATGAATCTACCTCGCGAATCTCTCGGTCTAAGCATGCACCAATTAATTTAAAGGGGGAATAAATAAATAAACAAAATAATAAACAAATAAATAAAACAGAATAAAAACAGAATAATAAAAACAGAATAATAAACAGAATAATAAACAGATAAATAAAAAAAATAATAATAAAGAGATAAATAAAACAAAATAATAAACAGATAAATAAAAACAGAATAATAAAAGAAAATTAGAAAATCAAAACAAAAGTAAAGGAATAATATTACCGTATTTACAAACTGCTGAAAAGAAAAATATTTGCAATTTTTTTTTTTTTACCGTCACACTCAAAGTTGACAAGTTTCCTTATACTTAAGCGTGTTTCCCCGGCAACGGCGCCAAAATTTGGTTACACCCAAAGTATAACACGGTTATTGTAGTACGGCTTTGGGGTATCGATTCCACAGGGAAACAAGGTAAGTACAACGGAAAATGTATGAACCTTAAAACGAATGATAAAAGTTAAACTCAAGATTTTTGAGCTTTGATGATGAAATAATGTAAAGGAAAATTGCGTAAATGTAAATGAAATATAAATGAGAAATAACAAGGTTCCGAGAATCCTCCTTAGGTTTGTTCCCTATTTCCACTCTTGATTCAATCGATTTTATCTCGATTGCAAGTTTCAACTCCCAAACAAGCAATCGGAATATATTCAATTAAGCACATTTACAACTCTCATATAATTGCTACGAATTAATCATTGATTTCGGTTCATGCACACATGACCGATCTTAAAGATTATCAAGAAATGACATTATATCTTAAAAGACAATATCGCAGTAATGGACAATCAATAAGATAAATCTACCGGAATCAATCACATCCAAGCAACCTTAATGGAGGAGAAGGATGCAATCACCGGATTAAGAGAGTCTAAAAGAAGAAGAATAAAAAAGTACATCTATCACATGAACTCAAATCTTCTTACTTAATCAATGAATAATTCATAAACAATATTTAACAATAAATGCATACAACTGAATCAAGAACAGGAAATAAAGAACAAGAAATCCCTAAAGATTCATCCCTTTCCCTTGTAAAATGATTAGTTGGCCAAGGAAATCAAGGTGGAAGAACAATAAGGATGCTCTCCCCTTGATTTGGCCATGGAGTTCAAGGTAGATGAACAATATGGATGTTCTCCCCTTGATTTGCAACCAAAGAAAACTTAGAAATAAAATGGAAGAATGCTGGATTTGGATCCCTTGAATCCTCTCTTTTTTCTCTCTTCCTTGCTTTCTCTCTTCAATATTCAGCTGCACACTCCATAAAGATATATTTATAGAGCATGAGGGGGGTGTTTTGGTCTTGGAGAATGTCATTTGCTCGCCCTAATCCGGTCAAGAGGCGAGTGGGCCGTGCTGTGCGCCTGGGCCTGCTGTGCTGGCCTGAATTGTTTCCACTAAAACTGCCATAACTTTCTCTAGAAAAATCCTTTTTACGAACCGTAAAATTATTCAGAAAATAGACTTCCGGATATTTCTAAGCATATATGGCTCATCATCTGGTTCTTCCTACATCAATACAGTTTAATCTGCAAAGATGATTGATCTGTGCGAGAAATTCTGGCAATTCAGTGAAACTCCTTCAGCTTGTATGCAGAAGTGCACACATTAGTGTGCCTACCCTTAACTTGCTCCAAAGTGATGCACACACTTGTGTGCAGTCTTTTAGCTTAATTTACTTTATTAATCCAGCCTTGTTTTATACTTTAATCATCTTTGAATCATGTTTGGACATGTCTAAACCTTGGACAAAAACGAGCACCGACACCCAAGATCTTTTGGTGCTTTAAACATGGATCGCTTTATTATCTCTTTTGTACTCAAAGCACCTAAAAATGCATCGAATTAAGTCAATGATTTATGAATATCACTTTAGAGTTATCAACATGTAAAAGTGTGATTATGACCGAGATCAACCCTAAAATGTTAACAATTAAGTATTGTTCAGATGCATTTTATGATTCTCATCAGGTACCAAAATTTTTTCAAACTAGAACAACATAGGAGTTATTAAAAGCAATAAGGATTATGCATTCCTGAATGGGTTAGGACCCTTACCTTTTAGTAAATGGAATGATATGGCTAGAAAGCATATCTCTATTCTGAAATTTTTTGGTAATTTGTGAAAATTAGAATTAATAGTTTTCTATCATCATTGTAAGAAAATTAAAATTAACTTGTAAGCACGTTTCTATTTTTTGTTCATTTCCTTATTTTATATGACTCATAAACATTGTGTATGTATTTTCTTCATACTTATTTTTTTATTTTTTGAAAACATGAGGCCGCCGAGGGGTAGAGCACGAGGCAGGAGGGGTAGTGCAACCCCAGTAGAAAAGATGATGCCTTGACTTCACATGCTCGTGCTTTAGGTAACTATGTATTTACTTTATTATTGTACATAAACCCCTTCGATTTCATTTTTCATTTTGGCTTATAATATCTTTCTTTTTATTTTGTAGAGCCTGTCGAGGATGTCAAGGAGGATGCTGATGAGGAGGAGGATGGCTAGGATGGGTACGAGGATATATCTCATAGAGGGAGAAAGCCTAATAGGCTCCCTCATCCTCCTGATAATCCAGCTGACTGACTTTTACTTCGCATTAGAAGGGGGAGGTTAATATACTTTTAGAGACAACATTTATGTAGTAGTACCATAGAATTCAATTTTTGCATTTGATTTTAATCTTTTGATTCTTGTAGTGCATTCAATGGGGCTAAAGGCATTGTGAAGACCATCACATTGATAGTAAAGAATCATCACGATGAGCCTTTCAATTCATATTGATAGTTTACTCTCAAAATGCAGAATATGTGCTCTGATGACTTTTTGGTAAAATTAATTTTTTTTATATGTTTATTATATTTTTGTGCTCCATATGAACAAGTTGTTATATGTTATATTTTTTTCTTCATATAAGTATTTTTGTAGGTTGCAAGTAATCCCTTTTCCTTTGCATTGCACGACCGTTATAGGTTCTCCACCCAAGATGAAACCACAAGCACCCAACATGTTTTTAACCATATTGCTCAAAGGTGCTTGTCTGACTACCAAACAAAGCCCAAGCTAGAGTTGAATGAGAGCATAGGCCAAACAAAATAGACTAGGTTAAGTGGACCAAGCATTGGATGAGGCTGCCAGATTGGGATGAACTTTGTGCCCTAGCTGTAGGCCATAGATGGTTAGGAGAAGCATCAGTAGGTTGCATCACCTAATAGGCAGTCAAGGGATGAGATTGTCCACCATGTTGGAAGGTCCATGAGTACGTCGGAGCATGTAGACCAGATAGTAAACATAATTCTAATGCCAATTATCTATATGATGCTTATTTTTTTTATTAATACATGAATATGCATGATCTGATGTTAGTTTTTTTATAAGTACATAATTATAATACTTGATTCATATTTAATGCAAATTTTATTACCATGTGTAGGAGGAAGAATTTGGCAGAAAATCTACTGTTTTGGAGATTTTCAATGAGACCCACGTAACCAAGACAACGAGGGACTACGTTGATAAGAAGTCCAGGGTAGTGAGCGTAAGTATAAGCAGCTAGTATATGAATTTTATGTCAAGTAGCTTAATTACTGAAGTCCTTCCATTTAGTTGTCTACGATCTAATCTATCCACCTAATTTATTGATTTGGATTATAGGAGTCCTATAGTCAAGCTATGACCTCCAAATATTGAGACAATCTATCCGCACACCAGAAACTAAACGTCGAGCAATGTTTGGCAGTGTGTGGGGGACGAAGAAGGGTTATCTATATGGCTTGGGTGAAATGGTCGACCCGAGTACTATGCTTGGGAAGTCAGGGTGTTGTTCATCCTCCACTCCCACCTCCTCTAAGGCTTGAGGCTCCACATTTCTTGAGAATGAGCATATACAACAACAAATCCAAGCAAAGGTCCGCCAGCGGGTCCATAAGCTACAAAAATATTTAGAGCAAACAGAACAATTATTGGAGCAAACAACGTAGTGGTTGCAAGAGCATGTGAATGAAGGCATATAGCACACCGTGTTTTCCATCTGTCAGAGTTATAAGATACCACATCTACCTCTACCCTTCAATGTAAGTACTAAACACTTTGAGACCTTTAGAAGTAAATATTTATTACCGTAATGTGTATGATATATACCATATAATGTTAACAGTTATTGATTCTAGAAATTGAGTTGTGAGAACAAATCAAATCAGATTCGGATCATTAGTTTGGATTTTAGGAGAGAAAGTAGGCGTTTTAAGTTCAAACCATTAACAGTTAGTGGTTTTAGGGTCGAAAACATAAAATACTCTTCCCGTGGATGAGCCTTGAGTATCAACAAGTCCTTACCATAGAATGTGAGTTGTGGGAACAAGTCTAGTCGAATTTGGACCACCTGTTCGGGTTTTATGAGAAAAAAGGTAGAGTTTTAGATTCAAACCCTTAACACTTAGTGATTTTAGGGTCAAAAATGTAAAATACTCATCTCGTGGACGAGCCGAGTATCGACAGGCCTATACCATAGAATGTGAGTTGTGGGAACAATACTAGTCGAATTCGGACCATCGATTTGGGTTTTGTGAGAAAAAAAATGAGAGTTTTAGGATCAAGCCGTTAACACTTAGTGGTTTTAGGGTCGAAAACGTAAAATACTTGTCCCATGGACAAGCCGATAGTATTGATAGGTCCGTACCATAGAATGTAAGTTGTAGGAACAAATCTAGTTGAATTCCCATTGGTTCGAGTTTTGCGAGAAAATGTGAGATTTTTAAGTTCAAATCATTAGCATCTGTGTTTTAGGGTCGAAAACATAAAATACTCGTCTTGTGGATGAGTCGAAAGTACCGGCATGTCTGCACCATAGAATGTGAGTTGTGAGAACAAGTCTAGTTGAATTTAGAGCATCAATTCAGGTTCTGTGAGAAAAAAGTGAGAGTTTTAAGTTCAAACAGTTAACACTTAGTGGTTTTAGGGTCGAAAACGTAAATACTTATCCCGTGGATAAGCCGAGAGTACCAGCAGGTCCGTACCATAGAATGTGAGTTGCGGGAATAAATCCAGTAGAATTCGGATCACTGGTTCGGGTTCTGTGAGAAAAGCACGTTTTAGGTTCAAACCGTTAACATTTAATGGTTTAAGGGTCAAAAACATAAAATATTTGTCCTGTGGATGAGGCGAGAGTACCAACACGTCCATACCATAGAATGTTAGTTATGGTAACAAGTCTAGTCAATTTTGGACCATCAGTTCAGGTTCTATCGGGTTCTTGGCGTAAACATTTAAATTTATTATCATTCTTTTCTATAATTAATGAATATTTTCTCCTTTGATTGTGAAATGTCTTATACTTTCTCTTTTAACTTCTTTCACAGGACCAGACCATATTGAGGAAGCATAGAATGAAGACGGGGCTGATGATTACTACCTGAACTTGTTACATTTGTGATTATATTTTTATTTATGAGATTTTGATGGCATATTTCATTTTAATTATTGTTAACGGATTTATATAAATTAGAGCAGATTGAATGATATGATGTATTGTTAATTAATTTAAATATTTTGAGCAAATTGTATTATCCATTTATTGATTATACAATTTGTCTTTTAGTTGAATAGATTAAATGAACAGGTTTTTATAAAAAAAATTAAAAGAAAATATTTACTACTACTGATTATTCTATCACAAATACAATAATTTTTTTGAAAAATTAAAATATCATCTGCTACAGATTATTATTTGTCGCAGATACCAAAAATTAGTATTTGCTATGGATTTTTTGGTATCTGGGATGAAAAATAATCCGTAGCAAATATTAATTTTTGGTATCCGCGACAGATTTAAATTTGTAGTAGATAATTTTTTTTTAATTGCGACGATATTTTCTGTCTCATTATTTTTTATAAAATATTATTTTTAATTTTTTTTCATGAATATGTAAACCTAGATATGTAGAGGCGAGGTGTACTTGTGCATTATGTCTTATCTACTCAATAGATCATTTATTGGCAAGCTAATGATATATATAACATCTTCCAGATTTAGACATAATGCAACATTTTCATTTATTACAAATATATATGATTCAGCTCGGAATGAATTAGTAATTAGGTTCAATAGCGGAACACTCTGCCTGCAACTCTTAATTTGATGAAATTTATCAATCTAGTCCCCGCAATTACTTTTAGAAGTTCTTCATCGGTTCCCACCTTTTAAGATTAACAAAATGGGCTCTCAACCTTGTTTGCAAGGAAAAATACTGAGAAAACGAGGAATTCTTGGCTAGCTTGGGTCTAGTAATCATGTTTAATCACCGATAGACACATAAGACATCAAGACTTGGGACATACAATCATGTTTGGAGCCGCTGCAGGAGCATCTACTTTATGAGCCGCTGCTTCCATTTTAATCTTCTGCAAACATTATAGCTTGGGCTAATGTACATTTATACATTCTAAAAGAGATAAAGAATATATATAATCAAACTATTAAGGTTTAGTACATGATTTGGGACACAATGAATAAGATTATGGTAATATAATATGAAGAAACTATTGGGAAACCACCTTCAATGATGCCCATGAGGTGATCTTACAAACACCAAAGTCTAGAATGACTTGTAGAGAAAATAGACAGCAACCAATCAAAGCAAGAAAGAAAAGAACACAAGAAATTTGTTATCGAGGTTCAGCAATATGCCTACGTCCCCGTGAGCTCCTCCGAGCTCTCTGCACTATTTTATCACTGGAGTTCTTTACAATCAGTAACACCCTTCCAAGAACTCATAGGTTCTTGAAGAACAAAAGAAGAAGAAGAAGAAGAAAGTGATAAGAAAATAACCCTCGAATTTTCCCAAGAAAATTCCCCTTGGAAAATTCCCCTTACAAGCCCTTGAATCCCCTTTCTATTATACTCTTTCTTTCTAAACAACCAGCCTTACAAATGAGTCTCTCTTGTTTTGTGTCTTTGCACTCTTACAATTGATCTCCTTTTTAGTCACAAGTTTTCACACTTTTTTTAGATTGAAGCTAGGTGACCCTTTATATAGTGCACTAGCTTCTTGACCATTCTTGAGGGTCAATATCCACCCTTAAATCTTAGGGACTAATCAACCTTAGCCCTCCATCAATCCTAAATGATCCTATGCATTTTGGACATGTCTCACGAACCCCCACTTGGAAGGCTGAAATATGTGTGCATCAGTGTGCCTGGCGCCGCGGCCTAAAACAGGGTGTGCTGCGGCCTGGAATAAGGCTGAAGCACCTTCACTTGTCACCTTTCTGGGCGCCGCGGCCTGGGGTAGGCTGAGCCGCGGCGCGCCCTTCCTCCAGCACTCCTCCATGCTGTGTGTCACGGCCTGGACAAGGCTGGGCCGCAGCTTGCCCTGGTGTGCAATCCATGCTGAACTTAATTCATCTTCTCCCATTTAAACCTTAGACAAAATTCCAACATAAACCTTACCAGCTAGATGAGGACTTGCAGTCCTTTGATCGAGATTCTGATGGTTTTGGACTTTTGTTTGTTCATTATGTTTCAAAAACAAAAGATATCGACCAAGATCTAATTCGGGCATGGTTCAAATGTATTAAAATCAATGGAACAAAATAAATAATATACGCACAACTTTGATAGCCTTCTGCTACAATGCAACTTTGACGGTGAATTGAAATCTACACTACAATATACACTCTTATCAATCCAAAAAAGAAAAAAGATTTAGATGAAACAACACAAAGGAATCTTCACAGTTGAACACTTGCACTGATCATTTGAATCTAAATGAACATCAATAAGGATATAAAAAAAAGATTAAAAAAACAGCCAAAAATAAAACAAGCAAGAAAATACTACAAAATACTAGGACTTAAACGTGCACCATACAATCTGTTTAAAGATAAACAGTGTGTCCTTAAACAAAATTTTCACATCCATTTTATGTTATGAACACCAAGCACCCTTTTATCCTATCTCGAAATTTGGTAACTCAAACCAACTAATTGAACATTCCTAGAAGAACAAGTTAACTAGTCCATCCTAGTAGCATCAGCATGCTTTGCACCAACAACAAAGAACTCAAAGATGACCTCTAAACATTAAAGGCATAGCTTTGGTATCAGGAACCTTTAAATGAAATAGCAGGACTTGACATCCCACTAATCATGTGGAATTTTCCAGTCAAACAAATCCAAAGCTTATAGCTATAGAACCAAGGCTATCTAATCTATACAAACAGCGAGGACGATATATTCTCTCACACTTGATCCAACTATGATGAATCAAACTACCATTCCAAATTGCAAACTCAAACAATCCAAGCCCTAAAACCAACAACACACTACCCACAGCCAAGGACTCCTCATCTGCATGACTAAAACACTCATTACATGGCACTTTTGATAACATCGTCCATTTCAATGGGTTAAACGCCTCCCACCCTCTAGGATCACAAACCAAATACAATTCGTAGTTGCTTTCTCAACCCATATATTGGAATAATTACAATAATTTGCATGAGATAGGGAACGAAAAAGACCTAAGAAAATTTCTAAGTAATGTAGCAATGGATTGAAGCGTGACACTTGCTCTCTTTAAGATGATTCAAATGATGGAGGGAGTTACTTCTCAACTGATACAACACGATCACTGACTTGTCACCTCTAAAATACAACAACCCAGCTTTACTACACACCTTATTTGCTCGAAAAATAAAGTAAAAATAAATAGAATAAGATTAGAATAAAAGACAATGAAAGATGAAAGTGTATAGAGGTGTGTCTTGAGATACTTTCATGCAAGCCTATATATATATAGGCTTAAATAATTCGAGAGTTAGTGGAATAGTTGAGTTAAAAATATTATATAACTTTTACTTATGTAATTCTTAAGAACACAAATTTTTTCCCACTAAACACCCCCACTTTTTCACATTAAACACCACAATCATGAAAAATATTTTATTTTTTTATTAAAATATCTAACATTAGCATGTAACTTTCACTTATTTAACTCTGAAGAATATAAATCATTGCCCACTAAAGACCCTTACTACTTCATATTAAACACCACAACCATGAAAATTATTTTATTTTTATTAAAATATCAAACATTCTCCCACTAATTTTAATAAATAAAATAAAATTTTCGAGCAAAAATAAACCATTATGCATCAGGAAGGTGTGCTCTGCATTGTACCATTCTAATTCCATAACAAGTAGTAGACAAAACTTTGAACTATAGTTGCTTAAGGGACATAGGATATTACTTCACACACATAACAGTTCAGGTATCGACATGAGCTTTATTAGCTAGTACATTATGGCTTTTTGTTTATCACAATTTAATGAGCGATACAGAGAACAAGTCGAGTTCTCCTAAGAAGTGGTCACACTTCCACACTCACATAGGAGAAATCCATCAAGGGTTCTCCTATATTATAAAACCCTACTCATAAGAGTTAAGGATTTTCATTGAGAGTTTAAAACGTCAACCTCTCATTTCTTTACAAGATAGATGCATAACATCTTAAGGTTGGGTTTAAGAGTTCATATGATCTAAATTATGTGCATCTTACCACCAAACCACCCTATAATTCTTTCTTCCCATTGAACCTAGTTTTCGAGATCTTTGGTCCCTAGGTTAGGTATCTTCATAGTTGGTATATGCATATGTGGGCTTTAGCCCCATCCTCCTTGATGTCATCAAGACCTTTTCTCTAGCAAGAACCTTAGTTAAAGGATCTACAAGATTATCACATGATCGAATATAATCAACAATTATTACACTATTACTCAAATAAGATCTCCTTATATGTCTTGACTTTTCATCATAATAATGATCACGTACTCTACCAATAGCAGTGGTGGTGTCACAATGCGTCAAGATTGGTGGTACTAGTTTTACCCATATGGAAGCTTCTAACAAAAAAAAAATTTAACCAATTAGCCTCTTCACTAGTTGAAGCTAAAGATATAAGCTCATCCTCCATAATTGAGTTAATTTGTGGTCTTTTAGATTTACAACAAATTGCACCACCTCTGATAGTAAAAACATAACCAATGGTAGAGAATTATTATCTGACAAAAAATTTCAATCAGCATTACAAAAACCTTCAATTATAGCAGGATAATTTTTAGTGCCATTTCAATATTCATAACTCGTTCAATGGCATGCCAATGATCAATACTCAATTTACTGGTAAATCTACCAAGTACACTTATTGCATATGCAATGTCAAATCTAGTACAATCACTGGCATATCTTAAACTCTCAATTATACTAGCATATCATTTTTATCAATGATTTTATTACCATTGTGAGTGGGATAGAAATGAAAGATATTATCAAAAGGAGTATTCACAGACTTGTAATCAAAATAATTGAACTTTTTCAAGATTTTCTTAATTGCGATTGATCAACTAATCTTAATGCCCAAAATAAAGTTAATCTCACTAAGATCTTTCATATCAAAATTTCTATTAAGCAATGATTTAATTTCTTTGACAGTCTCTATATCATAACCAAAATTAAGTGAACATCCACATAGAAACTAACAAACACATGCTGGCATGCATATTATCATCACTTTTAATGTATATGCATTTGTCACACACGTTACATTTAAAACCATTTTCTAACATGCACATGTCAAAATTTTCATGCCATTGTTCTAAGGCTTGTCTACAACCATATAAAAATTTGGTTAATTTACACACTTTCTTTTCTTGACCATGCTCAACAAAGCCTTCAGGTTGATCCATATAAATTTCTTCTTCTAGATCATAATTTAAATAGCTTGTCTTTACATCCATCTGATGGATTATTAAATTATGAATTGTTGCAACTGCAATCAACAATCTAACAGAAGTAAGCCAAGTAACTGGAGAAAAAATATCAAAAAAAATTATATCTTCTCTTTCTTTAAATCCTTTTGCTACAAGTCTAACTTTAAACTTATCTATTGTTCCATCCGATTTTAAAAACTTGATGTTTCATTTTCCTAACCCTCACTATTTTTATATTTGAAAGGAAATTTATCTTCATGAAAGACAACATCACCCGACTCGATATTAACTTTATTATCAATATAAAAAAATCTATAGGTCATACTATTTGTTGCATAGCCCAAAAAAGCACAAGTGGCAGCCCTAGTACCCAATTTAGGCCTCTTAGCGTCTGTCAATCTCACATAAACCATACAACCCAAAACTCTTAAATAATTTAAGTTAGGCTTATGCCCTTTCCACAACTCAAATAAAGAGACTAGTCTTTTTTGTGAGGCACTCTATTCAAAAATAGCAAGCAATTGAAATTACCTCACCTCAGAAGTTAGACGATGCACCCGAACTTACAAGCATAGCATTTGATAAATCAATTAAAGTTCTATTTTTATGCTCATTTACTCCATTAGAAGCTGAAGAGTAAGGGGTGTATTTTCGTGAATGATTTCAAAAAATTGAATAAATGCATGAAAATCATTTGAATTATATCACTTCTAAGTCTTTTTTAAATTTTCTATTAAATTGACTTTCAACTTCCTTTAGAGAAATCTTAAATGTTCAAGAGCATCACTATTATATTTAAGCATGTAATCATAAGTATAATTTGAAAAATCATCGACAAAAGTGATATAATATCTTTTTTCACCACGAGTTGAAATTCCTTCAAATTTGCATATATCAGTATGAATTAACTCTAATAAATCAGAATTTCTTGAAATAATTTTATGAGGCTTTCTTGTGATTTTTTTCATTTTACATGGCTCACATCTTTCAAAATTATTTTTCGATTTAGGAATAAAACACAAATTACTCATGATCTCAACATATCGATTATTAACATAACATAATCGGTATACCCCTTACGTGCAAACATACCATGCTTTGTAATCACATATTGATCAAATTTCATAATCTAATTGAAACCAAACTTATTAAGGAGAAAACCATACGTCAAATTCTTTGTCATAGCATGAGCACGCAACACTTCCTTTAGAGTGAGTGTCCTTCTAGAAATGAAGTTCGACTCAACCTCACCTTCACCCAAAACTTGAGTGGTATGAGAATCACCAAGCATACAATTTTGGTTTCTTTATAAGAAGTATAAAGTTTGAACCAATTTTTATCATAACAAATGCACCTAGAGGCACCAGAATATACCCATCATCCTTCCAAAACTTCAACCAAATTAATTTCAGTTATCATCACCACAAGTGACTTCTTGGTAACATTGTCGTGAGAAATAGACCCTTTGTTCCCGAAATCGACAATTTCGAGCAATATGCCGACTTTTCTACAAACAAAGCATACATCATTGTGGTGTTGCGCATAATGGTAGTTTTGGTCTCTATTTCTTTGAATCGGGATTCCCCTATTTTTGTGAGAGAGTCGATTACCAAATTTTTTATTTTTCATGTTTCTCCTCTTAGTCCTCAATTGTGCATTATTTATCTTATATGGTTCTTTGGACATTCTATCACTAGAAATAAAATTTACTTTAGTGGTAGAATTTAGAATTTGGATTAGCATCAAGCATGAGCCCATCCTGAGTTCTCGCTTTTTCCTCCACCCGAATGCGAGTGACTAGAGTCTCCAAAGAAATCTCTTTTTGTTTGTGACGAAGAAAAAAGCCTTCTATGAAGTTGGAAGTTTGTCAATAATGTCAACAACGATAAGATTATCTTCAATTTTTATTCCTTCTGTTCTAACTTCACGGGCAATCACCATTTGAAAATCTTGAGTTTGTTCAGCTACTGATCTTCCATCTACCATTTGGAAACGAAAGAAGGGACTAGCGGCATACTTCTTTCCTCCTACCTCTTCGGTGTCATATTTTTTCTACAAAGCTTTCCAAATTTTCTTTGCGGTAGAGTAAGTATTCTCATAATAATCATAAAGTTGATAACATAGACAATTTGAAAGATGGAAGCGATAATCATACTCAATATTTTCCCATTTTTTCACCTTCTCTTCATGTTCTTTTCACTCTTGGTCGTTCAAAATGTATTTTCTTTGTATTCTTCTTTGTAATAATGTAGGTCACCTTCAAGAGATTGAGATAAAAGAGAACTTAGGTTTTCCAACGCTTAAAGTGAGCTCCCTTGAAACGGAATAGCTTGTTCAAATCATTAACTTTCTCAAATGCTTTCTCTCAACATCTATCATGAGTGCTGAGTCACCTTAAAATTGTTGGAATAATTACAATAATTTGCTTGAGATAGGGAACGAAAAAGGCTTAAGAAAATTAAAAAGTTAGGTAGCAATAGATCGAGGTGCAGCATTTGCTCTCTTTAAAGTAATTCAAGCTACTGTATGAGTCACTTCTCAACCTGTGCAACATGATCATGGACTTGTCACCCCCAAGATACAACAACCCAACTTTATTACGCCGTATAGCTCTCTCAATCTTGCACTAAAAATGAGAGTTCAAAGATCCACAAAATACACCATTATTTGCCCAAAACATAAAGTAAAAATATAAGAGCAAGATGAGAATAAAAGAAAATGGAAGATGGAAGTGTGTAGAGGTATGTGTTGAGAGACTCATACAAGCCTATACATAGGCTTAGAGAAATAAGGGTTAGTGGAATAGTGGAGTTATAAATATTATATAACTCTTAATAATATAAAGTCCAGTAAACACCCTCACTACTTCATATTAAACACCAAAATCAAAAAAAAAAATTTATTAAAATATCTAACACCATATAAGTGCCCATTTTTACTTAGCTTATTAAATCTTTTGTCTATTATACACATTAAGGAAGCATAATATGGTCTAGAAATGCAACATTGTGGATAAGACCAGGGAGACTGGTCAGTTTATTTTACTCATTCATTCAATTGATTACCATATCAGCCACTCTCTTTATTCATTGTCATCAAATTTCTTGGTGGCATAATTTACTCAATTTAAACAGTACACTGATTAAACTGCAATAATAACATTGCAATGTCTAACATTCATAAAGCATAATATTACACTGTCAGTTGAAGAAAATACATCACCTGAGCAAGAAACCCATTATGTAAGCTGCCAAGAATGCAATAAGCAATGTGTGTGTGTGTATAGCATACTTGGGTTAGGCCCTTTTACCTTTTTTTAAGCTCTATTGTACCCTTGTGAGGCTTTCTAGGCAGGTTTTCTAGACACCTGCTAGATTGGCATTGTTGTTGTCCCTTTTTAATTTGGAGCATGCCATTGGTCCATGTACAACAACAATTAGGTGTTTACTTTTCAACCGCATAGTTTGTTCGTAGTGACTCTTGAGATGCTTTTGAATTAATAAATGCAGGGGTTGTGGTCTTTGTTTGCTGAAGCCTGTAAATGTAGCTTAAACCTCCAGTGAAACTTGTGTTTTTGTAATGGTGTTGATTTTATCAGCTCGACTGCACTGTGCGGTCGAACCATCCACTTTTCATTCTTATACTTTTTGAGATCAATGACGCGAAATTACCACTTAACTTTTACGAAATTACCACTTGATTTTTCAAGAAAATCGATCGCACAAACTTGCTTGTGTGGTCGAGCTAATAAAATCAACACCTTTTGGTAATTTGAGCATTTGTAAAGACTTTTTGAAATTGTAACCATTTAGACTCTTATTTTACTAAAAAAAAAATTTATCAATAATGATGATCACTCATGCTTTGTTTCGTAAAGTGACCTTTTTGGTTCAATGTAGCTCAAGCATTCATCAAGACTATTGAAAATGTAATTGTTTAGGCATTTGTTTTACTAAAACCTTTTTGATCAAGAGGATGATCATTAAAGATTTGTTTTACAAGGAACCTTTGTGGTTTATAATAGTTTAAGTCTTTAGCAAGACTTTCGAAGTTTGTGATCATTTTAGATTTTTTTTTTTTTATTTTACCTATAAAATCCACCTACTCAAATTTTAGTCAAAAACACAATCGCAACAGTTAAATACGTAAATAAAATAAAATTAAAGTAAGAGCACAACAATTTAACATGGTTCGGCAATCTCTTTATCTACGTCCACCAACAAACTCACTACTTTATTAATCTTCAGTTACAACTTTAGTAAGAGAAAAGTTGCTAAACTCTCACAACCTCACAACCCGAAAGCCCTAATAAACTCAAAGCTCTCAACCTAACTCTAGTTGTAAGTTACCTCTCTACTTGACAACCTAATACACTCAAAGCTCTCATCTTAGCTCTAGTAGTAAACCCTTCTAGATTACAATATATATGGGAATTATGAGCATATCTCAAACCTTGTCTAACGCCCCATTTATATATAGAAGATTTTTCTAATACTTATAGGAAAAGGACAACATCATAGGAGACTATTACTACTACTTCTATTAAAACAAGCAACCATCCAATAGGAAACTACTACTATACTCCTACTAGAGTAAGAAACAATTAAGTCAAAATCCTAACAAATCTCCACCTTGGCTCAAACTCTCCACCTCATCATCAAATTTGACTTTCTTCTTTGGTTGGTGTGATCCTTTCTTTTCGTCTTCCCATTTCATCCGCTTATCTTCGAAGCAATCATTGTCTCATTGACCACCCCCGAGACGGTGTTGTCACATTTTGAAAATCGCAGCACGACACATATATACAACAAGAAAAATAACACCAATAAAAATTTTTATATCAATCATCAACCCTCAACAGGGGAGATACATCATTCTGATCTTGAATTAAACATTATACACAACGTAATATGCATGAATATTTACAAATAAATTTTTATTTTATTTTCTCATTAGTCTGAGGATGTGGACACGTACGTGACTTACATAAAATGATTTCTTCTGAACCTCAACTAACCAAACTATTTGTCTTGCCTACTACCTAAAATCATTGTATAATGAGAAGTGAGCTTTACAAGCTCAGTGAATTAAATTTACTAGAAGTATTCAATTTTATACTCCCAGTTACATCTTATAATTTAATTACTTCTAAAAATTCTTTCGATATTCATTCATCTTTTTCCTCAAATAATTCAATAACAATATTTGGTAATCACTACTCAATTTCAAAATTCCCCTATTACACAATCTCTTCTTATGTTACTCATCAGGCATATTTCCATATTTCTTCTTAGCATATTTGTCTCTATGTGAGACTCATTCCTCTATCAATAGATTTACAATCATAAATAGTACTTTAACACATCAAGTAATAATAATCAATATTTAAAGCAAATGCAATGCGTGAAGTAAAATGTTATTATTATTGGGAACATCTTTCCATATGTTGACATGTTTTTATCTTAGACCGGCTGCCTTCCCGGTTCTTTCATTCTCATTTAGACCAGTTGCCTTCCTTGTTCTTTTATTCTCATTTAGACTGGTTGCCCTCTTGGTTCTTTTATTTTTATTTAGACCAGCTGCCCTCCCGGTTCTTTTATTTCATGCATCTACATATGAATAATGATATGAATATGCATATGAATAATAAAATAAAAACAAGCATGTATTCAGACATTTAAACTACATATCTTGATTATTCTCAAATTATTATTTGAAAAATTCCACTCAATTGCTCTCCTCATAAATTATATCAGATCATCAAACATAGCTCGTCAAGATCCACTAAATTTCCTCTCCTCATAAATCATATCAAATCATCAACCATATCTCATCTAACTCACCACGTAGCACTTAGAGCTACCCGTGGATCACCTTCTTTCCTTTCGTACTCCTCTCAGCAATTTCCCCTAGTTGCTGATCGTCAACACCTGATATAATAGTTATATTAAATTTCTAATTTATTCTTCAATTCTTCATAATTCAAACCCTTTGAAAATTCTCACTTTGAATTCTGGGAAATTTCATGTATGCTAAATTTCAAAAATAAACTTCATGTTATTACCTTCTGTTTTTCTTAGAGCTTTCTGTGACTCTCTATAAAATTCTCCTGTAAACCCTTTCAAAATTTTACTCTTTCAACCTTTCTTTCGGTTCCCGAGTGTTTAAAGAAATAGAGTAATGGAATAGTAGTTGAAGGAAAACCAAACAGGATTTGATAAGTAATAAAATAAACTAAAGTTATAAATATACATATATGCAAAATTTTCAACAACACTCAGCGCTCCACCTCCCTTGTATTGTGCCAAGAAATTGTGGTGATGTATTATATGCAGCACCATAATTCTCTCTTGGCAACAGGTGCTGCCACCTATTGCCATGTTTTTTTTTTACTTTTACTTTTCTTTTTCTTCATGTTGTCCACGAATTTGTTTTTTCCATTTTCTTTGTAATTACGCCCTAACACATCCATTTTTTTAAGAATTCTTTTATTTAATACTAAATCCTTCACGTGTGTGTATATTATTTTAATTTCATGTCATATTTATCAAATTACTTCTTTACCCATACTTTAAGAACACAAGTATTACAATTCTACCCACCTTATAAGCAATTGTGAATAATATTTCTTCATAGTTGCCTCACGCTTTCACGTAATCTCTTCAACATCCTTATCCACCACAGAACTTGAACTAATTAATTTATTTTATTATACAAGACTTGTTCTTTCTGTCTAAAATTCTCACTGGTACTTGTATAAAAGTCGAATCTTTCTGAATTTCTATAGCTTGGCTCGAAATATTATGAGATTTATCAAGTAATCACTTTCATAAAAGTGAAACATGGAATATGTTATGTTACTGCTTCAACTCTGGAGGCAAATCTAGGCTATTCAGAACTAGCCCAGCTTTCTCAATAACCTCATAGGGTCCCACTTACCTCAGACTCAACTTTCCTTTCTTTTTTATCCTCAACATACATTTTTATGGAGACATTTTCAAATACACCCAATCACCTACTTGAAACTCAAGAGGTCTTCATCTATTATCAGTGTAGCTATTCGATTTACTTCGTGCTGCTTTAAGGTTCTCTCTAACCAGTTTGATTATCTTAGTTGTTAGCTTAATAATTTATGAACCAAATATATTTTTTTCTCCCACTTCTTCCCAACATACTGGAGTTTTGCACCTTCTACCCATCTGTTGATGATGAAAAGCTATATTAAATTGTAACTGTGTACCTGTGGCTTTCTGAAATCCTCTCCAAAACCAAGATGTAACTCTAGCATCTCTATTTGACACTATGCTTAATAGTATTCCTTACAACCTCACAATCTTAGCTACATACAGTTTAGCCAACTTTTTAGGATTCCAATTAGTTTTAATTAGAAGAAATTGAGATGACTTAGAAATTCTATCTACTATCACTTACACTATATTGTGATCTCTCTAGGTATGAAAAAATTCATAAACAAAATCCATACTCACATTTTTCTATGGTCATTCAAGCACAGGAAGAGACTGTAATAAGCCTGTTGAATGTCTATTCTCAAACTTCACTTACAGAAAAACCAAACATCTAGAAATATATTCAGCTACATCATCATGTGCCTCTCTTAATGTCTCCTTTCTCAACGTCGCATCATTAGAAACACAAATTCTATGTTCCAAGACCAGAATACGATCATTTCTAATTTTTGAATTCATATTGCTTTCTAGTAAGCACTCAATGCTTAATTTTTTCTATCTCTTCATTTCTACCTTGCATCTCTAACAAGAATTTTATTGTGGATGATTATACAACCATGTTTGCTAATAATGATTCTCTATCACTGATATTCAACTTCATTCTTATTTCTCTTAAATCTATCATCAATTTCACATCATGACTCTCAATAATAGTTAATCTTCTTGTAGATTTTCTACTCAATACATCTGTTACCACATTCTCCTTTCCTCGATGATAGTGAATTTATACAATCATAGTCACTAATCAACTCCATCCACCGCCTCTGTCTCAAATTCAACTCTCTCTGGATAGGTAAGTATGTCAACTCTTATGATCAGTGAATATCTCACAAGTGGCTCTATACAGATGATGTTTCTAAATCTTTAAAGCAAAGACTATGGTAGCCAACTCTAACTCATGTGTAGGGTAATTTCTCTCATTATTCCTCAATTTCTTATAAGCATATGCCATTATCTTCCCATGTTGCATCAACACACATCCCAACTCTTGATGGAATGCATCACTATATACTATAAATCCTTCATCACCAGAAGGAAGCACCCATACTGGAGCTATAGTCAATTTCTCCTTTAGTAATTGAAAACTTTTCTTACACTCTCCACACCATACAAATCTCACCTCTTTCCTAGTCAGTCTAGTCAACAATACTACAATAACAGAAAATTTCTAAAAGAATCTTCTATAATGACCAGCTAACCCCAAGAAGATTCTAATCTCAGTCACATTAGTTGGTCTCCCCCAACTTAACATTGCCTCTACCTTTTATGAATCAACTGTTATACCATCTCCAGCTATTACATGGCCCAAGAAAGTCATTTTATTCAGCCAAAATTTACATTTAGGGAATTATAGCATAAAATCTCTCTCCTCAAAATCTCCAACATAATTTCTAAATACTTTACATACTTTTCCTTAATCTTATAATACACTAAGATGTCATTAATGAACACAACCACAAAACTATCAAGAAACAGTTTAAACATTTTATTCATCAAGTCTATGAATGTTGCTGGAGCATTAATCTTAGGCACATCTCCCTCCTTTATCCTTAACTGGTGATAACCTGATCTCAGGTTTATCTTAGAAAATACTCCACTCCCTGCAACAGTTCAAACAAATCCTCCATCCTTGGAAAAAGATAATTTTATTAATGGTTATTTTATTCAGCTGTCTGAAATCTATACATAACCTTATCATTTCATCTTTCTTCTTCACAAACAATACAAAGGCTCTCCATGGTGAAACACTTGGTCGAATAAATTATTTGTCTAACAATTCTTAAAGTTGAACCTTTAGTTCTCTCAATTCAACATGTCTTATTCTATAGAGTGCTATTGAAATAGGTTCAGAAACCAGAATCTCATCCATGAAAAACTCAATCTCTCTACTATGAGGTAAATTAGACAACTCATCAAGAAATACATTAGAATAATCTTTCACCACTAAGATTTCTTCTAACTTCCTATTTTCCATTTTAGAATCCATTATGTATGCTAAACACTCCTCACAATCCTTCTTCAATCATCTATTAGTAGTCAGAGCAAAATAAGATAGTTCGAGAGTATCTTATTTTCTCCTTGAAAGTTAAACTCTTCATGTCCATATCTTGAATACTATATTTTTTCTAAAACAATCAACCATATTCAAATATAATGAATCAGCTTCAAATTCTCTATCACTGATACGAATCAAACAACTCTTGTAAACATTTATTGTTATCACTCTATCCCTAATGGGTACTTCAACAAAAATATTATGTATCAAAGGATTAATACATGCAGCAATAGACTTCACAAATACATTAGATGCAAAAGAATGGGTTGCATCAAGATCAACCAACATTGATATGTTCACCTTTTCTACATACAAAGCACCTCAAATTAGAACAATTATGGGATAAATATCTTCTTAGATTACACCTATAATACATTCTAGTATTTTTATCACGTTATCACATCCTCTAGGTAGTACACTCCCACATTTACAATAACTTCCAGTTCCCATAACCTATCTCTCAAATCTAAGGGTCCCACCGAATTACTCTGAGCTACAGAAGCAACAGATTCTGCTTATCTGTAACTCTGTACTAAAGTTCCCTGTGACAAGGAACGCCTCCTCTGGGTGGTCTCCTACCCAGCACACTCATACTGGTACCAGCTCTGGGTTCCTCAAATCTAAACCTCTTCCGCTAATTCCTCCTACCTCTAAATTCCATCACATCCTTCTCAATCTAAAGTGTTATATTCGCCAACGTAACATAATTCATATGCCTTGTGTAAATTAGTTTTGATTTAATCTCAAAATGTAATTCATCTATGAACCTCTTACACTTCTTCTCCTCTAGGTTTACCATTTCCGGTACAACCATTGACAAGACCACAAATCTGCTATCATACTGAGTCATAATCAATACATTTGCTTCAAATAAATAAAATCTCTCTTTTGTTGGGCTCTAAAGGTATATGGAAAGTATTTATCAAGGAAAACCTCCTTAAACCTATTCTAGGTTAAGGGTCTATCAACATATGCACTTACCCTGGAAAGAGTATCCTCTCATCATTCTAAAGCTTCTCCTTCTAACTCAAATGAAGCAAATGTGACCTTCTGCATGTTAGTCATTGGTAAAATATCAAATAATCTCTCTATATGTTTCACCCAAAACTCAGGCTTAAAAGGATTCATAGATCCTTTAAATAACAAGGCATTCAACTTAATATATCTAACAAAACAATCTCTCTGCATCTCGTGCATAAACTCACTTTTCTCCTTTTTAACTACCATTGCTGGATTTACAACAACCTCAGGCACAGCCCTAGCTTGTTCATCAAGTCTATGTTATAGGCTATCAAATCTATCATCTGTTACATTCATTTTCTCAAGAGCATGTGTAAGAGCTTATCTTAGCTCATCTCTTTCAACTTCAAATTCTCTCACACCTTTACTAATATCAATTATACTGTCAACACGTTCCCTTCTAAGAACCACAGATTCAGACTCAACCTCGACTTGTCAAAATATTGGGGGCCTACCACGGCCTCTCAAATCAACAACTCTAACTCTAACTCTAGCACGTCCTCGTGTCATCCTCAGACTATTCATTAAAATATAATTTATTTTAATCTTCCACTTTCTTACTTTTTATGCAGTCTATAGAATCATAAAACTTGGCTCTGATACCAAAATTGTAACGACCTATCCCGGGTTGGCCACCCCCGAGATGGTGTTGTCACATTTTGAAAATCCCAGCATAACACATATATACAACAAGAAAAATAACACCAACGAAAAATTTTACATCAATCCTCAACCCTCAACAGAGGAGATATATCATTCTGATCTTGACTTAAACATTTTATACAACATAATATGCATTAATATTTACAAATAATTTTTTATTTTATTTTCTCATTAGTCTGAGGATGTGGACACGTACATGGTCTACAAAAAATGATTTCGTCTGAACCTCAACTCACCAAACTATATGTCCTGCCTGCTACCTGAAATCATTGTACAATGAGGAGTGAGCTTCACAAGCTTAATGAATTCAATTTACTAGAAGTATTCAATTTTATACTCCCAGTTACATCTTATAATTTAATTACATCTAAAAATTCTTCCGATATTCATTCATCTTTTTCCTCAAATAATTCAGTAACAATATTCGGTAATCACTACTCAATTTCAAAATTCCCCTATTACACAATCTCTTCTTAACTTACTCATCAGGTATATTTCCATATTTTTTCCTTAGCATATTTGTCTCTCTGTGAGACTCATTCCTCTATCAATAGATTTACAATTATAAATATTACTTTAACATATCAAGCAATAACAATCAATATTTAAAGCAAATGCAATGCGTGAAGTTAAATGTTATTATTATTGGGAACATCTTCCCACATGTCGACATGTTTTTGTCTTAGACTGGCTGCCTTCTCGATTCTTTCATTCTCATTTAGACCGACTGCCTTCCTGGTTCTTATATTCTCATTTAGACCAGCTGCTTTCCTGGTTCTTTATTCTCATTTAGATCAGTTGCCCTCTCGGTTTTTTAATTTTATGTAGATTAGCTTCCCTCCCGGTTCTTTTATTTCATGCATATGCATATGAATAATGATATGAATATGCATATGAATAATAAAATAAAAACAAGCATGTATTTAGACATTTAAACTAGTTATCCTAATTATTCGAAAATTTTCACTAAATTCTTCTTCTCATAAATCATATCAAATCATCAACCATAGTTCGCCAAGATCCACTAAATTTCCTCTCCTTATAAATAATATCAAATCATCAACCATAACTCATCAAGAATTTCACTTATTGTCTTTATTATTAAATCGATTCATTATTCTAATAACATTATTTCTCATAAAATAATTCTCTACACATCCACTATTCCTATCATACCTATCAACCAACTTTTATCTATCACCAAATCATAAGTTAATGATTTATTCTAATATTATCACTATAAATTTCATATTTATCTTGATTACTTAAAGTAAATCTAACTCACCACGTAGTACTTAGAGCTACCCGTGGATCACCTTCTTGCCTTTCCTGCTCCTCTCAGTAATTTCCCCCAGTTGTTGATCGTCAACACCTGACATAATATTTATATTAAATTTCTAATTTTTTCTTCAATTCTTCATAATTCACACCCCTTGAAAATTTCTACTTTGAATTCCGGGAAATTTCATGTATGCTAAATTTCAAAAATAAACTTCATGTTATTACCTTCTGTTTTTCTTAGAGCTTTCTGTGACTCTATAAAATTCTCCCGTAAACCCTTTCAAAATTTTACTCTTTCAACCTTTCTTTCGGTTCCCGAGTGTTTAAAGAAATAGAGTAAATGAATAGTAGTTGAAGGAAAACCAAACTGGATTTGGTACGTAATAAAATAAACTAAAGTTATAAATATACATACATGCAAAATTTTCAACAACACTCAGCACTCCACCTCCCTTGTATTGTGCCACGAAATTATGGTGTTATATTACATGCAGCACCACAATTCTCTCTTGGCAACAAGTGCTGCCACATGTTGCCATGTTTGTTTTTTCATTTTCTTTATAATTCCGCCCCCACGCGTCCATTTTTTTAAAAAATTATTTTATTCAATACTAAATCCTTCACGTGTGTGTGTGTGTATATATATATATAATTTTAATTTCATGTCATATTTATCAAATTACTTCTTTACCCATACTTTAAGAACACAGGTATTACACAAGCTCTCTTCGTTCATGGTTCATGGTATCTCTCATCACTACCTTTGAACCATTAAGAACTTGTATCTCATCTTTATTAGCCTTTTCATTATCACTCTCCTTCGTTCTACTTAACTCCTCCAAGTCCTCCACCGTGGCCTTGACTTGCAATTGTGTGTGTTCTTCTTCCTCATTGTAGATGCACTCCTTATTTGAAAAATCTAAAGACTTGGATCTTGATCTTTCCTCCACCTTCCTTAAACTACTCCACTTGCTCACTTTGTTTGTCTCTTCTCTTGATATAATCACGAACAATTCTTCAAGCTCGAACACATTTGGCCTCTTCAACTTATCTCTCTCTGGAGGTATTGTGGGAACCTCCCCATCCATCCAAACTTCTTTGCCCACCATTAACATTATGATTATGTCATCTTCTTCTGGTGACAAGTACTTCATCTCTGTCAATATTTTACTCAACAAATTAGTGATTACGGAATTGAAAATGCTAATATTTATCATACCTTTTTCCATCTTCAATTCATCAAATAGCTCCATATTAATCATTCCTTTTTTTGTATTTTTTCCATCGGAACCATAGTTCAAATTTTAGGCAAAAATACAACCACAACAGTTAAATAGGAAAATAAAATATAGAGTAAAAGCACAATAATTTAACATAGTTTGGCAACCTCTTTACTTACGTCCACCAGCAAACTACTTTATTAATCTTCAGTTGCAACTTTAGGAAGAGTAAAGTTGCTAAACTCTCACAACCTCACAACCTGAAAGCCCCAATACACCCAAAGCTCTCAATCTATCTCTAGTTGTAAGTGTCCTCTCTAGTTGATAATCCAAAAACTCAATACACCCAAAGCTCTTATCTTAGCTCTAGTAATAAACTCTTCTAGTTTATTATGTATATGGGAATTATGGGTGTGTCTCAAACCTTCTCTAACACCCCTTTTATATAGAGGATGTTTTTATAATACTAATAGGAAAAAAACAACATACTACTACTATTACTCCTATTATAGCAAGCAATTATCTAATAGGAAACTACAACTATACTCCTACTAGAATAAGCAACGAAAAAACAACTACAAAATAGGAAACAATTTTTCTCAAACTAATTATAATTCTTTCTTGTGAGGAATTGAGTCAAAATCTTAACAGTTTTACTATATAACCTTTTTGATAAATGAGAAGTGATCATTCTTGCTTTGTTTTATAAATGAACTTTTTTATATATAATTTTGTGATTTAAATTTAGATTAAAACCTTTGTTTGTAACTTAGGTCCTTAAGATCCATTATCAAAGGGCTAGGATTTTGATATCCAAGCCATTTTCATGAGATAAGCCTTATAAAGGTTAAAGCTGCTCTTGTTTGAAAGAAATGGATCCATGGAGAATTGTACCAAAGCAAGGTGTTTGGGGCTGTAAGAAGGGGTAGTGAAACTTAAGTGAAAGTGGTGGCTAGTTATGATAATTTATGAAATTATTTTTAAAAAGGACCAACAATGCTTTGCCACGTGACCACAAAAACAAAAAGGTTCTTTAATAACTTTTACGTTATTTTACCTCCAGTTGGTAATACTATAATCGTCTTAGCTCTATATAGCGAAGACAGCAATGTCATCATCCCTTTGGAAATTTCTAGGAGTACAGAAAACATTACGTATTAAACGTCACAACCCAATAATAGTATGATCTCCATACCTAGTGTTGATGCCAAAAATGTGTGTGGATGAGCTGGAGGCCTATCTGCACCTGTACCTGCACAAGGAAAGGAAGAAGAGCTATGGGGTCGCCGGAGGGGTGCCTTTGGGGATGCTCCGATGCTTAAGTTAGGATAAAGCAAATGTCTATGGCGACTTGTTGTGTCGTTCCTCGTGCTGAAGAAAAAACTTGGGTTCCTGGAATGCATACCTGGCCCTTTTTATAGGGTTTTTCGGAGACGGTCTTCTGCTTGGGGCGGCAGTGATATGATCCCTAAAAGGCCCAGCTAGGCGGTTGGAAACCGTTCATTTAGGGCTTTACCTTGTTGGTTGATCAGGAGCCGTCCAAGTTTAAGGGCAGTTCTGCGACCTGACACCTCAACTTGGTTAGGTGATGATGTCTAGGAGGCCCAGCTAGGTGGCTGGAGACCGTTTGCTAGGGTTTTTGCCATGTTGGCTCAATCAAGAACCGTTCAAGTATCTGGGGCAGTCGGTTGCCCTGATCGGCCCAACATGGTTGGGGCATGATGGCCTGGAAGGCGGTGGTGACGTGGAGCCCAACTGGGGCGACTGAGCTTTGAAGGACGGTTTATAACCAGGGGCTGAGTTGTCCGATCCTGGGTTATCCACGTGTCCTCTCGTGATCCGTTGCCAGGAGGAGCCACATGTTGTCCTCTTATTAGAAGGGTAGTTTTTGGCAGTATCACAAGCCCCCCACTTCCTTGAGTACAATTTATGTGCTTAAGGAAGTACTTGTATGATTCGTGCTATATTTCTGGAGTGTTTATTAACTCTCTTAGAGTCTTAGAGTAGCGGGCCGAGGATCAATGGGGCAATTCCTCTCCTTAGGCCTTTTAGAGAATGGGCCGAGGACTTGTGGAGCAATCCATCTCCTCGGCCATGAATACCTTGAGTCCGAGGACTAGAGGAGCAATCCATCTCCTCGGACCATGAAGAGAATGGGCCGAGAACTTTTGGAGCAATCCATCTCCTCGGCTTTGAAGAGAATGGGCCGAGGACTTGTGGAGCAATCCATCTCCTCGGACCTTGAAGAGAATGGGCCGAGGACTTGTGGAGCAATCCATCTCCTCGACCATGAATACCTTGAGTCCGAGGTCTTATGGAGCAATTCATCTCCTCGGACCTTGAAGAGAATTAGCCGAGGACTTGTGGAGCAATCCATCTCCTCGGCCATGAATACCTTGAGTCCGAGGACTAGAGGAACAATCCATCTCCTCGGACCTTGAAGAGAATGGGCCGAGGACTTGTGGAGCAATCCATCTCCTTGGCTTTGAAGAGAATGGGCCGAGGACTTGTGGAGCTATGGGAGAGTGATCCACGTAAAAACGGCAGCTGAAATGACACGTGGCTTTCTTCGCACAAACAACGGGGCCTGGGAAATGATGATTTTCCTTGGAATTTTAAACAGTCGTTTTTAGGAAAATGGCGACCACCTCGGGGGGGCGTAATGTCCCTTGGGGAAGTGTGAAGGTCGCTTTGGGACTCTAAAGAGTCCCCTCGGCTTTCGCGATTGCATTAAATGGTCCTCGCGTGCCGTGACCCTTTTGCTATAAAATGGGGCATTAGCTTCCCTTTCTTCCTTACTCATTTCAAACCTGAGTTTGTGTTTTGAGAGAAATTTCTTGAGAGCCCTCGACCTTGTCCTATCTACTCTTAAGAGTCTTCGTTCTCGTCTTTTCAAAAGATAGACTATTTTTCTTGTCCGAGCGCGTCTACTTTGTGAGTCTTTGTCTTCTCTCCCAATTTTTTCTTGGAGTTTTGGTGATGGGGTTTTGAGTGATCGCGACGTTTCGAGGTCGTGAAGAGGGAGTGCTCTTTGACAAACATCGGATGTTTAGAAGGAGCTCAAGTCCGAACCCTTTGGACTTCAGTGAGTTCGTTTGTCTTTTATCTTTAATCATGTCTTCTTTGTTTGATACTAATCGCGATGGGCCTAGCAGTAGTGAGAACGGTAGGAGTAGTGTAGATGATACGAGTGGTGATAGTACCGAGGAGGTAGAGACATCCTCGTCCTCATCTGGGGGGAAGACTCCCGTGACAGTTGTGCCGAGGGCAGACCCCATGACACTGGTGCCATACGTCCCTTTGGAGGTGGGGAGGGAGTACGAAGAGGACTCCTCGTCCGGGGACGAAACGCTTAGGGCTTTGACTGATATTCGAGAGACTTCGGCTGGAGAGGAGAGAGAGAAGTGGAACTATACGGCCAATGAGATCCCTAGTCAACTGAGGGAGAAGGACTTAGAAGTAATATGGAAGACGTACCGCATCCCAAGCGAGTACGCCCTTCGGCTGGCCAAGGTGGGGGAAAGGGCCTGTGACGTCCTCCCTGACTGAGCCCCTTTTGAGCTCTGCGTGTATGAGCATCACATGCAAGTCGGGCTTCGGATTCCCCTTCACCCCTATTTTTGTACTATTCTTAAGTACTTTGATATAGCGCTGTGTCAGCTAGTGCCTAACTCGGTACGGCTGATCATGGCCTTTATCCGCGTTTGCTTGGAAGTAGGCAGGCCGATGACTATTGATATATTTAAGGCCCACTTCCTAATCAGCCGGCACGGCCAGACCGGATGAGTAGTTTTTAGTACCCGACCGAGGAGGAGGTTACTGAAGAAGACTCCTTCGTCGATCAAGAGGTGGAAGAAGAACTTCTTTTTCATCCAATCTGCTGAGGACTTCGGCCTACCTCGTGTGTGGAGTATGGATCGCACCCAGAAATGCAAGAAGGCAAGCCTTCTTCCGTACGAGCAGGAAACGGTGAATGTCATGGTGGCCTCGCCTTTGGATGTCGGAGTCCTCTACGACAATGAGGAATTGGCCCGATGAGGTCTCTGTTCTTCGTGCCCCGAGCCTTCGCTTGAGAGCGGTAAAGGCTTTAGTTTTACCTTTTGCTTCCTTTATTTTTCTTCTTTACTTGCATCGTATTCCTGTAATCCATACTTGTGTGATTTCCTTTATTTACATTGCTTGAGCAGAGATGGAGGCAGCTGCCCGTGCCCGAGAACATGCCAAGAAACTGGCTTTGGAGGAGAGGAGGTCGGCCCAATCTGAGAAGTAGATTACCTCGGGCTTGCGAACCAAGAAAAGGCCTCGGGCATCGTCTCCTACTCCAATCGACCTGGAAACTCCCCCGAGGCAGCCCTCCCAGTCCGAGAGTCTCTAGTGCTGCTCCGCCAATCCCAGTGACTGTTGGGCCCTCAATTGTCCCTGGCGCCAGCCAAGGGGCTGCTTCTAAGGCCCTGATCTTCGTGCCCAACTGGGCTCTGAGGATGGATGATTCCGTCTTCGCACATCCTCGGGTGGCGAGGGAACATCTTCTTAAAGGCACTCCTCGGGACGTTGCTGAGCTGGGCAGGAAAACCATGGACTCCCTCTGTGCGGCTACTGAGGCGTTGGCGTCCCAAGTAAGCTTCTTTTAACGTCACTTTCTTTCTTCTTTTTTTTTTGATATCACGGAGTTTTTATCTAACATTCCTCATCTGGTTCCAGTTGGGCCTCATCATCGGCACGGCCACTCGGTGCTGCATGGAGACAGCCGATCTCCTTGGCCGTACTCAGCGTCAGCTGGAGGAGAAGACAGAGGCCCTTCGCCAGGTGCAGGTTTCGCTGGATTCAGTCAATCTGGCTAGGGCTGAAGCCTAGACCCATGCTCGGGTCGTTGCTGAGGAGACGGAGGCTCGCCTTTGTGCTGCGATGGAGAAGGTTGAGGCTCGCCTTCGTGCCGCTATGGAGAAGGCTGAGGTTCGTCATCGGGCGGCTGTTGAGGAGGCCTTAGCGAATTTTTCAGAGTTCGGAGGCCTATAATCTGGCTGTGGTTTCCGAGGGCGGCCAGTAGTACCTTATGGGTTTCAGGGATGCCAAGGCGAAGGCCGAGGCCATGTACCTGGAGCTTGATTTTTCTAGATTGGACCTGCTGGGATCCGAGGACGAAGAGGTGCTGGCCTCAGATTAAGAGCATGCCAAAGAACAGGACCAAGCCAGAGGACATGAAGAACGTCCAGGCACAGGGTCCCCTGCCCTTGGAGGAGACTATCCGGACTTAAGTTGAGAGCAGTTCGCCACAGTGTACTTCGATCTGGCCCAGCCAGAATTTTTGTTTAGTTGTCATATACTCTGAGGCCGTTAGTGCCCATTTTGCCTTAACATAATTTTGTTCAAAGAAGTTGTAATGAAAGTTCCTTTTTATCAAACGAGACTTGCTTACATATGAGTCTATATGTTTACACTCTTTATACTTATGCTATCTTTAGGGTGCGTTTATTGGTAAAAACGTCGAAGATATTCCGCATTCCAAGTGTGGGGGATGGGCTTCCCGTTTAGCTCCTCGAGTTCAAAATTACCGGGGCGACATACCTTTTTGATTCGATATGGTCCTTCCCAGGTTGTGACCAACTTTCCTGATTCTCGAGGTCGGGATACTTCGTTCTTCCTTATGACGAGGTCATGGAGCAAAAAGTGTCTTCCTCTTACTCTTGAACTGAAGTACCTAGCAGCGCGCTGTTGATAGGCTGCTAATCGAATTTGGGCTTTGTCCCGGGCCTCATCGAGGAGATCAGCATTCATACTCAAGGCTTCTTCATTGCTCCGTTCCTCGAAGCTCTGTATCCGGAGCGAGGGTACTCCTATCTCTAAAGGAAATACGGCCTTCGACCCAAAGATCATGAAAAAAGGGGTTTCTCCGGTTGGTGCTCGAGCTGTAGTTCGATAGGCCCAAAGTATGTTGGGCAAATGGCTCGTCCACTGTTTGTCTGTTGTGTCTAGGCTCCTCTTGATGCCTTGGAGAAGTGTTCAGTTGGTGACCTCGGCTTGCCCATTAGCTTGGGGGTATCCCACCAAGGAGAAGCGATGCTCAATATGCAATTCCTCACAGAATGTTTTGAACCGAACACTGTCAAACTGTTTGCCATTATCAGTTACCAATACTCGAGGTACTCCGAAACGACACACGATCGACTTCCAAACGAAACTTCGGGCCTGATGATCGGTGATACTGGCCAAGCGCTTGGCTTCTACCCACTTTGTAAAATAGTCGATTGCCACTATGAGATACTTCCACTGGCCGGTTGCTCTGGGGAAAGGTCTGAGAAGGTCCATTCCCCACATAGCAAAGGGAAGCGGACTGATGATTGGATTGAAGAGAGTTGCTGGTCGATGCGATGTGACGACGAACTGTTGGCAGCTTTTACATTTTTTAACCAACTCCATGGCTTCTTCCCTCATTCTGGGCCAATAGTACCCCTGGCGAAGGATCTTGAATGCCAAGGCCCTTCCTCCAAGGTAATTTCCACATATTCCTTCATGGACTTCTCAGAGAGCATAGTTAGCTTCGGTTGGATCGAGACATTTTAAGTAGGGCATTGTGAGACCTCTTTTATACAACTGACCATCCAAGATAGCGTATCGCGTTACCCGAGACATAACCTTCCGAGCTTCGTGTTTGTTATCCGGAAGCTTACCATCACGCAGATACTCGAGAAGAGGACTCATCCATGTTTCTTGACCATCCACAGGTAATACCATAGTTTCAGCGATGCTGGGCGCGACAAGTGTTTCGAGATAAACTGCCTGCCTTGGTTCAAATGGGCAGGATGATGCGAGACAGACTAAGGAGTCAACCTTCGAATTCTCGGCTCGTGGAATTTGGCTAATACGGAATACTTTGAACTGCTCGACCAGTGCTTTGGCTTTTACAAGATAACAAGTGATCCTTTCCCCTCGGGCCTCGAACTCTCCGTTGATCTGGTTTACTACCAACTGAGAATCGCTGTAGGCATTTAGAATTTTTACGGAAAGTACCTGGGCTAGCTTCATGCCTGCGAGTAGAGCCTCATACTCGACCTCGTTGTTGGATGCCTTAAACTCAAACCTCAAGGCGTATTCAATGGTGAAGTTGTCCGAACCGCTTATGATGAGTCCGGCTCCACTTCCAGTGTCGGTGGATGAGCCATCGACATGGAGGGTCCATTGCAGGAACATACTTGGCTCTTCACTTGTCTGAGGTGGTTCTTCTGATGGTGGTAGGGTGGTTTCCATGATAAAATCGGCTAAGGCTTGGGCTTTTATAGCTACCCGAGGCCGTTAACGAATGTTGAACTCGCCGAGTTCTATTGACCATTTAACCATTCTGTCGGAAATATCAGGTTTGTGGAGTACTTGCCGAAGGGGTTGGTTGGTGAGGAGAGTGATGGTGTGTGCTTGAAAGTACGGCTGGAGCTTCCGGGCCGGGATCAAGAGAGCATACACTATTTTTTCCACAGGAAGATACTGTGTTTCGGCATCATGGAGCACCTGGCTTACATAGTACACTGGCTTCTGTATTCCTTCTTCCTCCCGAATTAGAACGGAAGCCACTACTTCGGGTCCAGCCGAGAGATACAAGAAGAGTTCTTCTCCAGCCATAGGTTTGGTGAGAACGGGGGATGTACCCAAATATCTTTTCAACTCTGTGAATGCTTCCTGACAATCGGAAGACCAAACAAAATCCTTGGCCTTTCGGATGGCTTTAAAGAAGGGGAGACACTTCTCGGCTGATTTTGACATGAACCGACTCAAAGCTGATATTCTTCTGGTGAGTCGTTGGACTTCTCTTACGGTCTGTGGCGGGTTTATGGTGAGAATGGCATCTATTTTTTTCGGGTTTGCTTCTATGCCTCTGTGAGTTACTATAAACCTTAGAAATTTCCCTCCAGTGACTCCGAAAGCGCACTTAGTGGGATTCAACTTCATTTGGTGATGACAAAGGACATCAAAAGCTTCTTGTAGATCAACCTCGTGGTCATAGGCCTTGATACTTTTAACCAGCATGTCTTCGACATATACTTCTATATTCTGCCCTATCTATCTTTGGAAAATTTTGTTCACTAGCCTCTGGTAGGTGGCTCCGGCATTTTTTAAACCGAAAGGCATGACCCTGTAGCAGTAGAGTCCTTGTTCTGTAATGAACGCCGTTTTTTCTCGGTCTGGTCGATGCATGAGGATCTGATTATACCCTGAACAGGCATCCATGAAGGTCAGCAACTCATGTCCTGACATTGTGTCGACAAGTTGATCGATCCTCGGTAGTGAAAAACTATCTTTTGGACAGGCTTTATTGAGGTCCGAGAAATCAATGCAAATCCACCACTTGCCGTTTGCCTTCTTTACCATTACAACATTAGATACCCAGTCTGGATAACTTACTTCCCAGATGAACTTGGCTGAAAGTAATTCGTCTACTTCGGCTCGAACAGTTGCCTGCCGCTCCGAAGCAAATGACATTTTCTTTTGGATGACTGGTTTGTGGTTTGGATCCACACTCAATCTGTGAACTATAACATCTGGGCCGATCCCAGGCATATCGGCTACGGTCCAAGCAAATAGATCTTGGTTTGCCCGAAGGAGGGCGAGCAAGGACTCCTTGAGGGTTTCTGGTAGGTTTGAGTCAATTTGAATGGTTCGGGTGCTACCTTCATTGAGGGGGACAGTAGTTAATTCTTCCATCGGTTGGCCCGTTGGGTGGCTCCCTTCATCTCTAAGGTCATCTAGCTCAAGTGGGAGAGCTTCCGCCTTCTTGCCTTCTCGTACTGTGCTGAGATAATAGGACCTTGAGACTTGTTGATCTCCTTTGATTTCACCTACTCTTTCCTCAGTGGGAAATTTAATTTTGAGATGATGAGTGGAGACAATGGCTCGGAGTTTGTTCAGTGTTGGTCGCTCGAGTATCATGTTGTAAGACGACAGCTGCCAAACGATCAAAAAAGTAGTTTGCACAGTTGTCGCCCGGGGGGCCGTCCCTGCAGTCACTGGAAGGGTTATACTGCCCTCTGTAAAGACTGGTCCTCCCGAGAAGTCATAGAGTGGGGTAGAGACCGACTCTAATTAGGAGTCCCCCAGTTGCATCTGTCGAAAAGCATCATAGAATTGAATGTCGGCTGAGCTCTTGTTATCGACCAAAACTCGCCTAATCTCGTGATTGGCCACGCCACGAGGAGGGAAATTACGACAGTATCATCGTGCGGAGTCTGAATCCCTTGTAAGTCTTCGTCTGAAAAGGAAACAAGCTCACCCGTTTTGTGTCATTTACGGGGTCCAGAGACAGAAGCTATCGACCTGGCGTAAGACTTCCCACTATTACCATACCTGCCCCCAGCTGCGGGCGGCAAATGGTCTTAATGATTTTTACCGTGGGGGCTTCCGCTTTCTTTTAACTTGGCTCCCCGTGGTTTGGCTCGGGGCTTTTCTGGACTTGTCGCGCAGGCCTGTTTCGTTCGAGGGGGCGTTCAGGGCTTCTTCGGGGGCGCTCCGCAAATCTTTCCATTCGTGGCCTAGTGAACTCTTTTAAATACCCTCTGTTAATGAGGGCCTCGATCTGGTTTTTAAGTGCTTTGCATTCTTCGATATCATGGCCGTAGTTTCTGTGGAACCTACACCAGGTGTTTCGGTCGGGATTGAGGTTTGGTGGAGACCCCTGTCATGGACTTGCATCAAGACGTTAGTCCTAGATGCATTCAATAGAGTGTAGTTGTCAGATGACCCCGAGGTCCTGGAGTTGGTTCCGAAGGTCTTGAGAGCTCGAGGTCCGTTATCGAAAAACCTTGGGGCTCCGGGTCTTTCGTCACGGAATGGCCGTTTCACTGGCTCACGGCACGGACTAGCGGGACCTCTCTTCCTTCTCTCCGCGTCTCTCTCTCGCTCTCTGTGGAACACCTGGTCATCTTCTGCTAGCATGTATTTTTCGGTGCGAGCCAAAACTTCACTCATGTCCTCGGGTGGGCGTCTGGTTAGCTTTGAACTGAAGGTCCCGGATCTTAACCCATTCTTGAATGCAAGCAGCTGAACACTAGGATCAAGGTCTGGGATCTCCCAAGCGGCGGCGTTGAACCTTGAAATGTAAGCCCGGAGTTTTTTGCCTTTTAGCTGGACAATGTTGAATAATGACTTCAAGGTTTTCTTCGGTCCCTTGCTACTGATGAAATGAGAGGCGAAGGCATAGCTCAGCTCTTTGAAGGTATAGATACCTCCGGGTTTCAAACGGGCGTACCACGTTCCAATTGCCTTTTCTAGAGTCAGGGGAAACGTTCTACACATCACAGGGTCGGAGTGTCTGTGGAGGGTTATTGTCGTTTGGTAGTGTTGGAGGTGATCCAAAGGGTCAGTTGAGCCATTATATGGTTTAATTTGTGGCATGCGAAAGTTCGGTGGGAGGGGGCCTTCGAGGACCTCCTGAGCGAAAGGTGGGTCATGTACATCGAGTTCGTCTACAATGTTGTGGCCACGTCGTCTGAACGCCTCATTGATTTGTTCCTCTATATCCCCGATCCGTTTACCGAGGCCTTCGTTGTTTCTAGACGAAAGACTTCCCCCAGACCTGGCCACGCGAGGCGAGGGTGGTGCGATCACCGAGCAGCCCTCGATTGGTGGTTGGCGGGCCAAACCATTAGAACTTGGTTCTGGCTGCAAAAGTGGTGGTGGTGCATGTTGGGCTCTTCCACGGACTTCAACGGCTAAGTTGGCCACTAGTTTTGAGAGTTCCACGAATTGGGCCTGGAGACTGACTACGTTAGGTTGGGCCTCCGGTTCGGCCGAAGAACTGGCGTCAGACCTCATTACTCCTTCGCCACGGTCCCTTGCGGGGGTTTTGGGTGGCATGACAACAAATGAGTTCTCTGTGTTTCTTCGTTGTTACTACCAACGAAAGATGTGTTTCCCACAAACGGCGCCAATCTATTGATGCCAAAAATGTGCGTGGATGAGCTGGAGGCCTATCTGCACCTGTACCTGCACAAGGAAAGGAAGGGGTTATGAAATCGCCGGAGGGGTGCCTCCAGGGATGCTCCGGTGCTTAAGTTAGGATAAAGCAAATGTCTATGGCGACTTGTCGTGTCGTTCCTCATGCTGAAGAAAAAACTTGGGCTCCTAGAATGCATACCTGGCCCTTTTTATAGGGTTTTTCGGAAACGATCTTCTGCCTGGGGTGGCAATGATATGATGCCCAAGAAGCCCAGCTAGGCGGTTGGAGACCGTTCATTTAGGGCTTTACCTTGTTGGTTGATCAGAAGTCGTCCAAGTCTAAAGGCGGTTCTGCGACCTGACACCTTAACTTGGTTAAATAATGATGCCTAGGAGGCCCAGCTAGGTGGCTGGAGACCTTTTGCTAAGGCTTTTGCCTTGTTGGCTCAATCAAGAACCGTTCAAGTATCTAGGGCAGTCTATTGCCCTGACGACCCAACATGACTGAGGCATGATGACCTGGAAGGCGGTGGTGACGTGGAGCCCAACTGAAGCGACTGAGCTTTGAAGGGCGATTTATGACCAAGGGCTGAGTTGTCCTCTTATTAGAAGGGTAGTTTTTGGTAGTATCACCTAGCATTCAATCTGCATAGCATATACCAAATGCCCTCAGGCAAATTCACCACTCTGCTGACTTCGCTTATACATGAGCTCAGTTAACCCATCTGTGCTCTTTAGCGTAAAAGTAATGTAAAGGACAACTAAAATTCTTCACAATAGGCATTATGAAGCGAGAACCAACTAACAAATAAAACGCAGAAAACAGAAAAGAAAAAGAAAAAGAATATATATCCCTTCAAAAAACTACATATCTATTGTATGACAAAATTTGAGTAACATTTAAGAAAAAGATCAAAAAAACTTGCTGCAAGTATTTGGTCATCAACATTGGGAACAATGAAACTAAAGCTCTCATAATCAAGAAAAAAATTGTAACATTGGGTCACCACAAGGACTTCAAGCCACTACCACCGCCACTGCCATTGGGACATCAATATCAGTTGTTGGTAACACAGATGATGGCATGCTGTATTCCTCGTCCTCCTTGGGAGAATTGATTGTGACTAGATCAGGCAATGGAGTTGTAGGACCAACCTTCCCCTTAGGATCCCACTCAAGCATGATCTTGACCTTGATACCAAGTACACCCTGCATGACAAAAGCTTCAATCACAATGACAATCTCAAAGAGAAAGGTATAGAAGAAGAACACAAGTAGACTACGCCAGGGGGCAAACCTGTCTCAAAAGAACATGCCTAACAGCAGAGTCAATATATTCATTGACTGGCTGACCAGAAGAGATCATATATCCATCCTTAAACTTCATGGATTTGGCACGCTGTGCTCTCAGCTTTCCACTAACAATCACCTGTTTACCCAATGACACTTAGCATAAGCACAACACAATTGGTGAAATCATTGAAAAAAGAAAATACTCAACGAGATAGCTTAGGAACCTAAAATAAAAAAACTTTAAATGTATAAACAAACCTCACATCCTTTTGCACCACTTTCCATGATAAATCTCAAGACACCATAGCAGGCCCTAAAAGAGGATGACAAAAATCCAAACAGATCATTTCTCTCGTAAACAAAACTTTAATGACAAACAAGAAAAGGAAAAGAAGTTTGCTTCCATTGTGAGTTAAAGATCTTTCTTTGACTGAAACATCATCAACAAAAGCATTGATTACAAAGGTAAAAGTCCTAACTATGATTTTTCTTATAGTTAAAGGTCCAAGATATTGTTATAAAATACTATTTGAACCAGTCTTCAAAAAGAAACAGAAACATTGGCAGCCACAGAAACTTTCATGGCATCAAAGCCACAAAATTGAGCTCAAGTAAAAAAGCAAAAAGCAAAATGAACACCATGCAACAGCCGCTATGCACTGGGATTAAATACAAAATTCTAGAAAAGATAGTCCATTAATTACCCGCTCAGAAGCAATATCTATAAGACCAAACATTAATTTAAATTATCATTTGAATATTCATGAATGAACTAAGCCACAATAAACAAATTATCCACAAAAAAGAAAGGAGGTGAGAGCATGAAGTCAAAGCAATACCAGAACTAGAGTTTGTTTCAAGTGCATGTCAACACACACAGGTGATGAAATACATCATCATACGGGAAAGAAGAATGCAAGCTGCTCATTAGAAGCATTGCAGACACTTTTAGATTTGCTTTATGATAACAACAGCTACATACACAGAAGATAAGAACGGAATAGGAAGTGTAGCACCCTTAAGCTTACTGCATGAAAATCATAACATTTCACAAGCATGATGGCATGAAGGAGCTTAATTAATTTTGTGATCTTCCGACACAAAATGGGTATAGAAATAACCTATTTGTTTTATAGATCACAAACCAGATATTATAGGACCGGATAACCAGATACAACAGATTATTTAGAAAGTAAGGCTACACATGACAAAATAACAATCCATTTCAACACCTCCACAGCAATGCAAAAATTTAAACTATGGTCCTCCATATAGAAATTTAAATTATCATTTGCATATTCTTAAGCATACTACACTCGCAACAAACAAAACATCCACACTAAAGAAGAGGAAAAAAAGAGACGACATTAAAGCAATGCATAACTATAGTTTGTTTCAAGTGCAATGACTACACAAACAAGTGATGAAATACTTCACCATACAGGAAAAAGAACACAGTTTAATTATTAGTAGAAGTGTTGTGGACAGAGTTTGGTTTGCTTTATAATAACGACAGCAACAAACACACATGATTAGACACCAGATAACATAAGAACAAAATTGGAAGTGTAGCCTCCTCAAGTTTACTGCATGAAGCCACTGCATTTCACAAGAATGATTGCATGGAGAAGCTTAATTAATTTTGTCATCTTCCGACACAAAATAGGTATAGAAATAACCTATTTGCTTTATAGATGACAAACCAAAAACTATAGGTCCGGATAACCAAGCACAGTGGATTATTTAGAAAGCAAGCCTACACATAACAAAAGAATCATTCTATTTGCCCCTCCATCTCGCAACCTCTTTCATACAACCAAAAATTCAGCCTCACATTTTGAATAAAACAGGGCAAATAGAGTAGTGAATGAAACTTGGCACTTTTTAATAAACATTGACAACACAAGTTTGAGCCAGGGAGCCAGCGAGGTGTAAGGTGACATGTGGGAGTGTAGGCTGAATGTGCATCAGAAAAAGAAATTAAGATTTGCAAAGTGTGCCCTCTCAGAGTTTACTGCATGAAAATCAGTGCATTTCATAAGGATGATGATGAGGAAGGGCTTAACTAATTTTGTCATCTTCCGACACAAATCTGGTAGGGAAATACCAATCTGCTTTATAGATGACACACATTCAAGAAAAAGAAAGTCCCAACTCCCACCCATTAAAACAAGGAAAGGCATATGAAGCATTAAAAGAAGGAAAGTCCCAAACAAATTACTTCAAGCAAACAGACAGACTGTAAAACATACACTTTAAGTGGTGATAATGGCAATTTACCATCAAAAATTATATCACGAGGAATGTGACAGTCATTCCTCAGACTATAGAGAACAGATGGAATAAAAAATATCGCCATCCTTAGACACGGGACAGGTATTCATAGGTAACCAACTCGCTGTAAAGATGACTTAAGAAAGTAAAACGTGTAATCAAGGTTAACATACCAGCATGTTGAGAAAAGAAAAAGGCAAAACATAATAACCAACATATAAAAATAATAAATATGTATCAATAGTAGAAACAAGAACAATGCAAGCACCAAAAAGATAAATGTTATTAAATCCCATAATTAAGAGTTCACTAGATGCAATCCCAATCAGTGACCCATAAGGGAGGCACAATGCTCAAAGGTATCACAGTATAATTTACCTTCGAACAGCAAGGCCTCCAAGGAGCTTGTAGCGCAAGGACTCTGCCTGAGCAATGGCACAAAGACCTCTATTGTTAACTTTCTCAGCATAAAGTTCAACACTATTTTCTGGAAACTTGAACCTTTTCTGAACAACAGAAGTCAGCTCTCTAATCCTTCTACCTTTGTCGCCTGACACGCAAAAAAAGATTTTTTCTTAACATAGGAAAAGCAAAAATAAAGGCTCTATTTGATTAATCAGAAAACTAAAATAAGAATGTGAAGCATAAATCTGAAATATTGTATAAGGTAAAATCTAAAATATTATTTTCAGAATATTGCACTATGTCAAAATGTACTTCCATTTCATTTGCCATTTTCTCTCAACAACATGGCTGATCCAATGCTATGATAGGTTGCTGGAAACAAGGGAAGATTAAACAAAAGGACTACCAACATTACATTTTTTATATTTTTCACATTGACCAACTTCATAGCAGCTCAAGGGTGGATCCAAAGACCCTAAATATTGAAGATTTACCAAGAACATTCTGAGTACGGGTTGCTCTAATGATGATCTCAGTGCGCATCGGAGTAACCCTAACTTCCACCCCAGAGTATCCATCCTCGGCCAGCTCTCTGGTCAGTACCTCGTTCAGCTCAGCAAAGAACACTCCATCAGCAACAAACTGGAAAAAGAACATTAAAAAGCAAATAGATCATAAACATGACCAAAAGGAGAAATCCTCCATTTGGAGGATGAAAAATAATAGTGCAAGAAAAATAAAAGTTTTTTATCCAAAGATTTTCCACCAGCACAACCCAAGGGCAAAAAAATAGAAGACAACCATGAAATAAAGCTGTGTTTAAAAGACATTTTAACATTAAGTAGGTCTTCCATTTCTTTTGCAACCAATTGTAACTTGCATGTTAGATCCACGCAAACATAAAATCCTCTTACTTCTCATTAACCAAACATAACATAAAAAGAGACAACCAGAACAGATAATTCAATGCAAACAGAAATTTCTTCGCTAAATCAAACAAGATGCTTCACTAGTTAGCTGTGTAATCACCCTACATTTCAGTTCTTAACACAACTATTAAGACAAAATTATGTAAATCTCTGGCCAAGTTACACCATGTATTCCACTTTTCACGACCCACCATTAAAAAACACGATAGAAAATTTGTACTTCCTTTTTGTCATTTTCAGATTTCTCAGAAACTATTAAGCTAAGTCGATGTAAGTTTGAGTGTGAGCGCGTAACTTACTTTGCGCTTCTTGCTGATCTGAGTAGTCATGTTTTGGATGATCAAAGAAATGAGACTCCAACACTTGAGCTAGAATTTGAGCTTCTTCCGCCCTTAGATCACCTCGTCCTCAAAACCCTAATGCTTAATATATAGGCAAAGAACCGTACTTTTATTTCCAATTTTACCCTCACACAAAATATACTATTTCCAATACATCCTTATATCCGAAAAAAATTAATAAAACTACTTTTAAAAAATTATTTTAATCTTTCTAAAAAAAAAAAAAAAAAAACTTCGACACCATAATCATTTCTTGGTTTTGCTATTTCGAGGAGCTATTGCTTTTTCACCTGTGCATGGATTTGTTTTTAAATTATTTTTTATATATGTTTCCTTTTTTCAATTGTTATCACTTTTTTCCATCAAATGAGTAAATTTCTTAATTTTAAAATAAGTTTCTCTCAATTTATGAAACAACAGTATTATATCCATACTAAGAAAAAAAGTAACATTAAAAGTGAAACCAAGCAGGCTTATTTGAATCTATTTTTTTCTTTTGTTTAGCACTATGTCACCAAAGTTGCATAAAAAATCTTTTTTTTTATTTGCTATAGATATCATTTCTCTCAAATTTGTTAAATAAAAAATTTGATAAAAACTAGTGGATGTTATCTGTTGATTTATAGGAATCTAATAGTCAATATTTCATTAATCATAGCATTTCCATTGAATTCATTCTTTCTCTTCATAGATTTACATGCATAAATGTGCATCAAAAGATGAACCGTTGATTGTATTAAGTACATCATTACCAAAGCGAGAATGTAAATGTTGAAATACCAAACTCACACACTTGAATGGAAGTGAACATGTCCCTTCAATCACAACTTATAGGATCCAATTACACACACACACACATATATATATATATATTGAATGTTCCCGACATACAAAGGAGATGTATGTCATGCTAATCAAAACGACACACCTAGTATTGTGGAGCTCAATAGTTATTTTGATCACGAGTTTAATCAGGATTTTTTCCTTAATATGGTAGTTAAAAATCTTAATTCTTAAAATGAGGTTGTTTTAAATTTATCTTATAAGATAAAATATTTTTTTTATCACATCACCAAATTAAAAAAAAAAAAATTATACTTATAGTCCCTAACATCACCTTTTTCTTTTGGCTCCACTTCCTCTTAATTCAATTTGACTTCAATTTCTTTCCCATCAATCAGGTATTCCCATGTGGCCGCTAACATTAAACAAAACCAGTCCATTTTCTAATCTCTCTCACTTCATCTCTCCTCACTTATGAATCTCCTCATCTCTCTTCGTCTCACTCTGCTCTAGTGCAATGGCCACTTTCGGCACAACACCATTGTCTTCTTCTAGCATTGGCATCATCATGTCTCCTTCCAACGAGCTTCCACGCAAGAATATCTATTACGTCATCGTAAACCTCTCTCTCACCTCTTCTCTTTTCTTTTCTCTTCCGTCACAGACTAATGCAGCCGTCGACGACCAAGCAACCTTCTAGGTCGTTTTGTCTTTCTTTCTTTTTTTTGGCTATGTATGATCAATTAAATGATTATATAGCTCTATTATTTTTATTTTAGGTCTACTTCTTTGCTTTACATCGCCATCAACAGCCAATTAATCTCCTAGGTCGTAAACTTCTCTCTTTTTTCGTCCACGTTCTTTTTGGTTACTTGTAGTCATATAACGTGAGTTTCTCATTAGCTATATAAGCTTACATTGTTAACAAAAAATTTGAAGTGTGCTACATTTTCAGGCTTGATTTTCCAACCGAAAAAATGAAAGAAATAATTAAGAGAGTAAGACTATAGGACATAACTATTTTGTTCAATAAACTTCATAGAGGTTAATTGAGGATGACTTCCTTGAAACATTGTCTCAAAACTCAGCCTTAAAATTAGTCTGCAACCACCCAAATTTTTTATTGTGTATCCAATTTATTTCTTTTTGAAATCCCAAACTAAAGCTGAGCAACTTTAGCAAAATTTTTCTTGTCAGCTAGTGGTTTAAAAATGCTAGAACAAAACATTAAACACCATTAATTCCAATTTTGGTCATTTTTATATGCTTAGTCCTACCATATTTTTCTAGTTGTTTATTTAATCATTTTGTACTATATGTGCCAACACGCCAAAAAGATATATTTTTAAAAAAAAAAACAAATAAAAGCTATTAGTGATCCCTGTTAGATATGTTGTGTCTCAATTTGGTCCCTGTCAAATTAATTGAACCAAATTTGTCTCTATTAAATACAAGGTGCATCAATGTTGCCCTTTTCCTCACAACCATTAATAGACCCAAATGCATGTCTCTCATATGCGACTCACATGCCTTCACTAACAGAGATATACACTCAAATCTCCTATTTTCACGATCAAACACCCCCTCTGCATCATTTCTTCTTCTCCTTCTTTAACCCTAACTTCTTTAACCCAAAAGAAAAAGATATACCTAATACAATAAAGTTTTAATTTTAAATAGTAGTTTAATCCTATTTCTACTAGTTCTTTGTAACAATGGATAACGTTCTTGAAATCGAAGCAAAATATAACCCATAAGCCATTAAAGATTGGTATTTCCATGAATCAGATAAGAAAGACAAGCCCCACATTAGAGCTACTGATTTGATACTGAAAGCAAATAAACATCTTAAGTTTTTAGGTTGGGTCTTATGGTCTAGAATGAAGGGAACGAGGCGTGAATTGCATTATACTCCCTCCACTGAAAAGTTTTATTACTCACTAAGAACAACTTGCAAAGACTGCATTGATGAAAGAGTAGAAGGAGGAGGAAGAGGAGGGCCTCTATGCATCACTTCTTTTTCTCCCAATAATTATTTGCCTCAAGAAACTTCTGTTTCTTCAAATTTAAGGCAACCCAAAACTTTCTGAATTGCTGCCAAGAAAAATAATGAGAAAAGACAAATTAGATGATTCAAAAGACACAGATGGATACGTGAAGAACATGAGCAAACCTAGAAGAGTGGAAGTGATGAAGAATTTGATGAAATTGAGAGTTGGTAATAAGAAATGTAATCAAATGATCAAAATAAGATCGCAAAGATCAAGATAAAGAGCGCAGTAAAAGGTAGTTTTTTCAACTTCCCCTAATTACAACCCTCGAACCATACTTTCTAGTTTGATAGAAAACACAATCATCTTGGAAACAATGAAGGTCAAGTGACAAAAGGGCAGATAACTCGTGATGGGATCAATTGTAATTGTTGTTCAAATATTTTCACAATTAGAGGCTTTGAACTTCATGCTGGTAGCAAGGACAATAAACCAGCGGCTAATATTATCTTGGAAGATGGTAGGTCTTTGTGAAGAGGGCTTGATTCAAAAGTTAAAAAGGTTAGGGTTGAAGGAGCAGGAAAAAAATGATTTAGAGGGGGTGTTTAATCCTAAAAATATGAGATTTGGGTGTATATCCTTGTTAGTGAAGCATGTGAGTTGTACATGAACGATAAACGTTTTTGTCCGTTAAAGACTGTGAAGAAAATGGCAACATTGAAACACCTTATATCTAACATGGATTAATTTGGTTCAATTAAACTGACAGGGACCAAATTGATACACAAAGTATCTAATAGGGATCACAGATGCTTTTAACCCAAGCCTTAAATAGCAAATAACTGAGACAATACCCTTGACTAGAATAGTAGCAAACTTTGTTATAGTTATTAATTTATACAATTAATTTGTTAATTATTAATATTGATACATTTAATGAGATAAAATTTACTATCTGCATGCTTCTTTCCTTTAACTATATGATAAATTCTTGAAACTATCTACATGCTTGATTCTTTCGACCATATGATAAATTCTTAAAAGACAATAAGAAAATAGTTTAAAATTTAGGGTTAAATACTGTAGCTCGAGGTTTCAACCCAAGAGGGGGGGTGAATTGGGTTTTTAAAAAACTTTTGCGGAATTTATACAAGTTTATAAAAACTGATAAGCAACAAATAATTGATACAAGTAGAAAGCTGTAAATAAAGAGTTTAAGGAAAGAGGATGCAAACACAGTTATAGTGGTTCGGCAATATCGGATTCGTTCCGACCCTACGTCCACTCTCTTCAAGGAACTCCTTGAAGTAATCCACTAAGAAAACTTAGTCGCACAACTTAGCCGGGTGTTGCACAAACCGTACACAAGCAATTTACAGGAATTGCTTAAACCGAAAAATCCCCTTCCTTTCGGAAGTTTCCCCTTCCTCTCGGAAGTAATCCCTTTACAAAGATGGTGTAAAGTAAAAGGTAGAGAGACAACAAATGAAAGCTTATTACAACAGAAATGTCTCTCTTTCAAAGTAAAGCTTGAAGAAATGGCTCAATAAGATTATTTCAAAGCTTTTTGTGTTTCAAGAGTATAAAAACTTGATTATATGAGATCAACTCTTTTTGAATATATGCTGCTTGTTATTGAATGCTTTGCTGAGAGGGTTTATATAGCAATCAATTAATATGGCCGTTTTGGACTTTAATTTGAAAAAGATTTACTTTAAAACGTTCAGATTTGGAGTCCAACGGTCATATTTTTGAACTACCAGTCGACTGGGTCGAGATACCAGTCGACTGGGTTCACTTGAAAAATATACGTTTTCAGACCTTCTGGGTATCCAGTCGACTGGTATATATCATCCAGTCGACTGGGGACTTTCTGTCCATTGTGCCAGTCGACTGGGTTGATTCATCCAGTCGACTGGGAAATTTCTGGTCAAAGTACCAGTCGACTGGGTTAATTCATCCAGTCGACTGGGTACCTTCTGACCCATATACCAGTCGACTGGTATATGTACCCAGTCGACTGGGTTGTCTTCCAACCCAGTTTTTCTTCTGTTTTTCATTAAAAACATTTTAAAATTAATGGTTTTAGAAAAACCATTTGTGTTTGAGCCATTAAACAAGCTAATACAATGTATGAGTGAGACTTACATTGGTTCTAAACCTTAAGACCTATACTAGATCTTCAGTCTTCACTTGATACTTGATTTGGTTCGAGTTTTTGCACTTTGTTCCTTGGTTGAATGTGTTTGATCCTTAATACAACTTAGTTTAAACATGTTAGTTAAATAACAGTTGTGTTTTGCCATCATTAAAATACGGGCGAGGGTCAACAATCTCCCCCTTTTTGATGATGACAAAACTAATAATGTAAAAACAGTTTTAAAAACTAAGTGTTAAGATTTTACAAAAATTTGGACAGAGTCTCCTCTGTTTTTCGAGAAAAACCACCCTGTAAACAAGCAAACACAGTTTATATTTCTTTCAACCAATCCAGAATTAAACTCAACCAATCAATAAACATTTTTACACAGATATGGAGCAATGCTCCCCCTAAATCTATGCATTGGTTGCGTTTTTACTTAGATTTTCTCGTTACTTAGATTTTCTCGTTACTTAGATTTTCTCGTTTTTCTCATTTTTCTCCCCCGTTTTGACAACAGCAACCAAAGGGGGCAGAACAATTAACAAATAAGCTATGAGACAAACAGATATTTAAAAACAGTTCTAACATATCACAAATAGCTTAAATAAATGCAAGAAATATGGCTTATAGTATTACATCATCATAGAAAAAGTCAATACAAGTAGAGTCTTATAGAGCCATAACTAAGAAAAACAAACATGAGATGTCCGTGCTAAGTGACAAATACTGGAAAAGTGCTAAGAACTGATTAAATGAATGAGACTCATGGTGCGGGAGAGTCCGAGCTGTCACAAAGAAGTTCCCTAATCTCAGCTAGGGAACCCTCGGTGTGCTCTCGATGTAACTCGAAGTCATCCCGTAGGTGGTCTATGGAGGAGCTCAGCCTCTGATAATCGGACTGCATGGACTGAAAACCAGACTCCATCGTCATCTGAAGACTCGCGATAGCTCGTAGGATGTCACCATATCCAGTCTGACCAGTACTCGAGTCACCAATGGGAGGTGCTCGGGTATCTGTCTCCATCTCAGCAGCCGTATCAGCATCCTCATCACTGTCACTCGCATCCTCTTGAATCCTTAGGCGTTTTCCAGCCTTAGGATAGAGAAACCCTTCACGAACAGTACATCCCATCTTCTTTAGAGATGAGATGTTGATGATATCCGTCAATCCGATATCCTGAGCCTCGGAGGCAGGCAAAGGTACCCGGAAGTGCTGGAGGATGAGTGTAATGAGCATCCCATAAGGAAGACACCCGGAGTCGTTTGCTTCACCGTTTATCATGTTGGCGAGCAGCAGAGGATATATATTGAAGTGGTGCCCAGATTTTAGGCACCAAATCAATACCGTATCTATTTTAGATAGATACCCTCGACTCCCGAGTCTCGGGTGGATGGTCCAACTGACAATCAATTGAAACATTTTTGAGTCGAGGGGCAAGTCACTACATGTGTGAAATGTAGTGGGTTTGTACACATAGTTAGGGTCGCCCCTGACTATTCGACAGGCCTCCTCAACTTCAAAGTTGTCTGGCCATCCATCCAGACTCCATTGAACCCCCCTTATAGGGATTCTCAGAATGCTCATCAAGAGGTCAGTGTTGACCTCAAACTCCACACCGCTAACTCTGGTTCTGAATCTCAGAGCCAGAGGACTGGGTTTCACCAAGTTAGCATAGAACTGGTGAATCAGTCGCGGGTAATATTTTTCATGAATACTGACCAGTGGGGTCAGATTTATTGCCTCAAAGGCTGGTAGAATATCGAAATTACCATGACGAATGGAGTCGAGAAATTTTCGAGAAATTTGAAGTTTTTGGAAAAAGGAAATTTGGTAAAAATGAGAGATTTTAACCGTAGAAAGTTAAAAATCTCTTTAGGAATGAGTAGATCGGTGTGTTTAGAAGGGATTTGGATGGTTTTTAGATCAAAAAGATGAATTTTTCTAGAGAGAGAAGGCTTGGGCTCTTTGAAAATGGCGTAAAGAGGGCGAAAATGAACAGTCCCTTTTATAAAATCGCGATACCAGTCGACTGGGTAAACTTACCAGTCGACTGGGCCCCTTTGAAAAGATGAACAGTTCTCTTACCAGTCGACTGGGTAAACGTACCAGTCGACTGGATTAACTGACAGTGAGATACCAGTCTACTGGGCTATCGTTACCAGTCGACTGGAGGTTCATAAAAATGAAAAAAAATTTGGCTCCCAGCAGGATTTGATCTTATAGACGACTGGAGAAGACTTACCAGTCGTCTGGAGTTTTTGGCAGAGAGTTACCAGTCGACTGGGTTAAAATTACCAGTCGACTGGACAATCAGGCAGTGACTTACCAGTCGACTGGAGCACATTTACCAGTCGACTGGACCATTAGTAAAATTTCCAGTCTTGAATTTATAGCACGAATTTGTTTATCTATGACATTTTTGAGTGAAGGGAATAATTAAACATGGATTAATACTCTATCACTCAATGTCAAACATGCAAATGATGAAATGTGAGATGCAATCAAACATTCAATTTATCAAAATCAAGCAATCCCATCAACTTTCTTATTTTGCAAAAACTAGCTTCACTTAAGGGTTTTGTAAGAATATCAGCTATTTGATCTTCTGAAGGTATAAATTCTAATCTTATATCACCTTTTTGAGCATGGTCTCTTAAGAAATGATGTCTAATCTCTATATGCTTGGTTCTAGAGTGCTGAATAGGATTTTTGGTTAGGTTGATGGCACTAGTATTATCACAAAATATAGGAATATTTTTGAGACTCATGCCATAGTCTTCTAGTTGTTGTTTCATCCATAGTACTTGGGCACAACAACTGCCAGCTGCTACATATTCCGCCTCAGCGGTTGATAGTGCAACTGAATTCTGTTTCTTGGAGAACCAAGAAGTTAACATAGCACCTAAGAATTGGCATGTTCCACTTGTGCTTTTTCTATCTAACCTACATCCAGCAAAATCAGCATCCGAATATCCTACTAGCTCAAAAGATGATTCTCTAGAATACCATAATCCTATGGTCTGGGTCCTTGTAGATATCTAAGGATTCTTTTTACTGCAACTACATGTGATTCCTTAGGATTAGATTGAAATCTAGCGCACATGCATACACTGAACATTATATCAGGTCTACTTGCAGTCAAGTACAGTAAAGCACCTATCATGCTTCTATAATATTTAGAATCTGCAGTTTTACCTCCTTCATCAAGATCAAGTTTGGTGGTTGTGCTCATAGGTGTTCCAATTGGTTTTGAGCTTTCCATCCCGAACCTCTTTAGTAGATCTTTGACGTACTTTTGTTGATTGATGAAGATACCTCCTTTTAGTTGCTTGATTTGCAGTCCAAGGAAGTAGGTAAGTTCTCCCATCATGCTCATTTCAAATTCACCTTGCATGCACTTTGCAAACTCTTGACACATAGATTCATTAGTAGCACCAAATATAATATCATCAACATATATTTGAACTATCAAAGTGTCATTTTTGTGAGTTTTTGTGAAGAGAGTTGTATCTATTTTTCCTCTTACAAAATCATTATCAATCAAAAATTTGCTTAGTCTTTCGTACCATGCCCTTGGAGCTTGCTTCAGCCCATATAAAGCCTTAGAAAACTTGTAGACATGATTTGGAAGACTAGGGTTTTCAAAACCAAGAGGTTGTTCAACATAAACCTCTTCTTCTATAAAGCCATTTAAAAAGGCACTTTTCACATCCATTTGAAATAGCTTGAATTTATTAAAGCATGCAAAGGCTAATAACATTCGAATAGCTTCTAATCTAGCTACGGGAGCATAGGTTTCATCAAAATCTATTCCTTCCTCTTGGTTATATCCCTTAGCAACTAGTCTAGCCTTATTTCTAGTTACTATACCATTTTCATCCATTTTATTTCTATATACCCATTTAGTTCCAATAATTGAATGATCTTTAGGTCTTGGAACTAGTTCCCAAACATTGTTTCTCTCAAATTGATTTATCTCTTCCTGCATTGCAATTATCCAATCATTATCTTTTTCAGCTTCTATAAATGTCTTAGGTTCTACTTGAGACAAATAAGCTACAAAATTACAAATATTTCTAATGGAAGAGCGAGTTCTTACCCCTTGTGAAGGATCACCAATTACTTGATCAATTGGATGATGATTTACATACCTCCAATCCTTGGGTAGATTTTCCTCTTGTTGACTTGAGGATGGTTGGTCCAAATTTGGAGTTGCCATCCCTTCATTTGTTTGAGAAGAACTCACTTTTGGGTCAACAATGGGAGTAGAAGTTTCCATTCTTGGAATAAAATCTGCATCATCTTTAAAGGAAACTTCTCCACTACTCATTGGGTTAGATTCATCAATAGTTACATGCACAGATTCTTCTACTACTAGAGTTCTCTTATTGAAAACTCTATAAGCCTTACTAGTAGTAGAATATCCTAAAAATATCCCTTCATCGGTCTTGGAATCAAATTTACCCAAGTTACTTTTATTGTTATTTAAGATGAAGCACTTACTACCAAAGGCACGAAAATAGGAAATATTTGGCTTTCTCCCTTTCCATAGTTCATAAGGAGTTTTATCAAGCAGGGGCCTTATCAAAATTCTATTTAAAATATAGCAAGAAGTATTCACGGCTTCAGCCCAAAAATATTTTGGTAAATTATTTTCACAAAGCACTGTTCTTGAAAATTCTTCTAGAACTCTATTTTTCCTCTCAACAACTCCATTTTGTTGAGGAGTTCTAGGAGCTGAAAAGTTGTGATTAATTCCATTTTCATCACAAAATTTTGAAAAGCTTTGATTTTCAAATTCTTTGCCATGATCACTTCTTATGCTTGAAATACAAATTCCTTTTTCATTTTGTACCTTTTTGCAAAACTTTTCAAATCCTTTGAAAGCTTCATCCTTATAAGCAATAAAAATAACAAAGGTATATCTTGAATAGTCATCAACAATAACAAGAGCATATTGATGGCCACCTAGACTAATGGTACTAATTGGACCAAATAAGTCCATATGCAAAAGTTCCAAAGGTCTAGTAGTTGAGACAACATTTTTTGCTTTGAAAGATATCCTTGATTGTTTTCCCATTTGACAAGCATTGCAAATTTTGTTTTTCTCAAAATTGATTTTAGGAAGACCAATAACTAAATCTTTTCTTGAAACAATTTTTAGCAAGTTCATATTTACATGACCAAGCCTTCTATGCCATAGCCATTGATTTTCACTAAAAGCAGGAAAACATTTTTCATTATTGGAATGTAAGGATTTCAAATCAACTATATAGACATTTTCATGTCTATGGCCAATGAATTTGATCTTGTTGCTCTTGATGTCTATAACTAGACAATGAGAGGTTTCAAATGTGACTTTATATCCTTTGTCACATAATTGACTAATGCTAAGTAAATTTGGCTTTAAGCCTTGTACTAGCAATACATTATCTAAAGTTGAGAAATCATTACCGACTTTTCCATGCCCGATGATCTTTATTTTAGTATTGTCTCCAATGGTCACAAGTCCACCATCTCTTAGAGTTAGCTCCTTGAATACGCTTTTATCACCGGTCATATGCTTCGAGCAACCGCTATCAAGGTACCAACAGTTACCTTTCTCCTTGGTATGAAGGCAAATCTACATCACACAAGGATATACGATAGCATTTTTAGGTACCCAAAATTTCTTGGGTCCTTTGGGGTTAGTCCTTGAAAATACGGTTCCTTTTGGGACCCATACTTTCTTAACAATATATGGTGCTCTATGAACATGTTGATGATGCACATACCTAGCATTATAGTCATAGTAATTTCTAGGAAATTTTACATGTGCATTCCTATAATCCTTAGGATGATAGTTCCTAGGATACATGATTCTACGGTAAGGGGTATGAAAATGCATGTCATTTCCAGAAAATGAACGATGATGCATTCTAGGATACATGCTAGCATATGTATGCAAGTTATTTCTAGAATAGCCATGATGGTGATTCCTAGGATGAGCAGAATGCATTCTTTGATTATACACATTGTTCCTAGAATGAGCATGATGATTATTTCTAGGATGTGTATGAGCATTTCTAGAATGAGCATACAAATAAGCATGAGTATTTTTAGGATGCTTCAATTTAGTATGATCATTTAAGTTTCTAGAGTTCCTCGGATTTATTAAGGGAGTGCTTTTAACAAGGTTAGGAGCTTTCGAAGTAGAAGCTCCATCTACACAAGAGGCTTTCATGAATAAGCTCTCTTTTGTTTTTTGTTTTCCCAATGGAGAATATCCTACACCAGATTTTCCCCCACTTAATCTTTGGGAAGAAAGCACTTCATCAAGTTTTTCTTTACCAAGCATAAGTCTAGATACAGTGCTGTTTAATTCAGAAATTTTATTTTTCAAATTCTCATTTTCATCTTTAAGAAAATCTTGAGACGAATTATACAGTAAAGATGATAATTTTTCTTTTTCTTCTCTAAGAACTATCATTTCCTTAGAAAGAGATGATACTTCTTTCTTAAGAACAGAATTTCTAGAATCAAATTTCTTTAATTCTTCATGCATTTCATTTATGACTTCTAGTAATTCTTCACTACTAGTAACAATATTATTTTTTGAAGAGGGAGAAGATGTTACCTCACTTTCATCATCGATTGCCATTAAACAGAGGTTGGCAATCTCTTCGTATCCAATTTCTTTGTCTGATGACTCATCTTCTTCGTCATCGCTCCAGGTAGTTGCTACCATAGCTTTCTTCTTGAAGCCCTTGTATGGTTTGCTTGAAACTGGACAGTCAGCTTTTATATGTCCTGGCTTCTTGCAGCCATAGCACATAAGTGGTTCCCTTTTTGAGGTGGGATCCTTTGAGTAAGGTTTCTTGCTTTTCTTCAAGAACCTATGGAATCGTCTGGTGATTAAAGCCATTTCACCATCCTCTTCACTGCTCTCTGCTTCTTGTTCTAATTCCTTTTCTTTGTTGCTCGTAGAAGCTTTGAGAGCAATTTGCTTCTTCTTCTTCTCATCATCATTGACGATGGGAGTCATTTCTTCCATCTCGTATGTCAATAATGACCCAAGCAGCGTCTCAACATCAAGCTTGTCAAGATTTTTGGCCTCTTGAATGGCTGTCCTCTTTGGTTTCCATTCTGGAGGTAGAGATCTTAAGATTTTTCTGGTTAGTTCAACTTCCTCAATATTCTTGCCAAGCAATTTTAAACTATTTATAATAGTAGTAAATCGTGAGTGCATTTCAGAAATGGTTTCATTAGGAGACATCTTAAAAGATTCATATTCAGAAATTAGCATGTAAATTTTAGACTTTTTTACTTCACTTGTTCCTTCATATGTGACTTGCAATTTGTCCCATATTTCTTTAGCAGAAACGCATGCAGATATTTTGTTATATTCAGAAATATCTAAAGCACAATGTAGCATGCTTGTTGCTCTGCTATTGAGAGACATTGTTCTACAATCCTCGTCAGTAAACTCAGTTTTGAGTTTAGGCATTGTATGAAGAGTCTCTCCAATAACTATTTCTTTTGAGGGAATTTTAGGTCCCTCTTCTATAATTCTCCATAGATTGTAATCTTGTCCTTCGACGAAGATTTTCATTCTATTTTTCCAGTAGTTATAATTTGATCCATTGAACAATGGAGGTCTAGTATAAGAGTGTCCCTCAGAGTAGCTATTTGCTGCCATTGGATCAACTCTAGGAATTTAAGCCTTATAAAGAGAACGAGGCTCTGATACCAATTGTAGCTCGAGGTTTCAACCCAAGAGGGGGGGTGAATTGGGTTTTTAAAAAACTTTTGCGGAATTTATACAAGTTTATAAAAACTGATAAGCAACAAATAATTGATACAAGTAGAAAGCTGTAAATAAAGAGTTTAAGGAAAGAGGATGCAAACACAGTTATAGTGGTTCGGCAATATCGGATTCGTTCCGACCCTACGTCCACTCTCTTCAAGGAACTCCTTGAAGTAATCCACTAAGAAAACTTAGTCGCACAACTTAGCCGGGTGTTGCACAAACCGTACACAAGCAATTTACAGGAATTGCTTAAACCGAAAAATCCCCTTCCTTTCGGAAGTTTCCCCTTCCTCTCGGAAGTAATCCCTTTACAAAGATGGTGTAAAGTAAAAGGTAGAGAGACAACAAATGAAAGCTTATTACAACAGAAATGTCTCTCTTTCAAAGTAAAGCTTGAAGAAATGGCTCAATAAGATTATTTCAAAGCTTTTTGTGTTTCAAGAGTATAAAAACTTGATTATATGAGATCAACTCTTTTTGAATATATGCTGCTTGTTATTGAATGCTCTGCTGAGAGGGTTTATATAGCAATCAATTAATATGGCCGTTTTGGACTTTAATTTGAAAAAGATTTACTTTAAAACGTTCAGATTTGGAGTCCAACGGTCATATTTTTGAACTACCAGTCGACTGGGTCGAGATACCAGTCGACTGGGTTCACTTGAAAAATATACGTTTTCAGACCTTCTGGGTATCCAGTCGACTGGTATATATCATCCAGTCGACTGGGGACTTTCTGTCCATTGTGCCAGTCGACTGGGTTGATTCATCCAGTCGACTGGGAAATTTCTGGTCAAAGTACCAGTCGACTGGGTTAATTCATCCAGTCGACTGGGTACCTTCTGACCCATATACCAGTCGACTGGTATATGTACCCAGTCGACTGGGTTGTCTTCCAACCCAGTTTTTCTTCTGTTTTTCATTAAAAACATTTTAAAATTAATGGTTTTAGAAAAACCATTTGTGTTTGAGCCATTAAACAAGCTAATACAATGTATGAGTGAGACTTACATTGGTTCTAAACCTTAAGACCTATACTAGATCTTCAGTCTTCACTTGATACTTGATTTGGTTCGAGTTTTTGCACTTTGTTCCTTGGTTGAATGTGTTTGATCCTTAATACAACTTAGTTTAAACATGTTAGTTAAATAACAGTTGTGTTTTGCCATCATTAAAATACGGGCGAGGGTCAACAAATACAATTTAGTACCTTATGGTTTGATTGTTTACCATATGAGGTCATGTGATTTGTTTTGTGACAATCGAGTACCTTGTGAATTGCTTCGGTAGCCAAAAGAGCCAAAACGGCTAATGTCATCTATCTATGCATAAAGACAACATTGCCTTTATATATTTATAGGGTTTATCAAAACACTATTGTCATTCATTTAATCTCAATAATCTATCTCAAACAAAGATTCAAATATCAAACAAACACTTCATTGATTTAGTTCTCGAAAATCATTACCAAAATACTCGTTATATTCAAGATTTGATAATGGATATCAATTTCACTCTAAGCCATCGAAGATCAGGTTTTTGATGGACTTGAGGGGAGTGATGATGATTTATTCTTGTATTGTGTGAGGAAGAACTTTTTGGAGATGAACTAAATGATGAAGGAGATGGAGATAATGAGTCCAATGTGGATGATGGCAATGTGGCCAATAACCTAATGTAGGATGATTTGATGGAATTTAATGAGCATGAAGATGATGATGACAATGATAAGGAGCTAGTGTCTAATAAGGATGAACTCATAACAAGATATAAATTTCCAAAGTTCAATGAGGAAACTATATTAAGGAATTCCCCTATATCTTTTGGGAATGGTTTTTTCTAATGTGAAGATATATAAGCATGCATTGAAGAAGTATGCATTTAGAAAGGGATATGAATACAAGTCTATCAAGAACAATGGTAGTAAGGTTACAGTGGTTTGTAATAATGAATAGAGTTTTAGGGTATATGCATCTTTTATGGGAGATGATAATAAAACTTTCAAAATCAAGACATGGAGAACTGCGCATCACTATCATGGGGATTTTAAGAACAATTTGGTTGATATTGCTTACCTAGCCTAGAAGTATGTAGATGAATTGTGTTGTCCAAAAATTTGATGTCAAATATATGGAAGAGAAATTAAAAGAAAAGTTGATGGCAGATGTGAAATACATAATATTTACAAAGCAAGGAGAAAAGCCATTAAAGTCATTGAGGGATAACCCAAGAAGCAATATGAAAGATTATAGGATTATCGTGAGATGATCAGGAAAAAAAAACCTGTTAACTCGAGCAAGATGGTTTACGAAGATGTAGTAATGTCATCCCCAATGCCTAAAAATAAAGGAAGTCGAAATCAACTTGAGGATAGTGGGATAATACCACAAGTTGAAAATATTAAATAACTATCAAATAATGAGTTTGTGGACTGGAAGATGGTGAAAGTTTTCTAAAGGTTGTATGTGATGTTTGATGCTCAAAAGACAGGCTTTTAGGCAAGATGTAGGCCAATCATTGGCTTAGATAGTGCTCATTTTAAAGGATTCATAGGAGGGTAGACTTTGAATGCAAGAAGACATTGGAAAGGCATTACAGATGGGATGGGTTTTTATCTTAGACAAACAAAAGGTAAACATTTACATTTAGTTGTCACGTGACATTGTATTTTTTTTTTATTGCATGTGTATTTGACTATATATTTCTATTTTCAAACTTGTAGGGGTTGGTTAAAGCACTTCAGCACTTGATGCTCATGGTCGAGCATAGGTATTGCTTGAGACATATGGTTTCCAACTTTAAAGCACAAATTAAAGGCAAACCACTTAAATACACGTTGTAGAAGACAACATTTGTTGCCACTGGTATCCAACATGAACACTAATTGAAGGAAATAAAAAAGCTATGAAAGTTCTTGGCAGTGGGCGATGATTAGGGCTCTAGGAAGTAAGGCTCATTTTAGTCCTAGGTCAAAGTGTGATATATTGGTTAACAATTTGAGTGAGTCCTTTAATGCATACATATTATAAGCTAGAGATAAACTAATTCTAACTATGTTAGAGTGGATAAGTAAAAGGATTATGACGAGACTTCATGTGAAGAAATTTGGAATAGAGAAGTACAAAGGTCCAATATGTCCAGAAATACAAGACAAATTGGAGTGTATCAAGGAGGATAGTAGAAACTACTTTGCAAAGCAATCAAGAAATAAGAAGTATGAGGTTGATTATTACAGTACAACTAGGACAATGAATATGATTGAAAAAACTTGTAACTACAGAATGTAGGATATATGTGGGATTCCTTGTAAACATGCAATCGTAGTTATTTACAAGAATCGAGAAAAGCCTAAAGATTATGTGGATGCATGTTACAGTAGAAAGACATATATAAAGACTTATAGAAACATAATGAACCTGTAATACCCGTATTTGTAAAGTAAGGGTAAATAAGTATTTTAATAAATATGACAAAGAATTAAAATAATATAGATATTTTTAAATGCGAAAAGTCAAATTTTTATAAAACAATTTTTAAAAAAATTCTAGGATGTGGACATCCAAAAAAAAAATGGACGTGAACGTCCAGAATCTAGAAAAGGGCAGAAGAAGAAACCAAAGAAAAAAACAACATGTGGCAGCAGGTGGCAGCACCTGCTGCCAAGTTATTTGCATGTTGAACAAGCATAAAGACGTGGAGGTCTATGGGGAGTTAAATGATGAAGCATCAGTTGGTTTCAAAATTTTGGTTATATATATATATATATATATATATATATATATATATATATATATATATATATATATTATGCATAATCGTAATTATGCTTAACCAAATTTCGTTAATTTTCCTTAAACACTTTGGGACCCAAAGAAATATTTAAAGAGCAAACTTTTGAAGGGGTTTACTGCGGAATTTTATATAGAATCACAGGAAGCTATGAGAAAAATATAAGGTAATAACGAAATGTTTATTTTTAAATTTTTAACGTTCATGAAATTTCCCGGAATTCAAAATGAGAATTTTCAAAGGGTGTGGTTTATGAAGAATTGAAGAAATAATTAGAAATTGAATACAAATATTATGTCAGGTGTTGACGATCAACAACTAGGGGAAATTGCTAAGAGGAATGGGAAAGGCAAAGAGGTGATCCACGGGTAGCTTTAAGTGCTATATGGTGAGTTAAATTTACTTTAAGTAATCTAAATAAAATAAAATATCTAGTAATAATATTAAAATAAATCATTAGCTTATGCTCTAGTGGTAGATAAAAAATTAAATTGATATGTATGATATGAATATTAGACACGTAAAAAATAATCATGTGAAAAGAAATATTATTAGTATAATGAATTGATTTAATAGTGATGGTGATAAATAAATTCTTGACGAGTTTTGGTTAATAAATTGATGTGATATATGAGGAAAAAAAATTGTGAAATTTATTAAGCAGAAAGTTGAGAAAAGACCGGATAATTAATTTAAATATTTTGAATTCATGTGGTTTTATATTACTGTTTATATGCATATTCCATATCATTTTTCATATGCATATGTATCAAATAAGAGAACCGAAAGAACCAGGAAGGGGCCGGTCTAATTGAAAAACCGTGACAGCCGGTATATGTTGGAAATAAAAGAGACACCGTGACAGCCGGTATATGCTGGAAATAAATACCGTGACACTCGAGATAAGCTGTAAAGAAAAGAACCGGGAGATGGCCGATCTAATAATAATTCATGCATTGCATCTGTTTGACATGTTGATATTTTTACTAAAGTTGTTTATGTCATGCATGTAATTGTAGATAAATGAGTCTCACAAAGAGAGACAGTTAGTAAGAAAAAGACCTAGAAATATGATATGATAGGAATTATTTAAATGTTAGACATTATGCTATTATCCAGTATATAAGAGATAAATGATTAAATATTAAAGGGCTATTTATGAAATCTGAATACTTTTACTAAATTTAATTCACTGAGCTTGTGAAGCTCATCCCTCATTGTACAATGATTTCAGGTAGCAAGCAAGACAAATAGTCTGGTGGATTGAGAGTCAGACAAAATCATTTTCTATAAGCCACGTGCATGTCAATATCCTCAGACAAATGAGAAAATGAAATACAAATATTTTATTTGTAAATATTCATGCATTTTGCGTTGTATATTATGTTTAAATTAATATCAGAATGATATAAAAAAAATTATGTTAGTATTATTTTTTTTATTGTTGCATATATTTGTTGTACTGGAATTCTCAAAATGTGATGACACCGTTTCGAAGGTAGCCAACTCGGGATGAGTAGTTACAGAAACCAATGACCAATATGGATTAAGACTGGACTACTTGCACCTACTCTTCCAATTATGCAGAAACCATCTAACAGGCCCAAGATGAAGAGAATGAGAGTTAAGGATGAGCCCAAAAATCCATACAACGTGCACTACAAAAAAATTAACATATACCGATGGTCAAAATCCATCGGTAAAGACCAAAAAAGCGTTGGTATAGGTCATTTTGAGCTATACTGATGGTTTTAAAAATTATAGCAAAAAACAGCGTAGTTATAGGGATATAACAATGGTTTTTTGACCGTCAGTATAAGCAAGAGAGTTTTACCGTCGATATAGGTGGTGAATCTATACCAACGGTAAGTTTTATTTACGGTTTTTATCCATCAGTATATCTTAACCTATACCGACGGTTTGCTTATCCTATAGTGACGGTTTTTAATAAATATAACCCTTTTTTTTTATCCTTGAGTTTCCTACTAAGTGCATAATAAATCATAATATCCAATAAATTATCAAAATAAACAACTGTTTACATGATTGTTATATAAAGAAATCTTTTCATTTATCCAAAAACAATTACACAAGTACAACAATCAGAAGTATAAAATTTTATATAAAAATAATCTAAAATGTAATCTTTTGATATCCTAGCTCCTTGGAAGCTAATATATCATTATTTATTTGCATTACAATTTATTGAAAATGATGTGAACAAAACTTATCACAATCACACATCAAATCAAAGAAAGAATAAAATGGATTTTAGCAATAATAGCTCCCAGCAGTCTCACAAAGTCCTGAAAAGTATGAGCACTTATCAAAGTTAAGAGAAATATTTCATCAAAGATATTAAAAAAAAAGATAAATGACTTCATGAAAAACATACAAGAGTAACATATAGAGGGCACAATGAATTGAAAATGAACTCAAAGAAAGATAAAGGGTAGAAATGATAGATTAGTAGCAAAAGATCAACAAAAAAAAAAAAGAGCGTCAGCCCAAGCGAAGTGCTGAAGGCTTGAGAAGCAGCAAAGCTGTGCTACATGCTGTAAAAGATTTCCATCTGTTTCTGCTAGATTATATAATAGAAGATGACAAGATCCAAAGATTTATTATGATGATAAAAGCTTTAAGGCACTATTAGGTGAATATATATATATTAAGGATTAAAGTTTTTTATTAACCAAAATAAATTGTACTTAATTCCATATATGTTTGTAATCCTGAAGTATTATGGCCGATAGAAAGCGATGCAAGGAAAATACATACCACAAACTAATTAAGGATCAAACAAACAAATATATTAATCTAAACCTCATTTAATTAGTAAGTAGCTGATGATATCACTTTGAAACTAACAGGAGAACCGACCCAAGTTGAAAAGGAAAAAAATTAGGTAATAAAATTGTCTTCTCCGTATGCAATTCTTCATTAATAAATAGTAATTTTGTATATTCATGATTCCTTGGGGGATACACTATATAAAGAAAATGAACTAGGAAAGGTCCTTCACAATTCTCCAAAGTAACCGACTTACCCATCCTCTTATCTCTCCCTCTCTTTCCCCTAGATTACACCCACTATCTGATAACTTGTCATTTCAACTCGTAGCCACTCATATACCATTTCTTACTCAACTTTGCCAATGTAACACACATAGCACAATAGTCTTAATAATAATAAACAAACTAGATAGTTTCGTGAAATATTAAGTTTCTGGAATAAATATCAAGAATGAGATGAAAATAGATAGTTTCGTGAAATATTAAGTTTCTGGAATAAATAAGCCTAACACCAGATAGAATTTGTAAAAGCAATTGCGAGAAGAACATTACAAACTCAACCTATAACAGCATGGAAACAATACTTTCCTTCAAGTATTATATATATATAACAATGTAGACTAAAAGTAAATTAAAAGAAAGTGTAATTTACCGAATGAAAGACAATGAATTCTTTTAATTAATCATTTACCTTACCAATGCAGCAGTTCTGGTAGCTCAAGTACAAGTGCAAAAGCTAGGAATCAACCTACAACTAAGACAATGCAATCAATATGTGAATGTAAAATGTTGCTCTAAAGGACAAAACAAAGTATAAATATACATATCGGTAACAGATTTGAAAAATTAAATTAAATGTTAAGGACCCAAAGTCAAACTTTTAAATAGAAAAGGAATGATCTTCTCCTCCTTTGTTTTTATCTCATAAAGTACATGAAAACAGGGAAATAAATGAGAAAAATCTTGATGCGCTCCCAGGATGTCATTTTGCTCTCTATTATTAAAGCATCCAATAGTTAGAGATGCTTTTTATAATTAATATCAAAGCAGTATAACAATGAAGGAAAAATAAACAATGACAACAAGTTAAATTGCCTAAAAAGATAATAAGCCATTGATGATATGAAGTACAATTCGTTAAATATAAAGTTAGCTTGCTAGTTGCCAAATACCTCCATCAGTTAAAATAAAAAAAAGTTTGTTTAAAAAAGAAAGAACATTAGAAAAGAGCAAGGGAAGAAGAAGGTTCTAAAAATTAAGAATTTTATATTAGCTGCACATCAAGTCAGCGTACTTAGGCACTTGAGCTTTCCCAATTAGAAGCAAGGGTCATCACCATGCAATTTACCAAGAAGTTTAATTCATACATGACAGCAAAGCCAAAGATGATGACCTGAACAATCCCTAGAAATCTCAAACCCAAAAGTAAATAGTTGATGTAACAAAAGTATGCTGCCATTTTTGCCCTTTTGCGATTTTTCTCGCAATCATTTTGTTCTTAATTCCATAACAGCAAAATCATTAAGAGTAATTGATGACCGAATCACTGTTTCTTTTTTCCATCTTTTTTCCATATTCAAAAATGAATATGGGATACACAGTAAAACAACAAACCTTCCTTAAAAACAACACTAATGCTCAATAAAAAAACCACCCCCTGAGCATGTAATGACCCATCTCGGGTTGACCACTCCCGAGATGGTGTCTTCACTTTTTGAAATCCTAGCACGATACATATATGAAACAATATAAAAATGTACATCAACTAAATGTATATATATCTATACATCAATCCTTAACCCTCAACAGGGGAGTTATATTATTAAAATTTCAACTGAAATGATATATACCACATATGATGCATGGATATTTACAAATATTTTTTTTCTTTCCATTAGTCTGAGAACGTGGACCACGTGGCTTACAGATAATGACTCATTCTAAATTTCAGCTCACCAATCTATCTGTCATACCCGCTTCCTGAAATTATTTAACAATGAGGAGTGAGCTTCACAAGCTCAGTGAATTAAATCTATTAGAAGTACTCGATTATATACTTCCAGTCACACCTTATAATTCAATCGTTTTTAATAATCTTCCAATATTCATTCATCCATTTTCTCATATAATTCAATAACAACATTCTATTATCACTACTCATATCATAATTCCAACCATTATACAATCTCTTCTTAAATTAATTATCAAATATATTAATCTTTCAATAATATATTTAATCAATCGAGATTTTCAATTCAACATCATTATTTACCTCATTATGAGGTTCACAGCATATAATCAATCAATCAAATAAATTTTTATCATATCATATTGTCATATTTCTTTCTCATTATATTTGTTTCTTTGTGAGACTCATTTGTCTATCAATAAATTCACAATTAAGAATGATACTTTAGCATCTCAAGAAATAATAATCAATATTTAAAACGAATGCGTAAAAAAAACGCCCCAACAATCACACTCACTTACAAATTACAACAATATATAAATATAAGTTATACTTCATATAATTTATATATAAATATATATTAATATTTATAAAATTATAATTATCAAACTATAGAGACTTAGTAACATATTAAACTTTGATAAAAATTAATTAATTAATTAAAAATTAAATTATTTTTATTTTATTATTATAATTAATTAATATTATTTTATTAAAAAATTAAAACACCCCAAAAGATTCAAAAGACTTACCCGGATTTCAACTTTTTTTATCAGAATTTTAAATTTTCAACATTTTGATTGGATGTCATTATAAATGAAACCACTACGTTGAAAAACCATAATATAAATTGATGGATACATATGCAACAAACGATAATATACGTCTAATATTATATGTGATTAAAATTTTCATCAAATTATTTGATATTTATGTAAAAATATTTTGATAAATATTCATTCATAAGTATTAAGTTAGCAAAGTATATTGATAGCTAATTTATTTATATTATTTTAATTTTTAAATATTTTTATAATTTAATTAATATTATTTTATTCAAAACACCTAAATATTTCAAACTCTTGACGGTAAAACGACTCATCAAACGCTTGGCTGAAAACACTGCTATGAACTAATCAAAGAATGCCTAATCTAATTGAAAAAAATCCTAGTCCATTACAGGAAAAAAATGGTGCTTGCTTTGTTTGCAAATTGCAATTGACATATAGGGACTAGGGTTTTAACTTCAATTCCACATACTATTCCATCAAAAAAAGAAGTTCCACAAACCATTAAAGTCAGGTATCCCTCAGGATATCATAGACGAAATAGAAAAAATAGCAGAATTTCAATTTCAAATAACGAAAAACAAAAAACTCAAAACTCAAAAGATTGTTTCAGTAACGTGGCAGTGAGTATTGAAGCTGTTGGTGCCTGGTGGGATAGATTTGCCTAAAAATTGAAACCCAACCGTGGAGAGAGTCAGAGCCGCCAGAGGTGCTGCGGAATGAAGAGAGAATAAGGTGAGCTTTGGTGAGGGTCTGATGGAGAGAAGAAAAAAAAAAAGAGAAAGGAAAAGAGAACAGAGATAATCCACTTATGATTTACCTCAAGTACAATCCGATGGAGAAGAGAAACAAAGAAAGGTTGTTATCAATGGAGGAAAGAGATGGCTTAGCTAAGGGTCTGACTTGACTCAGTGAGGTGTTGTAGTTTGAAATTGAAGAGAGAGAAACGACGAAGAAATGGGGTTTTTGCTGGAAGCTAATAGAGGACTGCTCTCAATTGGACACGTTTATAGTGAAATTGGACTAACAGATATTTAGAAAAGGTGATGGTGTGGTAAGGGGAGAGTTTGTCTGGTGTGGTAAGGGGAGAGTTTGTCTGGTGTGGTGGCTGGCCGGTGGCTGAACGATTCAGGGAGAAAAGGTGATGGTGGCGCGGCTAGGGTCAAAACGACAGAGAGCGGTAGAGACGAAGAGAGATTAGAAGAGAGAGGATGTGTTTAGCTGCAGTGGTGAAAGTGGAGGCTTAAATACCCCTTAGGGTTAGAGGAAAAACAATTTGGGCTTGGGCACAGTTTGGGTTTAGGCTAGTGGGTTGGGCTTGGCCCAAAAAAATGGGCTGATCTTATTCAGTTCAAGAATAAGAATCCATTTTATTAAATAAATATTTATAAATTATTTTATTTTTTGAGTTTTCAAGTACTATGATAAATAATTTGATGATCTTATTTATTATTGAAATATTCAATGTTATTAAATACATTGTCTATTTTTTTTAAATATGTAGAAATAAAATATTTTTTTAGAATTAATACATTTTTTATTTCATAAAATAATTATTTAGGAACAAATAACAAATATTTTAAATAAATCCACAAGATTAATAATTTGATGCTTTTATTTATTAGTGAAAAAAGCAACTGAAGCATGAGCAATGGTATGACATAATTGAACGGAAGGAAATACTCTCAATCTTATATTGAGATTTATTGTATAAGTAAAGAAATAAAATCCAATCGATAATTTTTTTTTAAATTTTAAACAATTATGTAATATTTTATATAATTATAAAATAAATTTTAAATTCAAAGGATTTTAATTATAAATTAAGTTCATCAACTGACAAACAAATAGGACACATTTGCATCGGTGATAGTTCGGACTGAAAAATCACTATATCGAACTGTTAATTCCACCAAACTATCAAACCTTATACCCTAATTACCGAAAACCCTAAACTGAAACCCTAATTACCCTAAAAACCCTGAACCCTAAACCTTAAAACCCTCAACCTTAAAACCCTAAATCTTATAATCATAAACCCTAAACCTTAAATTTAAGTTGTATCGATTACTGTGTTTTATTGGAATCCCATTACATTTTTTTGTTATAATGGAAAAATGAAATTGGAACTGGTATCGACTACAATGTTTGGTTAATTAACATGTTCATGGCATTTTCATATATTTATATATATATATATATATATATATATATATATTATATATACTATAATAATATTTTATTAGTTAACTATATATATATATATCAGTTAATTATATTATTTTCTAATATTCACTATTATAAAATATTATATTACATTTTCATTTTATTAATTATTAGTATAATTTACAGTATTTTATATACTATCTATTATTTTTATTAATATTTTGTTACATTACTTAATTATATTAATTTGTTCTTTAGTTGCACGAATTCTTTAATATTATTTTTTTTTTGTATTTAAAATTATTTTTTCATGTATTTATAAGTATTATTTATATATTATGTATGTACTATAATTTAGTAATATAGTTAATTATATTAGTTTCAAATATTTAATAATATAGTCACATTTAATTATATTTTCATTTTTATTAATTATTATTATAATTTACTATATTTTATATATTATTTTTACTAATATTTAGTTATATTATTTAATTATCTTATATTAATTTGTTATTATGTTATAGTAATTAATTATTTTAGAATTATTATTTATATATTATATATGTATTACAATAATATTAAAACATTGAACTATATTATATTAGCTAATTAATTATATCATTTTTAAATATTTAGTATTATATAAAATTTTAATTATATTCTTATTTTTATTTATTATTAAACATATATACTATATTACATTGGTCTATACTTACGAATTTTTATATCTTTCAGTATAGACATGATCTATAGTGACGGAATTGCAAATTCATCAGTATAGACATGATCTGTAGTGACAGAATTTTTAATCCGTCAGTATAGACGTGACCTATAGTGACAGACTTGTAAATCCGTCAGTATAGACATGACCTGTAGTGACAGATTTTTTAATCCATTAGTATAGCATTGAGCTATAGTGACAGAATTGTAAATCCGTCAGTATATACATGATATGTAGTGACGAAATAATTAATCTGTCAGTATACATCAAGTTTATACTAACAGATTTAAAATTCGTTGGTATAGCTTGTCTGCACTTACGTATTTTAAATCTGTCAGTATAGCTCTCTATCAGTATATTATATCATGAAAAAGTTGGAGATACTGTTTTATCATGCTCGCTTCACGTTCCCATGTGATTTCCCCAACATCTCGATTCCGACACAACACTTGAACTAGCGGAATGACCTTATTGCGTAAGACTTGTTCTCTTGTATCTAAAACTTTTAATTGGAACTTGTACAAAAGTTAAGTCTTTCCAAGGTCTACAGATTAATATGGAATTGTATGGGATTCATCAGGTAAATATTTTCGTAAAATGAAAACATGAAAAACATTATGCAATTGTTTTAACTCTAGAGGTAACTCTAGTCTATAAGCCACTTATCCAACTCTCTCAATGATTTCATACGGTCCAATACACCTTGGACTTAACTTTCCTTTTTGCCTAAATCTCAACACTCCTTTCCATGGAGATATCTTCAAATGAACCTAATCATCGACTTGGAATTCAAGAGGCCTCTTTTTGTAATTAGAATAACTATTCTGCCTATTTTGTGTTGTTTTAAGGTTTTCTCTGATCAAATTGATCCTTTCAGTTGTTAATTCTATTTCTGGACCAAAGGTTTTTCTTTCCCCCACTTCTTTCCAACATATAGGAGTTCTACATCTCCTACCATGTAAAGCCTCAAATGATGCCATTCCAATATTAGCTTGAAATTGATTGCTATATGAAAATTCTATTAAGGGTAAGTAATCATCCCAAGTCCATGAGAAACACATCACACTTGCTCTCTACATATCCTCTACTATTCAAATAAATCTCTCAGTATGCCTATCTGTATGAGGATGAAAAGCAGTACTAAACTATAAATGAGTACCATGGCTTTCTGAAAGCCTCTCCAAAATCGAGATATAAATCTAGTATCTCAATCTGACACAATGCTCAATGGTACTCCATGTAATTTAACAATCTCTACTATATACAGTTGAACCAAACTTTATGGATTCCAAGTAGTTCTAATAAGAAGAAAATGAGAAGACTTAGAGAGTCTATCTACAATTACCCACACAACATCATGACCTCTTTGAGTATGGGGAAATCCAGTAACAGACTCCATACTCACGTTCTAATATGGCTATTCAGGCATAGTAAGAGGTTATAGTAAACCTACCAGATATTTATTCTCTGATTTCACTTGCTGATAAACTAAACATCTAGAAATATAATCTACTATATCCCTCTTCAATCCTGAACACCAATAGTTTTGTTTCAGTCCCCTATACATTCTATTATTTCTCTGGTGTATTGAGTATATCGCATCATATGTCTCTCTCAGTATATCCTTTCTCAATTCAGCATTATTGGGAACATAAATCCTAAATCCCAATACCAACATACCATCCTCTCTTATTCTGAATTTTGATTGTTTCTCACTCAATACTTCTTGCTTAATCTTTTCTATCAATCCATCTTTACCTTGAGCTTCTAAAAGGTGTTCTATAATGGATGATTATATTATTACGTTAGCTAATAATCCGCTTCTCTTATTTACCTCCAATTCCATCCTCATACTTCTCAATTCTACCATTAGATTCACATCATGGGTCTCTATAGCAACTAATCTTTTTATGGATTTTTATTCAAAGCATCAGCTACTACATTTGTTTTCTTTGGATTGTAATGAATTTTACAGTCATAATCATTAATCAATTCCATCTATCGCCTCTGTCTCAATTTTAACTCTTTCTAGTTAGATAAATATACAAGACTCTTATAGTCAGTGTATATTTCGTAAATGACTCCATACAAATGATGTCTCCAAATTTTCAAAGCAAATACTATAGCAACCAACTCTAGCTCATGGGTAAGGTAATTTCTTTCATGATTCTTTAATTGCCCAGAGGCATATGCTACTACTTTCCTATGTTGCATCAATACATATCCCAACCTTTGATGCTAAGCATCACTATACACAATAAATCCTTCATCTCCAGAAGGAAGTATTAATACTGGAGCAGTAGTTAATTTTTTTTTTTAACAATTGGAAACTCTTCTCACAAAATCCAAACCAATCAAATTTCACTTTATTCCTAGTCAGTCTGGTCAAAGGCATTGCAATTATTGAAAAGTTCTGGATAAACCTCCTGTAATATACAACTAATCTCAAGAAATTTCAAATTTCTATTACATTAATTGGTTTCTCCTAATTCAATGCTGTTTTAACCTTCTGAGGATCAACTGCTATTCCTCATTCGGATACCACATGCCCTAAAAAATTTACCTTATTCAATAAAAATTCACATTTAGAAAATTTAGAATATAATTTCTCTCTTTCAGAATTTCTAGACCATTTTTATGTCTTTCAATGAGACCCTTTTTGTACAGTTTTTCTTCGATGATTGTATACCGCGAGGCGCGAGAGATGAGCTTCTTGACTTCATTTTTTTGATTGGGAAGTGCACCATCTCTCAAGTACTGGAGGATTAGAACTATCCAAGATTGCTCTTTGGCCACAGGTATGACCGGTACTTCATCAATGTTGGGCGTATCAAGGGTCCTGAGATAGATCGCTTGGGTGAAGTAAGATTGTCTTGAGGAGGCAAATCGTGATAAAGCATTTGCCTTCAAATTTTTTGCTCGAAGTACTTGAACTATTTGGAACCTCTTGAAGGTTGCGGCGAGTTCACGAGCTTTTTCGAGATACTTGATGATTTTCGTACCTCTGGTCTTATACTCATTGGTTATCTAGTTGACCACCAGGTGTGAATAGTTGTGTACTTCAAAAGCTTCGATAGCCAATGTCTTCGCTAACTTTATCCCTACGAGTAATGCCGTATGCTTGGCCTCGTTGTTTAAGGCTTTGAACCTGAACCTTAGGGCATACTCTACCGTAAACCATTCAAGACTGCTAAGGATAAGCTTGGCTCTACTGCCAATGTGATTGAAGGACCCATCAACATACAATGTCCAACTCGGTATCTATTCACTTTCCTCGGACTCTTGCCTTTCGACGGGCATTTTGGAGAACGTGGTTTCGACGATAAAGTTAACTAAGGCTTGGGCCTTGATTGTTATCCAAGATCTGTATCACATGTTAAACTCTCCAAACTCTATGAACCACTTTACTAGCCTTTCGGAGAGATCTAACTTGTGGAGTACTTGCCTCAAGGGCTGATCGGTCATCAGATTGATAGTATGGGCTTGGAAGTACTGTCGGAGCTTCCACACTATGACTAGGAGAATGTATGCCATTTTCTCGATGGGGAGATATCTTGTCTTGGTATTATGGAGAACTCGACTAACATAGTAGATGGGTTTCTGGATCCCACATTCTTCTCGAATCAAGACTGAAGCCACTATATCCTAGCCTACTGATCTGTAAAGAAAGAGCTCCTCCACGGTGATGGGCTTAGTTAGGAGTGGTGGCGAGCTCATATATTCTTTCAATTATCTGAAGGCTTTTTGGTAGTCCTCTGTCCAGGAAAAATCTTTGATTTTTCTGATAGCCTTGAAGAATGGTAGCCACCTCTAGGCGAACTTGGACATGAACCGACTGAGTGCAGCTATGCGCCTAGTTAAGCTCTGTACCTTTTTGATGTTCCGAGGAGAAGTCGTGCCTAACATTGCCTTGATCTTCTCGAAATTCGCCTCTATCCCTCACTGCTTGACCATGAGACTAAAAATTTCTTAGAGGTGACTCCGAAGGCACACTTTCTTGGGTTCAGCCTTATTTGATGATGTTAGAGTATTCTGAATGCTTCTTCTAGGTCAGACTTGTGGTCCTCATATTTGATACTCTTGACGAGCATATCATCCACATTTACTTTTATATTCTTCATAATCTGTTCTTTGAAAATCTTGTTGACTAGCCTCTGATAAGTTGCCCCTGCATTTTTCAGTCCAAAGGGAATTACCTTGTAATAATATAAGTTTCAATTGGTGATGAAGGCGGTTCTAGCTAATCTCGTTCATGCATGAGAATCTGATTGTAACCTGAGTAGGCATCCATAAAATTGAGTAACTCATGACAAAAGGTGGCGTCAACCAGTTGGGTTATTCGAAAGAGATGGAAGCTATCATTTGGACAAGCTTTGTTCAAGTCTGTGAAATCAATATAGGTCCTCCATTTGCCATTGGCATTCTTCACCATTACCACATTGGCGACTTATTCTGGGTAGTCAGCCTGCTGGATAAAGTCAATGGAGAGAAACATGTCTACCTCTTCTTTTAAGATGTCATACGGTTCTAGGGCAAAGAACATATTCTTTTGAATAATATACTTGTGGCTCAGATCTTTGTTCAGTCTATGGATAATGAGTTGGGGATCAATCTGGAGCATGTCGAAAGTTGACCATGCAAATAGGCCTTGGTTCTTCCAGAGGAAAGAAATTAGTATCTCCTTGAGACACTTTTGGACAGTTCTTGAGTCCCTATCATTTAAGGGGATGGTGATGAGTTCTTTAATGGGTTGTCCTCGAGGGGTTTTGAGCTCGTCTCATAGATTTTTGATTTCCAAAGGTAGGACTTCAACCCTTTTTTTGCTCTTTAATAGATGTTAAGTTACAGGACCGGGAGACTTGCTGGTCCCTTATGACTTTATCTACGTCTTGCTCAGTTGGGAATTTCATCTTCAGGTGAAAAGTGGAGGCTACTACCCTCATCTCATAAAATGTCAGTTTTCTGAGGATCGCATTATATGAAGATGGGTGCTTGGCCACCAAAAACATGGTCATTACAGTAGTAAGTCGCAGAGCTGTTCTTGTGGTGACTGGAAAGGTGATACTACCTTCGGTAAAGACTAGCGTTCTTGAAAAAGCTATAGAGCAGAGACGACACTGGTTTGAGCTGGTCATCCTTCAAGTTCATTTTTCTAAAGGTTTCATAATAAAGAATGTCCATCGAACTTTCGTTGTCCACCAGGATTCGTTCAATACTATAATTGGTGATAAGAAGCGTGATGACTATTGCATCATTCTAGGGAGTCTACAACCCTTCTAGATCATCATCCGCAAAAGAGATTATCTTGTCTGTCTTGACCCATTTATGAAGTCCACTAACTGATGTCATTGACCAGGCATAGGCTTTCCTTACGTAGGATGACTGCCCCCTGCTACTGGTCCCCTAAAGATTGTTTTGATGGTGCCTGTAACTATGGTTGTGTTACCTTGGCCATTCTGGTGGGTTGTAATACCCGTATTCATAAAGAAAGGGTAAAAAAGTAATTTAATAAATATAACATGGAGTTAAAATAATATATATGCGAAAGATTTAAATTTTTATAAAATACTTCTTTTGAAGAAAAAAAACGGATGCATGGACAGCATAGAAGAAAAAAGAAAAAAAAAACTAACACCTGGCTACAGGTGTTGACTGGCTAACATGCAAATTGCATGTTAGACAACATTTGCATTTCGTGGTAACTAATTGAAGAGGGGTGGGTGCTGACTGTTGGTTATATATATATATATATATATATATAAGGGGTTTACGGGAGCATTTTATAGAGAATCACGGGAAGCTCTAAGAAAAACAAAAGGTAATAACATGAATTTTATTTTTGAAATTTAGCATACATGAAATTTCTCGAAATTCGATGTGGGAGTTTTCAAAAGGGGTGAATTATGGAAGAATTAATTAGAAATTTTAATATAAATATAATGTCAAGTGTTGACGATCAGCAACTGGGGAAAATTACTGAGAGTATCAAGAAAGGCAAGAAGGTGATCCACAAGTAGCTCTAAGTGCTACGTGGTGAGTTAGATTTACTTTAAGTAATCAAGATAATAATGAAATATATAGTGATAATATTTGAATAAATTATTAACTTATGATTTGATAATAGATGAAAGTTGGTTAATGGGTATGATAGAAATAACTGATATGTGGAGAATTACTATATGAGAAATAATATTATTGGAATAATGAGTCGATTTAATAATGAAGGAGATAAATGAAATTCTTGACTAACTATGGTTGATAAATTGATATGACGTATGAGGAAAAGAAATTAGTGAAATTGATTAAATAATAATTTGAGAAGAAACATGATAGTTAATTTGAATGTCAAAATACATGCTTGTTTTTATATTATTGTACATATGCATATTTCATATCATTGTTCATATGCATATACATGAAATAAAAGAATCGGGAGGGCAGTCGGTCTAAATGAAAACCGTGACAGCCGGTATATGCTGGAAATAAAAGAACCGGGAGGGCAACCGGTCTAAATAAAATAAAAAAACCGGGAGGGCAACTGGTCTAAGCTAAAACATGTCGACATGTGGGAAGATGTTCCCAATAATAATAACATTTAAATTCACGCATTGCATTTGCTTTAAATATTGCTTGAGATGTTAAAGTGCTATTCATAATTGTAAATTTATTGATAGATGAATGAGTCTCACAGAGAGACAAATATGCGGAGGAAGAAATATGGAAATATGATATGATGAGAATTATCTAGGTGACTGATTATATGCTGAGGACCTCATAAAGAGGTAATTATGAGATAGAATTGATAGTCTCAAGATGATTAATTATATGAGAAGAAGAGATTTATAAAGGATGATGGTTTTGATATGAATAATGATAATAAAATATTATTATCAAAATATATAAGATATAAATGAATGAATATTGGAAGACTAATTATATAAAGTGAATACTTCCAGTAAATTTTATTCACTGAGCTTGTGAAGCTCACTCTTTATTGTTAAATAATTTCAGGTAGTAGGCAGGACAGTTAGATTGGCAAGTTGATATTCAGACCAAGTCATTATCTATAAGCCACGTGGTCCGCATCCTCAGACTAATGAAAAAAATGCATTTGTAAATATTCATGCATAATATGGTGTATATAATGTGTCAGTTGAGATCTGAATGATGTATCTCCCTTGTTGAGGGTTGAAGATAGATGTAAATAATTGCAGCTAGTATTTTTTTTTATATTGTTGCATATATATATATATCATGCTGAGATTTTAACAAGTGACGACACCGTCTCAGGGGTGGCTAACCTGGGACGGGCCATTACAATTTTGGTATCAGAGCATTAGGTTTTATGATTCTGTAGACCGTATAAAAATTTAAAGAAGTAGAAAACCTAAATAAACTATATTTTAATGCAAAGTCTGAGGATGACACGTGGACGTGCTAGAGGTAGAGGTAGAATTCTAAATCAGAGGGGACATGGTAGACCCCCAATATTTAGGAGAACTGAAACAAAAGGGGAAGTTGAGTTTGTGGTTCCTGCAAGGGAACAGATTGATAGTGCAACTGGTACTAGTACAGTTGGGAGAGAATATGATATTAGGAGGGACGAATTGAGAGAAGCAATTGATTGTGCTATAGAGAGGATGAATGCAACAGAAAAAATGGCTGATAATTTAAAAAGGAGATTAGAGGAGAGCGGTAGAATAGAACTTGATGTCGTGAGACAAGAGGTTCATGAGGGAGAATATGTGTTTGTACATGAGATGTAAGGGGATTGTTTTGTGAGATTTCTTAAATTTAAACCCCAGTCTTTTAGAGGATCAGTAAATCCTGTGAAAGCTGAGCAGTGGATTAGACATATTGAGAAATATTTTGAAGTCTTACCAATGATAGATAGACAGAAGGTTACTTTTGCTTCATTTATGCTAGAAGGTGAGGCTTCTCGATGGTGGGAGGATATTCTACCTAGGGTGAGTACACAATTATAACAACCTTTAACTTGGAGTAAGTTTAAGGATGAGTTCTTTGCAAAGTATTTTCCATATACATTTCGAGCACTGTAAGAGAGAGATTTTATTCACTTAAGGCAGAGTACCTTATCTGTGGCTGAGTATGATAGTAAATTTATAGCTATGTCGAGGTTTTTACCCTGAGTTAGTGAATACGAAAGAGGGGAAATGTAAGAGATTTTTAGATGGGTTACGCAATGACATTCAGACAAAACTCTCTTATATGAGTATTGGGAATTACGTTATAATGGTGGATAAAGTATTACAAATTGAGAGGGATTTGATGGAGTTTAGAGGTATGAGGGATCGGATGAAGAAGTCTAGATTTGAAGGACTTAGAGGTGGTGGCAGTATGAGTGTCCAGGGTGGGAGACCACCCAGATATGGCATTCGTTGTCACCAGAAACTGTAGTGCAGAGTCATAGGCAAGCAGGATCTGTTGCTTCTGTAGCTTAGAGTAATACCGATAGGAGCCCTAGATTTGGGAGACAAGCTATGGGAATTGGGAGTTATGGTAGATGAGTAAGTATGCCACCAAGGGGAAGTGGTAATCTAATGTATGATCGAGAGTCAAGGGTTTACTTTAGATACAATCAGATGGGCCATCTATCTTGAAATTTCCCTACGCAGATTTGCTTCGTATGTGGTGAGGGAGGACATGTTAGTGTAGATTGTCCAGTGGGGAAATCTGCTGACGTAGGTGCATGAAGTGTTGGGAGAAGACAGATGAAGAGATGTGGTGGATCAAGGAGTGTGAGAGGCAGAGGTAGAGAAAGCGGTAGCCAGTTACAATTTAGAGACAGCAGTGCCTATGCATTTATCCAATAGGATGTACAAGCCATTTCTGATGTTGTTATGGGTATAGTATCTATCCTTGATAGGCCTACCAGATTATTAATTGATCCTGCTGCAACCCATTCTTTTGCATCTAGTGTTTATATGAAATCTATTTATGTTAGTGTTAGTCTTTTGATGCATGCTATTGTTGTTGAGGTTCCTACTGGGGATAAGGTTATTATCAAGAAAATTTATCAGGGTTGTGTGCTTAGTCTGGCTAATAAAGAATTTGAAATTGATTTATTGTCTTTAGATATGATAGATTTTGATTTAATTTTGGGGGTGAATTGGTTATCTACATATCATGCTTGGGTAGATTGTTTCAGGAAGAATGTGGTGTTCAAGATACCCAGACAAAATGAGTTTAATTTTTAGGGAGAACGTAAGATATTTGCCAATTATCTTATTTCTGTCCTAACCACTAGTAAATGGTTGAAGAAGGGTTGTGAGGGGTATTTAGCATATGTGGTGGATTCTAGCAAGGAGATTAGAAAGTTAGAAGAAATCTTGGTATTGAAATATTTTTTTGATGTATTCCATGAGGAGTTATCTGGTTTGCCTCCCAATAGGGAGATTGAGTTTTCTATTGAGGTGATTCTGGGACCAGCACCCATATCTGTAGCATTTTATAGAATGACACCAGCTGAATTGAGAGAGTTGAAAGTTTAGCTTCAGGAGTTGCTAGATAAACAGTTTATTCAACCTAATATGTCACCTTGGGAAGCCCCTGTGTTGTTTGTCAAGAAGAAGGATAGGATAATGAGGTTGTGTATTGATTATAGATAGTTGAATAATATCACCATCAAGGATAGATATCCTTTGCCCAGGAGAGATGATTTATTCGAGCAATAACAAGGAGCTAGGGTGTTTTTTAAGATAGACCTGAGATCGGGTTATCATCAATTGAGGATAAATGAGGGGGACGAGCCTAAGACTGTTTTTAGAACACGTTATGGCCATCATGAGTTCCTTGTGATGCCATTTGGGTTGACTAATTCTCTTGCAGTATTTATGGATCTAATGAATCGGGTGTTTAAACCATTCTTGCATAGATTTGTGATTGTGTTTATTGATGATATTATGGTATATTCCAAGAATAAAGAGGAGCATATGCAACACTTAGAGATAGTGTTGGAAATTCTGAGAAGAGAGAAATTATATGAAAAGTTCTCTAAAAGTGAGTTTTGGTTGAGTGAAATATCTTTCTTGGGGCATGTTGTGTCAGGAGAGAGCATAACAGTTGACCCACAAAAAGTAGAAGCAGTGTTAAATTGGGAAAGACCCACTAGTGTAACTGAAATTAGAAGCTTTTTGGGGTTGGTTGGTTATTATAGGAGGTTTATCCAAAAATTTTCTATGATTGCTGGACCATTGACTAGATTGACTAAGAAGGAAGTGAAGTTTAGGTGGTCAGAAGAGTGTGAAGAGTTTCCAGCTATTGAAAGAAAAATTGACTACTGCCTCGGTATTAGTGCTTCCTTCTGGTGATGAAAGATTTTTGGTATATAGCGATGCGTCACATCATGGGTTGGGATGTGCGTTGATGCAACATGGGCGAGTTATAGCTTATGCGTCTAGGCAATTGAAGAACCATGAAAGGAATTATCCGACCCACGATTTAGAATTAGCTGCTATAATTTTTGCTTTGAAGATTTAGAGATATCATATGTATGGAGCCAATTGTGAAATTTTTACTGATTATAAAAGTTTGACGCATTTACCGACCAAGAAGGAGTTGAATTTGAGGCAGAAGAGGTGGATGGAGTTGATTAGTGATTATGACTGTACAATTCATTATCATCCAGAAAAGGCTAATGTATTAGCTGATGCATTGAGTAGAAAGACTATAGGGAGATTAACTGCTATTGGGAGTCATAATACTAGCTTGATGATAAAATTAAGAAAAATGAGGATGCAGTTAAGTGTTAATGATAGAGGAGTATTGATGGCAAATATGGTGGTACAATCTTCTATTATTGAACATTTATTACAGATGCAGCATAGAGATAAAGGGATAGAGAAGATCAGACAGAAAGTATTGAGTGGGAAACTGACTGAGTTTATAATTAGAGAAGATGGTATGGTGGTAATGGGCCATAGAGTTTGTGTTCCCAATGATGTGGAGATGAGAAAGGAGATACTAAGAGAGGCTCCTGATTCTGTATAGTCTATGCATTGATAAGTGCTTAAATATTCATATTTAAGCCCCTTCATTTACATTTGTTAAGTCCTTTTTTATGTTAATTTAGTTCATTTTACTTCATTTCTGTGTTTTACATGCTTTTATAGGGTTTTGGAGAAGAAACAAGCATTTTGAAGCTTAAAAGGAAGAAAACTAGAAATCCTGGAGCAACTGCTGCCTGGAGTGCGATCGAGCGCACCAGGCATGTGATCGAGCGCAACAGCACATGCGCGCATGGGTGATCGAGCGCAGCAGCGATCACGCACATAGGCCAGATCGAGCGCATAATTGCGATCGAGCGCACCGCGTGTGCGATCAAGCGCACCTGTACGGGCGTGAACAGTAAAGAGGCAGAACCAGTTTTGGAAATAAAAGAATTTTGTGTTTTAGGAAAGTTTAGGAATTCATGAGCCTTCTAGGATTATTCAGCCCCTATAAATACACTTGTAAAACACACAAAGAAGACATCATTTCTTTTACCTTTTGTTTAGTTTGGAGTTGTAAGGTTTGGGAGAGAATTGACGCCTCTTCTCTCGGGTTTACTCTTTCCCCTTTATTTTATGAATATGTTTAGATTAACAAGCATGTGTAACTAAACCCTTATAGGGCTCGATTGAAGCCTAGTTATGCTTTTCCACATATATATTCATTGATTATCTTTACTATAGCCTAGTTAGAATGTTTAACTTAATTAATGCCTGTTTATATTTACATTCCTCATATGTATGTGCCTGATCAATGTATGCATGTGGCATGGATAGGTTAGTCGAATCAATTTGGATGACTGAGTCCTGGGTTCGACATTAGTAACAAGGGATATCTTATTCGGATACCCGGGTTAATCAACATGGGAAACCGGGAGCAAACCAAACCCTAGGTCCCATGTGGTTGCTGATCTCCACAGCCCTCATGCTCTCTTAAAGAACAACTTAGTATATACCCATACTGAATCCCTTAAGAGAGATAAAAGTTAGAGTATACACCATGCCTAACTCGTTGCATAGGGAGATCAATAGCCTAAAGTGTGGACCAAGCCCTTAGGTTGGCAACCATTAGATATTCATGATAAGGCTAGAGCATTGAAACCTTAGTCAGTGGGAAAGTATAATTAGTGGTGGATATCATAGCCCTATGTTCTCATTATTGTTATTCACTCACACTCAAACTGTTATTTCTCTTTTAAAAACTTGAAGAAACTAATTCTAGATAGAAATTCACCAATTCCTGTGGAAATGATCTCGCACTTGCACACTATGCTACCACAGACCTTGTGCACTTGCAAGTAAAACGAGTGCAGTTATTTGCTTATTTATTTAGGTAGATAAACGTGGTTGGACATTTATCTACCTAAATAAACAAGCAAATAACCGCACTCATTTTACTTGCAAGTGCACAAGGTCTGTGGTAGCATAGTGTGCAAGTGCGAGATCATTTCCACAGGGATTGATGAATTTCTATCTAGAATTAGTTTCTTCAAGTTTTTAAAAGAAAAATAACAGTTTGAGTGTGAGTGAATAACAATAATGAGAACATAGGGCTACGATATCCACCATTAATTATACTTTCCCACTGACTAAGGTTTCAATGCTCTAGCCTTATCATGAATATCTAATGGTTGCCAACCTAAGGGCTTGGTCCACACCTTAGGCTATTGATCTCCCTATGCAACGAGTTAGGCATGGTGTATACTCTAACTCTTTTCTCTCTTAAGGGATTCAGCATGGGTGTATACTGAGTTGTTCTTTAAGAGAGCATGAGGGCTGTAGAGATTGGCAACCACACGGGACCTAGGGCTTGGTCCGCTCTCGGTTTCCCATGTTGATTAACCTGGGTATCCGGATAAGATATCCCTTGTTATTAATGTCGAACCAAGGACTCGGTCATCCAAATTGATTCGACTAACCTATCCATGCCACATGCATTCATTGATCAGGCACATACATACGATGAATGTAAATATAAGCAGGTATTAATCAAGTTAAACATTCTAACTAGGCTATAGCAAAGATAATCAACGAATATATATGTGGAAAAGCATAACTAGGGCTTCAATCGAGCCCTATAAGGGTTTAGTTACACATGCTTGTTAATCTAAACATATTCATAAAATAAAGGGGAAAGAGCAAACCCGAGAGAAGAGGCGTCAATTCTCTCCCAAAGCTTACAACTCCAAACTAAACAAAAGGTAAAAGAAAGGATGTCTTTTTTGTGTGTTTTACAAGTGTATTTATAGGGGCTGAATAATCCTAGAAGGCTCATGAATTCCTAAATTTTCCTAAAACACAAAACTCTTTTATTTCCAAAACTGGTTCTGCCACTTTACTGTTCACGCCCGTACAGGTGCGCTCGATTGCACACGCGGTGCGCTCAATCGCAATTATGCGCTCGATCTGGCCTGTGTGCATGATTGTTGCTGTGCTCGATCGCCCATGCGCGCATGTGCTGTTGCGCTCGATCGCATGCCTGGTGCACTCGATCGCACTCCAGGCAGCAGCTGCTCCAGGATTTCCAGTTTTCTTCCTTTTAAGCATCAAAATGCTTCTTTCTTCTCCAAAACCCTATAAAAGCATGTAAAACACAGAAATGAAGTAAAATAAACTAAATTAACATAAAATAGGACTTAACAAATGTAAATGAAAGGGCTTAAATATGAATATTTAAGCACTTATCACACCCCCAAACTTACATATTGCTAGTCCTTTAGCAATACAAAACTGAAAACTAAATGAAGAACAAAATCAAAGATAAATTCATTTTCATAATACTCAGAAATTTGGGTTGTGCATAAAACCATGATAACCGTTCATGAGTAAGCTTATAATAAAAACACATTTTTGGATTGCAAAAGGATTTTCAAAAGCTTTATGTTACTTACCTAAGGTTGGCTTAAGGAATCGCAAGTTTGATTTGTGTGTGATGAATTAGCACATATAAGATGGGGTTTTCACATAATTTTAATGGATGGTGTTTCGGTGCCCAAACTTTTATCAAATTTCTTATCAAAGAGAACAAAATGGCATAATACTTGCTTCTTTTTCTTTTCCTTTTATCATGCGATCTTTGCCATGTTGAGTTCCATCTAGCTTTCTATTTGACCCTTGTAATGAGTGTTTGGCCAATGACTCCCAAACCAGATGGTTTTAGGGCATTAGGTGTAAAGACACCCCTAAGGACTTACTAGCTCGAGTAAACAAGGCTACGGAACTTAATAGGTTTTTAATGCTTCTTAATGAAAATCCCACCTTTTGACGTGAACACTCAATGCTTACTGAGGCAAGAGGTCCAATTACTCAGTGGAAAGTTGATTTTTGGAAGCTTTTTGATTTTCTTTTCGCATGATGGACATATTTTTTTTTCTTTATTTTTCTTATGCCAAAAGGGTTCTTTTCAACAAGTTATTTGACTACAGTTTAGGTAATGGAAACATATACAAAAGAATTATATATCATACCTTACACAAATGCGTGCTAAATGTGCTCGTGCAATTTTAAAGCAAACTTGTGAATTCTTAGGTGCCTTGAGGTAGTTACCTCAACTTTGTAAAATTCCTAAAACAAGACTATGTGTTCTAGTTTGTAAGCTTACTAATGAAGTGTTATCAAATTTTTGTTTACTAAAAGAACATGTTTTTATCTTCCTAAAAAAAAAAAACTGGGACTTAGTGTGTGCATGTATTTCAAGTGTGTGTGATAGTATCTAATATCTCCCACTGCCCCCAAACTTAAAATACACATTGTCCCCAATACGTATGTGGCATGGAAAGATCTGACCTGGGAGATGAAGAACTCGGTTATTTGCTTGCTTGTCTAAGCCCCCAAACTTGAATTGGATGCACACACTGAGTACCTGACAAAGAAAAAATAAACTTTGTGCCAGAAAACAAAATATAAACAATATACATGTAAATGTAATTATAACTAAAAGAAAAGTACTAAAATGAAAAGGATATGTCTGGGGTGCCTCTCATGAGCACTAAGTTTAATATCTTCAGCCGGACGAAGTATCCTCTCTCTGTTGATCATCATGTGGTGCAGACTGTTTGCTTGGGTAGTAGAGTTTAGCTTCTAGAGTAAATACGCTCGATTGCATGGTGTAGGTGCGCTCGATCGCAATGCATCAAGTAGTGATATTATGTGCAACAGAAACTGGGAATTCAAGTGGGTTAGGTGTCTGTAGATTAGCTATATATTGGACAGTTGAAGTGTCAAGTCCTCGTCCCGAGGAGGTATGGTGAGATCGAGGTATGGTTTGACTCGGTGTCCATTGACTGTAAATGTCTGATTGCTATTCGAGTCATGAATCTCCAAGGCTCCATGAGGAAAGACCTTGGTGACCACATATGGACCAGCCCAACGGAATTTTAGTTTGCGTGGGAATAGCCTTAATCTTGAATTGTAGAGTAGCACCCTTTGTCCTATGTGAAACTCTTTACGCACTAATTGCTTGTCATGATAGGCTTTTGTCCGTTCTTTGTAGAGCTTGGCATTTTCATAGGCGTCATATCTTAGTTTCTCTAGCTCATTTAAATGCAGCTTGCTCTTCTCTCCCGCTTGTTTCATATCAAAATTGAATTGCTTTATGGCCCAATATGCTCGATGCTCTAATTCTACCGGAAGATGGCATGTTTTCCCAAAGATTAGGCGGTATGGAGACATGCCAATTGGAGTTTTATAAGCAGTTCGATATGCCCATAGAGCATCATTTAGGCACAAAGACCAATCCTTCAGATTAGGCTGCACAGTCCTCTCTAGGATTCCTTTGATCTCTCGGTTACTTATCTCCACTTGGCCACTGGTTTGAGGATGATAGGGGGTGCCAACTTTATAAGTGATCCCATATTTCTGAAGTATTGTGACAAAAGAGCGATGATGAAAGTGGCTGCCCCCATCACTGATGATTGCTCTTGGAGTCCCAAACCTGGTAAAGATGTTAGCCTGCAGAAACTTGACAACTACTTTGTGATCTGTTGTGCGATAATATACCTAAATAAATAGGTGAATAATCGTACTTTGTTTTACTTGCAAGTGCACAAGGTCAATAGTGTAGCATAGTGTGCGAATGCAAGATCATCTCCACAGGGATTGGTAAAGTTCGATTTAGAATTATATTTGCAATGTAAAAAAGATAGAAATAATAAACTGAAGGGTGATTCGATAATAATAAAGACATAGGGCTTTGATATCCACCACTAGTCATACATTCCCGATTTTGTATAAGGTATCAGTGTTCTAGCCTTATTATGTGTACCTACTGGTTGCCAACCTAAGGGCATGGTATCTACTCCTTAAGCTATTGATTTCCCTAAGCAACGAGTTAGGCATGGTATCTACTCTAACTCTTTTCTTCCTTAAGGGATTCAGCATGGTATCTGCTTGAGTTGTTCCTTAAGAAAACATAGGTACTGTGGAAATCGACAACCACATGAGACCTAGGGCATGGTATCTACTCCCGGTTTCCCATGTTGATTAACCTGGGTATTCGGATAAGATGGTCCCTTGTTACTAATGTTAGACCCAGGACTCGGTCATCCAAATTGATCTAACTAACCTATCCATACCACATGCATACGTTGGCCTTACACATACATATGAGGAATGTAAATAAGCACAGGTGTTAATCAAGTTAAGTAACATAATAAGCTATGCAAAGATTTAATCAATGAATAAAAATATGGGAATGCATAACTAGGTCTTCAATCGAGCCCTATAAGAGAGTTAGTTACACATACTAACTGAAGTAAACATAATTAAACAAAACATAAGGGAGAAGAATAAACCCGAGAGAAGAGGCGTCAATTCTCTCCCAAGCTCTCCACTCCAAGTAAAAGAAAAGAGAAAAGTGTTACTATCTAAGGTGTCCTTTTGTGTGTGAGTTTACAAGTGTATTTATAGGTCCTTGAGAAGTCCTAATAGACTCATGAGTTTCTAAACTTTCCTAAAACACAAAACTCCTTTATTTCCAAAATAGAGTTATTTCCAAAATAGGGTTATTTCCAAAATAGGGTTCTGCAGTTTACTATTCACGCCTGTACATTTGCGCTCGATCGTATGTGTCCTCGCGCTCGATCGCAGTGTGCGCTCAATCCTACAAGTGTGCGCACGATCGTATGTGCGCTCGATCGCATTGCATGTGCGCTCGATCGCATTTTGTCCAGAAAGTGCTTCAGGGCTTCTAGATTTCTTCCTTAAAGTGCCAAAACTGCTTCTTTTTCTCCAAGACCCTATAAAAACATGTAAAACACACAAATGGAGTAAAAGATACCAAATTAACGTAATAAAGGATCTAACAAGTGTAAATAAGGGGGCTTAAATATGTATATTTAAGCGTCTATCACACCCCCAAACTTACATATTGCTAGTCCCTTAGCAATACTAAATTAAAAACTAAAATAGAAATATAGATAAATCCAATGTTCATAGTGTCAATAAAAAAATCTAGATTTTACACAAAACAATGATGCGCATTCATGAGCAAGCTTAACAAGTGTAAACATATATCTGCAATGAATAAGAGTGTTGAACGTAAATCATATTCACTAGGTATTCTAAGATATCACAAGTTTGACTTCGGTGTGTGGTGATTAGCACATAAAAGATTGAGTTTCCAAGATATTCAAATGGGTAGTGTTTCGATGACTCAAGATTCACCAAACTTCCTATTAGAGTCAACAAATATGGCATAGTCTTTTATTTGAGAGATTTTTGCCAGGTTAGTTCCCTTAAGCTTTCTTGTTGACTCGTGTAACGAGTGTTTAGCCAATGACTCCCAAACCAGATGGTTTTAGGGCATTAGGTGTAAAGACACCCCTAAGGACTTACTGGCTCGAGTCAACAAGGCTACGAAACTAACTGATTTTTATGCTACCATTTAGAATTTTCCACCTTTTGACGTGACACTCAATGCTTACTGAGGCAAGAGGGTCAGTTACTCAGTAAAAAATTCCTTTTTAATGATCACTTAAGATTTTCCACCTTTTGACGTGACACTCAATGCTTACTGAGGTAAGAGGGCCAGTTACTCAGCGGAAGATTTGTTTTTATTGATCATTAGGAGCATTTTTTTTCTTTTTGAGCACGAATCAATCTTTTCTATTTTTATATGCCAAAATGTCAATCTAATAGGTCATCTAGTTCACAGTCAAGCAAAAGAAACATACCAATCCAAATATCATGTCATACCCCACACAGCTATGTGTTAATGTGCTTGTGATAGTTCAAGTTAAACTTGTGAATTCTTAAATGCCAAAAGGGCAGTGATCTAGGTTCAAAACTTGTTTATTGGCCTATATGTTCAAAGTGTTAAGCTCACTGATGAAGTCGAATCATAACATTTTGTTTAGATCACCAAAAAAAAGTTTATTGGACAGAATGAACATGCATTTATCTATGAAAATAACAACAGAACTAAAAATGTAGGACATAGTGTAGTGTGTGAATGTGTCTCCCATACCCCCAAACTTAAATTACACATTGTCCCCAATGTGTGAATAACAAGGAAAGAGCTGACCTAGGAGATGGAGAACTAGCTAGGTCGGTATGGCTCATAGCGTACCCCCAAACTTGAACGGATGCACACATTGTCCCTAAAAAAGAAAAACTAACGTAATACGGGAAAACAAGAAGTAATTAAAATAAATAAATAACAATAAATACGTAAAATAATAAAAATAAAAGGATAAGCTGTGGGGTGCCTCCTATGAGCGCTAAGTTTAACGTCTTCAGCCGGACCAAGCCTTATTTTTCCCCAAAACTACGAGTGGCAGCAGCTAGCATAGGAAATGTCTTATTCTCTCCCATATAAGCATATGGTAAGTGCTCTGACAACTGCTTGAATTCCAAGTTAGGTGCCTGTACAATAGAAGGGAAAATAAAATTAGTAGGCACATGATGGTCAAATGGATCGATGTACTTACTTGGATGCTTTGGAAAGGCCTCTAGAAGGTGCATAGTTTCAATGAGGTCTTTAGTAACATCTTCTGATTTTGGTTCAATATCTGATCTTTTGAAATAATGGGTGAAGGTGGTCTCTAAGGGATCAATATGATGGTCATGAAAGACTTGTTTAACAACACCTTGCTTTTGTTCACTTAGCTCCTTAGCCAATTCCCCCATTTGTACTTCCAATATATGAATAGCTTGCTCATGCTTGGTATTGATTTGTCGTTGCTCAATCATGAACTGTTCTTGTGAAGTCATCAGTTGCCTCATAAGACTCTCTAGGTTACTATTTTCTGATTCCGGCACTGGTTGGGCTGCTGGTTGGAAGTATTGGTGTTGTCCTTGAACATTTAAAGCATTGTGATTGTTGCTCCATGAGAGGTTGGGGTGGTGCTTCCATCCAGGATTGTAGGTATTTGTATATGCATTGTGCGGTCCCTCATAATTTGCTTGCTCTTGATCTGCATATGAATACAAAGGGCAAGTGTTAGTAGTGTGATCAAAACGAGAACATATAGCACATACCTAGAGTGGTTTGCCTCGCGGACTAGGTGATATGTTTTGACTAGTCATGGAATATATGAGCATATCTAGCTTCCTCTCCATAGCATCTAGACAAGTATATTGAGCTTCTGTCATTGGTGCTTCTCCCTTTGAATGAATTAGTTGAAAAGCTTCAGTGCAACAGTTTCAGTACTGCTGCTCGGGTACTCTCTGGACCTTTTGCGCTCGAGCGCACCCTGAACTGCACTCGATCGCACTGGGCTTGCGATCAATCGCACCAAGTAGTGCGCTCGATCGCAATGAGGACAGAAACTCCTCCTCTGCACACCTAAACAAAAACAGAAAAAGAAGGAATAAATCTGATTTTTGATAAAAATAAAAAATAAAACAGAATAGAATCAAATAGAATAAATTAAAATGATAATAAAAAAAACTAACAAAAATAATTCCAAAAAGAGATTTAGCACAATCCCCGGCAACGGCGCCAAAAACTTGTTGTACGATAATATACCTAAATAAATAGGTGAATAATCGTACTTTGTTTTACTTGCAAGTGCACAAGGTCAATAGTGTAGCATAGTGTGCGAATGCAATATCATCTCCACAGGGATTGGTAAAGTTCGATTTAGAATTATATTTGCAATGTAAAAAAGATAGAAATAATAAACTGAAGGGTGATTCGATAATAATAAAGACATAGGGCTTTGATATCCACCACTAGTCATACATTCCCGATTTTGTATAAGGTATCAGTGTTCTAGCCTTATTATGTGTACCTATTGGTTGCCAACCTAAGGGCATGGTATCTACTCCTTAAGCTATTGATTTCCCTAAGCAACGAGTTAGGCATGGTATCTACTCTAACTCTTTTCTTCCTTAAGGGATTCAGCATGGTATCTGCTTGAGTTGTTCCTTAAGAAAACATAGGTACTGTGGAAATCGACAATCACATGAGACCTAGGGCATGGTATCTACTCCCGGTTTCCCATGTTGATTAACCCGGGTATCCGGATAAGATGGTCCCTTGTTACTAATGTTAGACCCAGGACTCGGTCATCCAAATTGATCTAACTAACCTATCCATACCACATGCATACGTTGGCCTTACACATACATATGAGGAATGTAAATAAGCACAGGTGTTAATCAAGTTAAGTAACATAATAAGCTATGCAAAGATTTAATCAATGAATAAAAATATGGGAATGCATAACTAGGGCTTCAATCGAGCCCTATAAGAGAGTTAGTTACACATACTAACTGAAGTAAACATAATTAAACAAAACATAAGGGAGAAGAATAAACCCGAGAGAAGAGGCGTCAATTCTCTCCCAAGCTCTCCACTCCAAGTAAAAGAAAAGAGAAAAGTGTTTACTATCTAAGGTGTCCTTTTGTGTGTGAGTTTACAAGTGTATTTATAGGTCCTTGAGAAGTCCTAATAGACTCATGAGTTTCTAAACTTTCCTAAAACACAAAACTCCTTTATTTCCAAAATAGAGTTATTTCCAAAATAGGGTTATTTCCAAAATAGGGTTCTGCAGTTTACTATTCACGCCTGTACATTTGCGCTCGATCGCATGTGTCCTTGCGCTCGATCATAGTGTGCGCTCGATCCTACAAGTGTGCGCACGATCGTATGTGCGCTCGATCGCATTGCATGTGCGCTCGATCGCACTTTGTCCAGAAAGTGCTTCAGGGCTTCTAGATTTCTTCCTTAAAGTGCCAAAACTGCTTATTTTTCTCCAAGACCCTATAAAAACATGTAAAACACAAATGGAGTAAAAGATACCAAATTAACGTAATAAATGATCTAACAAGTGTAAATAAGGGGGCTTAAATATGTATATTTAAGCGTCTATCATGATCATAAGTCTTTGAGGGGACAACCTCGACCCATTTGGACACATAATCCACACCCACTAGAATATATAAATACCCAAAGGAGTTAGGAAATGGACCCATGAAATCAATGCTCCATACATCGAAAAGTTCTACTATATAGATATTTTGGAAGGGCATTTGATTTCGGGAAGAGATGTTACCTGTCTGTTGGCATCTATCACATGAGCTGCAAAAGAAAAAAGCATATTTAAACAAGTTAGGTCAATAAAAACCAGATTGTAATACTTTAAGATCTGTTCACTTAGTCCCAAAATGTCCTCCACAAGCCAATTGATGGCAGTGTTGTAATAGGCTCAAGTGCTCATCTTCTGAGACACATCGTCTGATGATTTGATTAGAGCATAATTTGAAAAGGTAAGGATCATCCCAATGGTAGTGTCTAGATATGGATATTAGCCGCTTCTTTTCTTGCGTGGTCATACCTGGGGGAAAAACCTTAGTAGTTAGATAATTGACAATATCAGCATACCATGGAAGTTTTACCTCTAGTGTGAATAGTTACTCATCAGGGAAGTTCTCATTTAAAAATAGCTTATTGTCATCATTCTCATAGGGTAACCTTGATAAATGATCTGCAACCACATTCTCATTACCTTTCTTTTCTTTGATCTCTAAATCAAATTCTTGTAATAGAAGCACCCATCTAATTAGCCTAGGCTTTGCATCTTTCTTAGAAAACATATATCTCAAAGCAGCATGGTCAGTGAATACAATAACTTTAGAACTAATAAGATATGATCTAAACTTCTCTAAAGCAAAAATAACAGCTAACAATTCTTTTTCAGTAGTAGAATAGTTAAGCTGAGCATCATTTAAAGTTCTAGAAGCATAGTAAATAGCATGAGGTACCTTATTGACTCTTTGACCTAAGACAGCTCCCAAGGCGAAGTCACTGGCATCGCACATCAATTCAAATGGAAGATTCCAATATGGTGCCATCATTATTGGAGCAAAGGTGAACATATTCTTCAATGTGTTGAAAGCTGTTATACAGTTATCATTCCATTCAAATCTGGTATCTTTAGCTAACAATGCACAAAGGAGTCTCGAGATCTTGGAGAAATCCTTAATGAATCTTCTATAGAAACCCGCATATCCAAGGAAACTCCTAATACCCTTAACTGTGAGAGGAGGAGGTAGCTTTGAAATGATGTCTATTTTAGCCTTGTCTACCTTAATACCTCTGTTGGAGATGGAATGACCCAACACAATGCCTTGTTAGACCATAAAGTGACATTTCTCCCAATTCAATACTAAATTGCTCTCTTCACATCTCTTTAGGAAATTTTCCAAATGATCTAGGCATTCATCAAAATTAGAACCAAAGACACTGAAATCATCCATGAATACCTCAATGTATTTCTCTACCATATCAAAAATATGCTCATCATACATCTTTGAAAAGTGGCTGGTGCTTTGCATAAACCGAATAGCATCCTTTGATAAGTAAATGTACCGAAAGGACATGTGAAGGTAGTCTTTTTCTTGATCCTCAGGTACTATGGCAATTTGGTTGTACCCACTGTACCCATCCAAGAAGCAGTAATAGCTGTGACCGGCCAATCTTTCTAACATCTGATCAATGAATGGCAAGGGGAAATGATCTTTTCTGGTCACTTTGTTTAATCTTCGGTAATCAATACAGACCCTCCAACCAGTTGTCTTTCTTGTAGGTATGAGCTCCTCATTTTCATTTTTCACAACGGTAATTCCACTCTTTTTCGGAACGACTTGGACTGGACTTACCCATTTACTGTCTGAGATGGGGTAGATAATGCCAACATCTAGTAGCTTTAATACGTCAGCCTTTACTACCTCTTTCATGTGTGGGTTAAGTCTTCTTTGATCATCTCGAGTGGGCATTGCTCCATCTTCAAGGTAAATATTATGCATGCACTTGGCTGGACTTATTCCCTTAATGTCAGCAATGGTCCATCCAATAGCAGATTTATGCTCCCTAAGAACTCTTAACAATTTCTATTTTTCTCCAACACTCAAATTAGAGCCACAATTACAGGTAAAGTCTATTTTTCTCCTAGATAGGCATAAGTTAGGTGCTCTGGCAGCTGCTTTAATTCCAAAGTTGGTGCTTGGACAATAGATGGTAAAAGAGTAGCATTAGTAAGTATGAGAGATTCAAATGGAAGAGCATACTTACTTGAGTGTTTTGGAAAAGCTCCAAGGGGGTGCACAGCTTTGATGATGTCATCAGTAACATCTTCAGGTTCTTGCTCAATATCCATTGTTGTAAAGCTATGAGTGATAGTAGTCTCTAAGGGATCATTGTGCTGGACTTGAAAAGCTTTCTCAACAAAACTTTGCATCATACTTACATTAACACATTCCATGTCATCTAGAGGTAGCTTTAATGCATCAAATATTTTAAATTCTATTTTCTCACCATTGATCTTCATACTTACTATGCCCTTTTTCACACAAATCTTAGTATCGGCAGTTCTCATGAAGGGTCTCCCTAATATGATGGGTAGGGGTAATGGCATAGAGCATTCCTCTATATGTAATACAATGAAATCAGCAGGCAAAATGAATTCTCCTACCTTAACTATGACATCCTCAAGAATACCTCTAGGTCTTTTAATACTCCTATATGCCAATTGTAAGGTGATGGAAGTCGGTTGTAGATCCCCTAAACCTAGGGTTTCGAATACCGTGTACGGTAATAAGTTTACACCCGCTCCCAAATCTAGTAATGTTTTTTCAAACAGCTGATCACTTATTTTACAGGGAATAGTAAAACTACCAGGATATTTCAGTTTTGGTGGGAGTTTTCTTAATAGTACAGCACTTACTTCTTCAATTAATGCTACAGTTTCATGCTCTTGAAATTTTCTCTTATGAGTGTAACAATCTTTTAGGAACTTAGCATAGGCAGGTATTTGGTGAATTGCATCTAATAAAAGAATATTAATTTCAACTTTCTGCAAGGTTTCAAAAATATCAATAAGTTTATTGTCTTTATTTTGTTTTACTAACCTTTGCGGGAAGGGTGGAGCATTCATCTTCTCCGTTTCACTTACCCTTGGTGCCGATGGTTTCTCTTTAGATGCTGCTGCAGATTCATCAGACCCTATCACCTTGCCATTTCTCAAAGTTGTGACAACTTTCAGTTGTTGATGCCCCCCCAGGGTTGGGTAGTGTTTGAGCTGGAAGCTTACCTTGCTTTCTTTCACTTAGCTCCTTAGCCGATTGCCCCATTTGTACTTCTAGCCTTTGAATTGCTTGCTCATGTATTGCAGTGGTTTGTTTTTGGTGATCTAATGAAGTCATCAATGTTGTCATTAGTTGCTGTTGTTGAGTGGCTAATTGCTTTACAACACTTTCTAGACCATCCTTCTTGGGTTCTGGAATTGGTTAGGCTGCTCTATGGAAGTTCCTTTGTTGCCCTTGAAGGTTCAAGGTGTTTTGATTGTTGCTCCATGAGAGGTTGGGGTGGTCTCGCCATCCAGGGTTATATGCTGTTACATATGCACTGTTCGGTCCCACATAGTTTGCTTGCTCGGGATCTTTCCTCATTTGCCTCGTCTTTTGGGCTAGGAAGAACTTCCTTAGGAATTTTCCATCCAACTCCTCCCAAGTGTGGATTGAAACTGCAGGCAAAGAATTGTACCATAGCTTAACATTATCTTTTAAGGAAAAGGGAAATAGAATTAACCTTATTCCTTCTTGGTTTAGGCCTTGGATATGCTGGAACTTGCAAAGATCGAAAAATTCCCGGAGGTGTAAGTGTGGATCTTCGTTGGGGATACCCCGAAAGTGAGTTAGTGCACTTAGTATTTGTGGAGATATGTAGTAATTGCCTTCTGCCTCAGGTTGATATACAATGCATGAAGGATGGTTGAGGTTCTGTGGGATGAAGGATTGCTTCATCGGTCTTCATGTAGGTGGTGGCTGGATTTCTAGCTGTTCCGCCATTGGTGCTTCTTCCGTGAATTCCTCTTCTTCCTCCTCAAAGTTGTCTCTAAGATTTTTTCGGATGGTCCGCTCAAGCTCGGGATCAAGGGGAAATACTGTTGGATGTCAGGATCGAAGTCCGTACATGAATTAGGTAAAACAGCTTCAGTGCAGCAGTTCAACACTGCTGCTCGAGTAGCTCTCTGCCCTAATTGCGCTCGATCGTACAGAAGGGTGCGATCGATCGCAAGTATCACAGAAAGCTGATTAGGGTTTGATATGCCTGAAACAAAAGAAAACTCAATTAGTGTTTGATAAAGATGATAAACAGAAATTAAAGATACAAATAACGATGATTAATCGAAACAAAATTAATTCTAAAAAAAGAGATTCAGTGCAATCCCCGGCAATGGCGCCAAAAACTTATTGCGCGTTTATCTACTTAAATAAATAAGCAAATAACTGCACTCGTTTTACTTGCAAGTGCTCAAGGTCTGTGGTAGCATAGTGTGCAAGTGCGAGATCATTTCCACAGGGATTAGTGAATTTCTATCTAGAATTAGTTTCTTCAAGTTTTTCAAAGAGAAATAACAGTTTGAGTGTGAGTGAATAACAATAATGAGAACATAGGGCTACGATATCCACCACTAATTATACTTTCCCACTACTAAGGTTTCAATGCTCTAGTCTTATCATGATTATCTAATGGTTGCCAACCTAAGGGCTTGGTCCACACCTTAGGCTATTGATCTCCCAATGCAACGAGTTAGGCATGGTGTATACTCTAACTCTTTTCTCTCTTAAGGGATTCAACATGGGTGTATACTGAGTTGTTCTTTAAGAGAGCATGAGGGCTATGGAGATCGGCAACCACACGGGACCTAGGGCTTTGTCCGCTCCCGATTTTCCATGTTGATTAACCCGGGTATCCGGATAAGATATCCCTTGTTACTAATGTCAAACCCATGACTCAGTCATCCAAATTGATTCAACTAACTTATCCATGCCACATGCATACGTTGATCAGGCACATATATATGAGGCTGTAAAGATAAACAGGCATTAATCAAGTTAAACATTCTAACTAGGGTATAGCAAAGATAATCAATGAATATATATGTGAAAAAGCATAACTAGGGCTTCAATCGAGCCCTATAAGAGTTTAGTTACACATGCTTGTTAATATAAACATATTCATAAAATAAAGAGGAAAGAGTAAACCCGAGAGAAGAGGCGTCAATTCTCTCCAAAGCTTACAACTCCAAACTAAACAAAAGATAAAAAAAAAAAAATGTCTTCTTTGTGTGCTTTACAAGTGTATTTATAGGGGCTAAATAATCCTAGAAGGCTCATGAATTCCTAAACTTTTCTAAAACACAAAACTCTTTTATTTCCAAAACTGGTTCTGCCACTTTACTGTTCACGCTCGTACAGGTGCACTCGATCGCAATTATGCGCTCGATCTGGCCTATGTGCGTGATTGCTGCTGCACTCGATTGGCCATGTGTGCATGTGCTGTTGCACTCGATCGCATGCCTGGTGCACTCGATCGCACTCCAGGCAGCAGCTGCTCCAGGATTTCCAGTTTTCTTCCTTTTAAGCTTCAAAATGCTTCTTTCTTCTCTAAAACCCTATAAAAGCATGTAAAACACAAAAATGAAGTAAAATGAACTAAATTAACATAAAATAGGACTTAACAAATGTAAATGAAGGGGCTTAAATATGAATATTTAAGTACTTATCATGCATCCAGGTTATAATAAGATGTACAAGGGGTTAAGACAGAATTATTGGTGGTCAGGGATGAAGAAGGATATAGCGAAGCATATTTCTAGATGTTTAACTTGTCAACAGGTGAAGTATGAGAATAGACATCCATCTGGTTTATTACAACATCTTCTAGTACCTAAGAAGCCATAAGAGAATGTGATCATGGATTTTGTCTATGGTTTTCCCCGTACCTAAAGGGGTCATGACGCTGTATGGGTTATCACGGATAGACTTTCCAAGCCTTCACATTTCCTTCCTATTAAAACTACTTGGAGTCTTGAAAAATTGGCTGAATTGTATGTAGCGGAGATTATAAGATTACATGGAGTACCTTTGAGCATTGTATCAGATAGAGATTCTAGATTTACTTTTAGATTTTGGAGAGGTTTTCAAGAAGCTATAGATACGCAATTGCAGTTTAGTACAACTTTTCATCCCCAAACTGATGGGTAGACTTAGAGAATCATTAAAATACCAGAAGATATGCTGAGGGCAAGTGTATTGAGTTTCTTAGTGAGCTAGGATGCTTATTTACCCTTGATCGAGTTTGAATACAATAATCAATATTAAACTAGTATTGTGATGACACCATTTGAGGCTTTATATGGTAGATGGTGTAGAACTCCAATATATTGGGAAGAATTTGGAGAAAGAAAGATATTCGGTCCATAAATGATAGATTTGACTATTGAGATGATCAAACTGGTTAGAGAGAACCTTAGAGCAGCACAAAACAGACAGAAGGGATACACTGATAATAGAAGACGACCTCTCAAGTTTCAAGTTGGTGATTAGGTATTTTTGAAGATATCTTCGTGGAAGGGTGTATTGAAGTTTAAAAAGAAGGGAAAGTTGAGCCCGAGATTTGTGGGGCCATATGAGGTGATTAAAAGAGTTGGACTAGTCGCATATAGATTGGATTTGCCTCCAGAGTTAAAACAAGTACATAATATGTTTCATGTCTCACTTTTAAGAAAGTATTTACATGATGACTCCCATAGTATTCCAAATCAGGCTATAGAACTTCAGGCAGATTTGACCTTTATGCAAGTGCCAGCCAGAATTCTAGACAGAAAGGAACAAGTTTTGCATAATAAAGTCATTCTTTTTATTCAAGTATTATGGCGGAACAAAGATTTTTAAGAAATTACTTGGGAGCATGAGGAAAGAATACCCCCAACTTTTTCATGAATTAGGTAAGGAAATTTCGAGGACGAAATTTTTATAAGGTGGGTAGAATTGTAATACCCGTTTTCGTAAAGAAAAGGTAAAGAAGTAATTTAATAAATATGACATAGAGTTAAAATAATATATATATATATATATATATATATATATATATATATATATATATATATATATATATATATATATATATATATATATATATGAAAGATTTAAATTTTTATAAAACACTTCTTTTGAAAAGAAAAAAAACGGACGTGTGGACAACATAGGAGAGAAAAGAAAAAAAACCAACACCTGGCTACAGGTGTTGACTGCCTAACATGCAATTTGCATGTTAGACAACACACACACACACACACACACACACATATATATAGTTTATTTTATTTATTATTTACCAAATCCTGTTTGGTTTTCTTCAGCTACAACTCAAATTACTCTCTCTCTCTTTAAACACTTGGGGACTGAAAGAAAAGCTAAAAAAGTAAAATTTTGAAGGGGTTTACGGGAGAATTTTATAGAGAGTCACGGGAAGCTATAAGAAAAACAGAAGGTAATAACATGAATTTTATTTTTGAAATTTAGCATACATGAAATTTTTTGAAATTCAATGTGAGATTTTTCAAAGGGAGTTGAAAAGAGTCATAAAATGCACTTTAATAGTACTAAATTGTTAGCATTTTAGGATTGATCTAGGTTTTAATTGCACTTTTATACGTTAACAACTCTAAAGTATCATTATTGGATCATTGATCTATTTCGGTGCATTTTCAGGTACTTTAAACTCAAAAGAGGAGGAAAAGTTATCATTGCTTGAAGCACTAAGACTCGAGGTATACTGGAGTGAAGGAATGCTTCCAGAAGGACAAGATGGAGGGCTTAAAAGAGCAACAGCTGCTGCCCGCACTAGAAAGATGTTTCACTAAATTGCCAGAATTGCCCGTACAGATCAATCATCTTTGCAAATTAAAATGTATTGATAAAAGAAGAACCAGGAGATGAGCCATATATTCTTAGAAAGATCCGGAAGTCTATTTTCTGAAGAATTTTACAGTTCGTAAAAATGATTTTTCTAGAGAAAGTTATGGCAGTTTTAGTAGACAAAGGTCAGGCTGTGCGGGCTGTGCGAGATTTCAGCGTGAAGGGCATGTGAAGGCTTAAATCTCACATCCCACATCGGTTAGAAACACATTTCTATATCCCACATCCCATATCGGATTGGAAACACATTGCACTCGTGGTATTTGCCTATATAAGACCCACTCCACTTCAGCTTTGGGAATGAATCGGAGCTCATCTGAAATCATTAGAGAGTGACTCCAGAGGGCCTTTAGGAGCAATCCGAAAGTATAAATTTGGAGGTCAAGCTGAGGATGATCGTTGAGAGGCTGGAGGCAATTTAAGGAAGCATGAGCCCCATGGCTGGCTAGTCTCCAAGCAAGGCGAAGGGATGAATCCCTCGGTGTAGTTGTTCTTATTTTTCTTTATTTGATTCGATTGTAGTTGGTTATTATTTTCATTAAACATTGTTATGTTTTATTCTTAATTTAATTAGTAGATTTATTATTACTCCGGTAATTGCATGCTTCTTTTCCATATAAGTTCAGTCATGCTTTTCTTATGTGTACCTGTTTGGATGTGATTGAGTCCGGTAGATCTCTTTTATAGATTTGTCCATTGCTGCGGTATTGTCATTTAGATATATCGTCGTCTCTTGATAATTTATAAGTTAGGTCATGTGTGCTTGAAAGTAAAGAAGATTTCGTAACAATTACATTAGGATTTATAAATGTGCTTTAATCGAATATTTTCCGATTACGTGTTTGGGATGTGAAACTTGCAATCGAGATAAAAACAACATAATCAAGTTAGGATTAGGGCAACGAACCTAGGGAGGAATTCCAAAACCTTGTCGTTTCTTTATTTTATTATTCAATCATTAACATAATTTTCATAAAATCAACAATTCAGATTCTTTCAATCAATTTTTTATCGTTTGTGTTCAAGTTTACACCTTCTTCTGTAATTAACTTGTTTCCCTGTGGAATCGACACCCCAAAGCTGTACTACAAATAACCGCATTATACTTTGGGCATAATCAAATTTTGGCGCCATTACCGGGGAAACGCGCTTAAGTACAAGGAAGATTGTCAACTTTTGACATGATGGTAGAAGAACTGTAAATAGTTTTTCTTTTCAGCAGCTGTAAAGGCGGTAACTTCGTTCTTTCTTTTATCTTGCTGCATTAATTTATTTTATTTTATTTTATTTTACTCTTTCTTTTTCATAGTATTTTTATTATTTTGTTACCTCACATGCACAGACATAGAGACACTGTGGGTAGATTTGGTTGTAGGCCTGTGTTAGAGTCAGAATTTAATTCTTTTTCAAATCCTTTATTTGACAATCCATCTAGTGTTGCGCGTTTATATACCTAAATAAATAAGTAAATAATCGCACTTTGTTTTACTTGCAAGTGCACAAGGTCAACAGTGTAGTATAGTGTGCGAATGCAAGATCATCTCCACAGGGATTGGTAAAGTTCAATTTAGAATTATATTCGCAATATAAAAAGATAGAAATAATAAAAGAGTTGATTTTGATAAAGATAAAATACTAAGGATAAAGGCGTAGGGACTTGATATCCACCACTAATTATGCTACCACAATATAATAGTATGCCAATGCTTTATTCATGCCATGTATACCTACTGGTCGCCAACCTAAGGGCATGGTATCTACTCTTTAAGCTATTGATTTCCCTAAGCAACAAGTTAGGCATGGTATCTACTCTAACTCTTTTCTTCCTTAAGGGATTCAGCATGGTATCTGCTTGAGTTGTTCCTTAAGAAAACATAAGTACTATGGAAATCGACAACCACATGAGACCTAGGGCATGGTATCTACTCCCGGTTTCCCATGTTGATTAACCCGGGTATCCGGATAAGATATCCCTTGTTACTAATGTTAGACCCAGGACTCGGTCATCCAAATTGATCTAACTAACAAGTCCATACCACATGCACATATTGATCAGACATATACATATGAGGAATTTAAATAAAAGCAGGTATTAATCAAGTTTAAGCAACACAACATAAATATTGCAAGGCGCCAATACTAAATTTATTGAGTAAACATAATTAGGGCTTCAACCAAGCCCTACTAAGAGAGTTAGTTACACATACTAACTAAAGTAAACATAATTAAACTAAACATAAGGGAGAAGAATAAACCCGAGAGAAGAGGCGTCAATTCTCTCCCAAGCTCTCCACTCCAAGTAAAAGAAAAGAGAAAAGTGTTTTCTATTTAAGGTGTCTTTTTGTGTGTGAGTTTACAAGTGTATTTATAGGTCTTTGAGAAGTCCTAATAGACTCATGAGTTTCTAAACTTTCCTAAAACACAAAACTCCTTTATTTCCAAAATAGAGTTATTTCCAAAATAGGGTTATTTCCAAAATAGAGTTCTGCAGTTTACTATTCACGCCTGTACATTTGCGCTCGATCGCATGTGTCCTTGCGCTCGATCGCAGTGTGCGCTCGATCCTACAAGTGTGCGCACGACCGTATGTGCACTCGATCGCACTGCATGTGCGCTCGATCGCCCTTTGTCCAGAAAGTGCTCCAGGGCTTCTAGATTTCTTCCTTAAAGTGCCAAAAATGCTTCTTTTTCTCAAAGACCCTATAAAAACGTGTAAAACACAAAAGTGAAGTAAAATAGACTAAAACATATAGATAAAGAACTTAACAAATGTAAATTAAGGGGCTTAAATATGAATATTTAAGCTCCTATCACACCCCCAAACTTACATATTGCTAGTCCCTTAGCAATACAAAACCAAAAACTAAATGAAAAATAAAGACGCAAAGATAAATCCAATGCTCATGGTGTCCAACAAAAGTTTAGGTTTCACACAAGACTATGATGCGCATTCATGAGCAAGCTTAACAAGTATAAACACATCTTTGCAATGAATACGAGTTTTGAATGCAAATCACTTTCATGAGGCAGGTTAAGACATCACAAGTTTAACTGAGTGTGTGGTGGACTAGCACATAAAAGATTGGGTTTCCAAATAATTCTAATGTGTAGTGTTTCGATGACTCAAGATTCACCAAATTTCCTATTAGAGTCAACAAATATGGCATAGAGTTTTATTTGCGAGATTTTTGCTAAGTTAGTTCCCTTAAACTTTCTTGATGACTCGTGTAACGAGTGTTTGGCCAATGACTCCCAAACCAGATGGTTTTTAGGGCATTAGGTGTAAAGGCACTCCTAAGGACTTACTGGCTCGAGTCAACAAGGCTACGAAACTAACTGATTTTTATGCTACTATTTAGAATTTTCCACCTTTTGACGTGATACTCAATGCTTACTGAGGCAAGAGGGCCAGTTACTCAGCGAAAAATTCTTTTTTAATGATCACTTAAGATTTTCCACCTTTTGACGTGACACTCAATGCTTACTGAGGCAAGAGGGCCAGTTACTCAGCGGAAGATTTGTTTTTATTGATCATTAGGAGCATTTTTTTTTTTGAGCACGAATCAATCTTTTCTATTTTTATATGCCAAAATGTCAATCTAATAAGTCATCTAGTTCACAGTCAAGCAAAAGAAACATACCAATCCAAATATCATGTCATACCCCACACAGCTATGTGCTAATGTGCTCGTGATAGTTCAAGTTAAACTTGTGAATTCTTAAATGCCAAAAGGGCAGTGATCTAGGTTCAAAACTTGTTTATTGACCTATATGTTCAAAGTGTTACGCTCACTGATGAAGACAAATCATAACATTTTGTTTAGATCATAAAAAGTTTATTGGACATAATGAACAAGCATTTATCTATGAAAATAATAACAAAACAACAAAAAAATGTGGGACATAGTGAGTGTGTGAATGGGTCCCCATACCCCCAAACTTAAATTGCACATTGTCCCCAATGTGTGAATAGCATGGAAGGAGCTGACCTGGGAGATGGAGAACTGATGGCTGACATGGCTCGTAGCACACCCCCAAACTTGAACGGATGCACACATTGTCCCTAAAAAAGAAAAACTAACGTAATACGGGAAAACAAGAAGTAATAAAAATAAATAAATAACAATAAATACGTAAAATAATAAAAATAAAAGGATAAGCTGTGGGGTGCCTCCCATGAGCGCTAAGTTTAACGTCTTCAGCCGGACCAAACTTTATTTTTCCCCAAAACTGAGAGTGGTAGCAGCTAGCATAGGAAGTGTCTTATTCTCTCCCATATAGGCATAAGATAAGTGCTCGGGTAACTGCTTGAATTCCAAGTTAGGTGCCTGTACAATAAAAGGGGGAAGAATAGTATTAGTAGGCCCAAGAATTTCAAATGGATCAGTGTACTTACTTGGAGGCTTTGGAAAGGATTTTAGAAGGTGCATAGTTTCAATGATGTCATCAATAACATCCTTGCATTTGGGCTCAATATCCGATCTTGGGACACTATAGTTAAGAACAGGTTCTATTGGATCAACGTGATGGACCTGAAAAGCTTCCTCAACAACACTTTGCGTCATGCATACATTAAAACATTTTATATTATCTGGGGGTAATTTTAATGCATTATATCTTTTGAGTTCAACCTTCTCACTATTTACCTTCTCCATCTCACTTACCTTGGATGTGGATGCTTGTGTAGGCTCATCAGTTTCAATGATCTTACCATTTGTTAGAGTTGTCACGGCATTTAGTTGCTGATGTCCTCTTGGATGTGGTAGTGTTTGTGCAGGAATTTCTCCTTGCTGTCTTCCACTTAACTCCTTAGCCATTTGCCCCATTTGTACTTCCAGCCTTTGGATGGTTTGCTCATGCTTTGCAATTGTTTGTCTTTGCTGATCTTGTGAAGTTATCAATGTTGCCATTAGTTGTTGTTGCTGAGTGGGCAATTGTTTTACAAGACTTTCTAGATCATCCTTCTTGGGTTCTGGAACTGGTTGGGCTGCTTTATGACAGTTCCCTTGTTTCCCTTGAAGGTTCAAGTTGCTTTGATTGTTGCTCCATGAGAGGTTGGGGTGGTGCTTCCATCTAGGATTGTAGGTATTTGTATATGCATTGTGCGGTCCCTCATAATTTGCTTGCTCTTGACCTGCATATGAATACAAAAGGCAAGTGTTAGTAATGTGATCAAAACGAGAACATATAGCACATACCTGGAGTGGTTTGCCTCGCGGACTAGGTGATATGTTTTGACTAGTCATGGCATATATGAGCATATCTAGCTTCCTCTCCATAGCATCTAGACAAGTATATTGAGCTTCTGTCATTGGTGCTTCTCCCTTTGAATGAATTAGTTGAACTGCTTCAGTGCAACAGTTTCAGTACTGCTGCTCGGGTACTCTCTGGACCTTTTGCGCTCGATCTCAGCTCCTCTACGCTCGATCGCAGACTTGTGCTCGATCGCACAAGGCACTGCACTCGATCGCAATGAGGACAGAAACTCCTCCTCTGTACACCTGAACAGAAAACGAAAAGAAGGAATAAATCTGATTATTGATAAAAATAAAACAGAACAGAATAAAATAGAATAAATTAAAATAATAATAATAATAAAAAACTAACGAAAATAATTCCAAAAAGAAATTTAGCACAATCCCCGGCAACGGCGCCAAAAACTTGTTGCGCGTTTATATACCTAAATAAATAAGTAAATAATCGCACTTTGTTTTACTTGCAAGTGCACAAGGTCAACAGTGTAGTATAGTGTGCGAATGCAAGATCATCTCCACAGGGATTGGTAAAGTTCAATTTAGAATTATATTCGCAATATAAAAAGATAGAAATAATAAAAGAGTTGATTTTGATAAAGAGAAAATACTAAGGATAAAGGCGTAGGGACTTGATATCCACCACTAATTATGCTACCACAATATAATAGTATGCCAATGCTTTATTCATGCCATGTATACCTACTGGTCGCCAACCTAAGGGCATGGTATCTACTCCTTAAGCTATTGATTTCCCTAAGCAACAAGTTAGGCATGGTATCTACTCTAACTCTTTTCTTCCTTAAGGGATTCAGCATGGTATCTGCTTGAGTTGTTCCTTAAGAAAACATAAGTACTATGGAAATCGACAACCACATGAGACCTAGGGCATGGTATCTACTCCCGGTTTCCCATGTTGATTAACCCGGGTATCCGGATAAGATATCCCTTGTTACTAATGTTAGACCCAGGACTCAGTCATCCAAATTGATCTAACTAACAAGTCCATACCACATGCACATATTGATCAGACATATACATATGAGGAATTTAAATAAAAGCAGGTATTAATCAAGTTTAAGCAACACAACATAAATATTGCAAGGCGCCAATACTAAATTTATTGAGTAAACATAATTAGGGCTTCAACCAAGCCCTACTAAGAGAGTTAGTTACACATACTAACTAAAGTAAACATAATTAAACTAAACATAAGGGAGAAGAATAAACCCGAGAGAAGAGGCGTCAATTCTCTCCCAAGCTCTCCACTCCAAGTAAAAGAAAAGAGAAAAGTGTTTTCTATTTAAGGTGTCTTTTTGTGTGTGAGTTTACAAGTGTATTTATAGGTCTTTGAAAAGTCCTAATAGACTCATGAGTTTCTAAACTTTCCTAAAACACAAAACTCCTTTATTTCCAAAATAGAGTTATTTCCAAAATAGGGTTATTTCCAAAATAGAGTTCTGCAGTTTACTATTCACGCCTGTACATTTGCGCTCGATCGCATGTGTCCTTGCGCTCGATCGCAGTGTGCGCTCGATCCTATAAGTGTGCGCACGACCGTATGTGCGCACGACCGTATGTGCGCTCGATCGCACTGCATGTGCGCTCGATCGCCCTTTGTCCAGAAAGTGCTCCAGGGCTTCTAGATTTCTTCCTTAAAGTGCCAAAAATGCTTCTTTTTCTCAAAGACCCTATAAAAACGTGTAAAACACAAAAGTGAAGTAAAATAGACTAAAACATATAGATAAAGAACTTAACAAATGTAAATTAAGGGGCTTAAATATGAATATTTAAGCTCCTATCACAGTCCCGAAGAAATGAATGAACATGAAGATCAACCCCCTAGGACACTTAAGGATTACTTGCACCCTAACCGTACGGCCACACCATCATGTATCATGTTCCCCTCTATTGTTCAACAACCTAATTTTAAGCCGGGCATTATCTAATTGCTACCAACTTTCCATGGGTTTGAGAACGAAAACCCCTATATCCACAGTAGGGAATTTGAGGAAGTAGTAGCTGCTTTTCACAGTAGGGCTGATATGATAGACACCGTCAAACTTCGGTTTTTCCTTTTTTCACTTAAGGAAAAAACCAAGGCTTAGTTGTACTCGTTAAGGCCTAGGTCCATAGGTAGTTGGGATGAGACGACCCGAGTTTTCTTCCAAAAACACTTCCCAACCCATAAGACCAACAATCTCAAGAGACAAATCTCAAACTTTGCACAAAAGGAGAGTGAAACCTTATATCAAGTTTGGGAACGTTTCAAGGACCTCTTGAATTCTTGTCCACACCATGGGTATGAGAGTTGGTGGATAGTTAGCTATTTCTATGATAGACTAAGTAGGGAAAAGCAGTTCATAGAAATGATGTGCAATGGGAATTTTCTTCAAAAAAATCCCAACCAAGCCATAGATTTCCTAGATGACCTATCAGAAAAAGCCCACACTTGGACTGAACCGGATGCCATAGAAGGCACTAAGAGAAATCAACCCGCTGGGATTTACCAACTTAAGGAAGAGGACAACCTTAAAATCCGTTTAGAGGTTCTAACTAAGGAAATTGAAGCCTTAAAAACCAAGGATACTAGAACCCTTAAACCGGTTGCTAGGGTAGAGTCCTATAAGCCTTGTTTCATGTGTAATGGGGTAGATCATTTGCCTAGGGATTGGCCAACCTATTTTGAGATGAAGGGAGAGTGTAATGCTTTAGGTATACCCTCTAGCAAACCATACTCACCCTACTCTAGCACCTATAATCTCGGTTGGAAGAATCACCCTAATTTTGGTTGAAGATCCGATATACAACTTCATCCCCACTTTAGTACCCAAGGGCAACCAGAAGCAACCTCATTTAATGCACCTCAACAATCTTTACCTTTGGAAGATATGTTTAAGTCATTTATGCAGGTACATGCCAAGAGTGTGGAAGATCAAGGAAAAATAAATCAACGGTTGTTAGAGGAACAACAAGCAATCAAAGAGGAACAAAAGGTAATAAAGAGTCAACTCACCAAGTTGACTAGTTTCTTGACGATTCAAGAGCAAGGTCGGTTTCCTTCACAGCCATAACCTAATCCAAGGGGACAACATATAGCACACACCTCCAATCCCGAAAATCAAAACATTAGAGAGACTAATGCCATAATTACTCGCAGCGGTAAGACAATTGATGGTGCCACTCTACCATCACACTTGATTCCTAATACCGTAAGCAATAAGGATAAAGCCCCCAAAGAACAAGAGGCCCATGATGTTAACGCCCACTGGTGCCTTTCCCTCAAGCACTCCTTAAACCTAAGGAGATAAATACAGCATTAAAAGGTGAGATTCTTGAAGAACTTCAGCATGTTAAAATTAATCTTCCTCTTCTTCATGTCATAAAACAGATTCTCAACTATGCTAAAGTCATTAAGGATCTATGCACACTCAAGAGGAAGCACAATATGAAGAAGACGACATTCGTAATGGAGCAACCAAGTGCTGTAATTAATAGCAAGACACCGCCCAAATATAAAAATTCGGGCTGTCCAATGGTGGCTTGCCAAGTTGGAAATAAACCTTGTGGCCAAGCATTGCTAGATTTGGGTGCTAGTGTAAACCTCATGCCATACTCTATATACTTGCAGCTCGGTCTAGGTGAGATCAAACCAACCTCCACGGTACTTTAATTAGCGGATAGATTGGTAAGAAAACCAAGAGGTATTGTAAAAGATGTTTTGTTGCAAATTGATAATTTCTACTATCCTGTTGATTTTTTGGTTTTAGATACTGTTTCTTCTATAAACACGGAGTCCAAAATTCCTTTGATACTCAGAAGACCATTCCTTGCCACCGCCAATGCCCTCATTAATTTTAGGAACGGTCTAATGACATTATCATTTGGAAATAAGACTCTAGAGGTAAATGTTTTTCGAGTCCCATGGCAGCCACATGAAGAGGATGAGTACATCAAAGATGATTCTAACTTTTTAGAATTCATTCCTAATAATCTTGAGTTCAAAGATTCTTCAAATTATCCCCATGTTGTTAATGTTGTTGATGTTTTTGATAAGCCACAGGAATTTATTAAGACATCTTGCCAACCATGCTTTGAGAAGTTGCTTGAGAGAAGTCACATGGATACAGGAATTAAATATCCTACTACTGATAGTAAATGGGCATCACCAAAAACACTTGAGCCACATGTGGTGGACTTTAAGTATTCCTTGCCATCGCCAAAGCATACAAGCACAAAATTTTGTAGCAAAGCAGTGGCTGGTTCATCCAACTCATGTTTTTTGAGGAGGGAATAAAAGTGTCTAGCTGAAGATGTAAAACTTAGCGCTGATGGGAGGCAACCCACAACGTATCCTTTTATTTTTATTGTTTCTCATATTTCTTTTTCTTGTTTATTATTATTATTTTGCTGTTTTCCAGTTTTATTTTCGTATTTATTTTTCAGGAACAAATAAACGAAGCAGTTCAAATGATCGTGCACAACTTTCAACTCCACACACCTTTGGTAAAAAAAGGAGTTTCCTTAACTTTTGCTTTTACATTGAGGACAATGTTTATTTTAAGTTGGGGTGGAGGAAACATATGACTGTTTTTCATGTTTTTCATTGAACTGTTTGGTGTCATTTCCTTTTTATTTGTTTTTAGCATGCTTGGTGTTAGCCTTAGAGTTAATTCACATGTCAATGATATGAGCTTAATTGAGATAGCATATAGCGGTTAGAAGAAGTTAAATCTTGATTCAGTTTGAAATTAATTTAAGTATCAATCTTTATTTGGTTTGAGACTCTAGTTTGTGGTAAGATTGTATGATTAGTCTAAAACATTTAGAGAAATTTTATGTGTGATTATTTTGTGAATATTTTTATGGTCTCGACAAGCTCTAGAACTTACTTGATAACCACTTGAGGTGAATTCCTAGAATGCACATTACTTAGGATATGATATAGACCATTTTTGGACCGTCTGAGCTTGTTAAACCTACCATTGCTATATTTACCACTAGTCACCTATTTGAGCCTTTTCTTGAAAAAGAATTTGAGCCTTGTTTCTTTCAATAGCCCATTTACTCACCCTTATGAGCCTAAGGAGAATATTTTATCCTTACCTTTCTCTTAAAAGAACTTAGTTATACACATGTTGTGAGAAACACTTAAAAGGAGTAAGGGTGGAAATATGAAAAAAATATCACTACCACAACCCAAGTACATTAAAGGAGATAAGTTGGGGGTTGTAGAAGAAAAAAAAATGAAAAAGGAGGTGAATGGTCTTATGCCAAAATACAAAAGAAAAGAAAAAAAAAAGAGAAGAGAAAAGTGAATTATGGCAAAGAAAGAAGAAAAGAAAAGAAAAGTGGTGATTTGAGAAAAATGCTCGAAAAATAGTTGAAAAAGTTGGGTGTTGAAGTAAGGCTATCTAGTGCTTAAAAGTGGTTGTGTTTAAAGCTAAGAGATTGAGTTTTTTTACTTGTGAATCCTTCTCATTCTTTCTTAAACTTTACCTTAGCCTAACGTTACAAGCTTATTAAAGACCTATTGATCCAATGTAATGTGATTTTTCTAAAATAGTGGAGCTTGTTTTTGTGATTGATGTCACGCAATTTATCATGTTTTAGAGGCCAAGACTTGTATTCACGAATGTTATGCATAAAATCATCCGGATGTTCTGATTAATAGATTGTGGTAAGATGGATGTTAAGAGTCAATAACGATTTTAAGATTGATATTTGGATTATTTCTGGACTTGAATGATATTTAATGATTCTATGTGCCATGTGTTATGTGCGATTTTTGAGACAAAAGTGAATTACTCTTGGTTTAACACTAGCATTGCTTTACCTTGTTTTAATTCCTACCGTAGGATTCATCTCTTGTTTTCGCTTAAATTGCTGGGGACTAGCAATAAGCTAGTTGGGGGTTGTGATGAGAGTCATAAAATGCAATTTAACAGTACTAAATTGTTAGCATTTTAGGGTTGATCTAGGTTTTAATTGCACTTTTATACGTTAACAACTCTAAAGTATCATTCTTGGATCATTGATCTATCTCAGTGCATTTTCAGGTACTTTAAACTCAAAAGAGGAGGAAAAGTTATCATTGCTTGAAGTACAAAGACTCAACGCATACTAGAGTGAAGGAATGCTTCCAAAAAGACAAGATAGAGGGCTTAAAAGAGCAACAGCTGCTGCCCGCACTAGAAAGATGTTTCACTAAATTGCCCGTACAGATCAATCATCTTTGCAAATTAAAATGTATTGATACAAGAAGAACTAGGATATGAGCCATATATTCTTAGAAATATCCAGAAGTCTATTTTCTGGAGAATTTTATGGTTCGTAAAAATTATTTTTCTAGAGAAAGTTATGGCAGTTTTAGTAGACAAAGGTCAGGTTGTGCGGGCTGTGCGGGATTTCAGCGTGAAGGGCATGTGAAGGCTTAAATCTCACATCCCACATCCCACATCGGTTAGAAACACATTTCTATATCCCGCATCCCCCATTGGATTGGAAACACATTGCACTCTTGGTATTTGCCTATATAAGACCCACTCCACTTCAGCTTTGGGAATCAATCGGAGCTCATATGAAATCATTAGAGAGTGACTCCAGAGGGCCTTTAGGAGCAATCTAGAGGGCCTTTAGGAGCAATCCGAAAGTATAAATTTGGAGGGCAAGCTAAGGATGATCGTTGAGAGGCCGAAGGCAACTCAAGGAAGCATGAGCCCCATGGTCGGCTAGTCTCCAAGCAAGGCGAAGGGATGAATCCCTAGGTGTAGTTGTTCTTATTTTTCTTTATTTGATTCGGTTGTAGTTGGATATTATTTTTTTTAAACATTGTTTTGTTTTATTCTTAATTTAATTAGTAGATTTATTATTACTCCGGTGATTGTATACTTCTTTTCCATATAAGTTCAGTCATGCTTTTCTTATGTGTACTTGTTTGGATGTGATTGAGTCCGGTAGATAGATTTGTCCATTGCTGCGGTATTTTCTTTTAGATATATCGTCGTCTCTTGATAATTTATAAGTTAGGTCATGTGTGCTTGAAAGTAAAGAAGATTTAATAACAATTACATTAGGATTTATAAATGCGCTTTAATTGAATATTTTTTGATTGCCTATTTAGGATGTGAAACTTGCAATCGAAATAAAAACAACTGAATCAAGTTAGGATTAGGGCAACAAACCTAGGGAGGATTTTCGGAACCTTGTCGTTTCTTTATTATATTATTCAATCATTAACATAATTTTCATAAAATCAACAATTCAGATTCTTTCAATCAATCTTTTATCGTTTGTGTTCAAGTTTACACTTTCTTCTGTAATTAACTTGTTTCCCTGTGGAATCGACACCCCAAAGCTGTACTACAAATAACCGCGTTATACTTTGGACGTAATCAGGGGTGAATTATGGAAGAATTAATTATAAATTTTAATATAAATATTATGTCAGGTGCTGACGATCAGCAATCAGTGGAAATTACTGAAAGGAGCGAGAAAGGCAAGAAGGTGATCCACAGGTAGCTCTAAGTGCTACGTGGTGAGTTAGATTTACTTTAAGTAATCAAGATAAATATGAAATATATAGTGATAATGTTTGAATAAATTATTAACTTATAATTTGATAATAGATGAAAGTTGGTTCATGGGTATGATAAAAATAAATGATATGTAGAGAATTATTATATGAGAAATAATATTATTGGAATAATGAGTTGATTTGATAATGAATGTGATAAATGAAATTTTTGACGAACTATGGTTGATAAATTGATATGATATATAAGGAGAAGAAATTAGTGAAATTGATCAAATAATAATTTGAGAAGAAGCAAGATAGCTAATTTGAATGTCAAAATACATGCTTGTTTTTATATTATTGTACATATGCATATTTCATATCATTGTTCATATGCATATACATGAAATAAAAGAACCGGGAGGGCAGTCGGTCTAAATGAAAACCGTGACAATTGGTATATGTTGGAAGTAAATGAAAACCGTGACAGTCGGTATATGCTGGAAATAAAAGAACTAGGAGGGTAGCCGGTTTAAGCTAAAACATGTTGACATATGGGAAGATGTTCCCAATAATAATAACATTTAAATTCATGTATTTCATTTACTTTAAATATTGATTGTCATTGTTTGAGATGTTAAAGTGCTATTCATGATTGTAAATTTATTGATTCTCACATAGACACAAATATGCTGAGGAAGAAATATGGAAATATGATATGATGAGAATTATTTGGGTGACTGATTATATGCTGAGAACCTCATAATGAGGTAATTATGAGATAGAATGGATAGCTTCAAGATGATTAATTATATGAGAAGAAGAGATTTATAAAGGATGAGGATTTTGATATGAGTAGTGATAATTGAATATTATTATCAAAATATATGAGATATAGATGAATGAATATTGGAATACTAATTATACAAAGTGAATACTTCTTGTAAATTTAATTCACTGAGCTTGTGAAGCTTACTCCCCATTGTTAAATAATTTCAGGTAGTAGGCATGACAAGTAGATTGGCGAGCAGATATTCAGACTAAGTCATTATTTGTAAGCCACGTGGTCTACATCCTTAGACTAATGAAAAAAAAATATTTGTAAATATTCATGCATAATATGGTGTATATAATGTGTCATTTGAGATCTGAATGATGTATCTCCCTTATTGAGGGTTGAGGATTGATGTAAATAATTGCACCTAGTATTTTTTTTATATTGTTGCATATATGTGTCGTGTTGGGGTTTCAAAAGGTGACGATACCGTCTCGGGGCTAGCCAACCTGAGATGGGTCGTTACAGGGGGGTGTATCACTCCGACCTTATCTACTAGGACTTAGTTTGGGGTTCTACCTAAGAATATACCTAGGGTTTCAGTTATGGCTCCGATCAGACCTTAATTTCCTGACGGTCTACCTATAGGGGCGTTGGGGTTGATTTTCATTGTCTTAGAATTGGCGAGGCCTAGTGTATTCCTTTAAGTACCCTTTTTGAATGAGGGATTCTATCTGGATTTTGAATGTGTGACACTCCTCGGTGTCATGCCCATAATCCCTGTGGAAATTACACCACTTGTTTTGATTCCCGGCCTCATTGGGCTGAAGTAGTTTCGGAGGCCAATGGAGAATGTCTCGGTCCTGAATGTTCATGAGTATGTTTGTCCTAAAGGCATTAAGTGGGGTGAAATTTTCGAGGATAGGGGTGGCATTTACTTTATTCTCTTGACTGAGCTTTTTTGCTAAACTGTCTCTTGGCTTATTGGCGTCTCTCTTTCTTTTCTCTTCTCTTTTTTTCCCTTAAAAAAGCTTGATCATCCTCAGCGATCATAAATTCTTCAGACCGAGCGAGGATTTCATTCATATTCTTGGCAGGTAGTCTAGTGTGCTTAGAACTGAAATATCTAGACCTAAATCCATTCTTGAATGCTAGGATTTGCACTGTTGGATCAAGGTTTGCAATCTCCCAGGCACCGATGTTGAACAGTGAAATATATTCTCGGAGCTTCTCTTGCTTGTGCTGGATAATATTGAAGAAACTTTTCGAAGTCTTTTCGGGTCCCTTACTATTAAAGAAGTGTGCTACAAAGGCACGGTTGAGTTCTTGAAAGAAGCTGGTGCTTTCAGGCTTCAAGGATGAGAACCAGGTTTTTGTGGCCTTCTCGAGTGTCAGAGGAAAGGCTCTGCACATGGCAACGTCAGAATGATAGTGTAACATCATGGAGGTCTTGTAAAGCTAGAGATAGTCTAGAGGATCCATAAAGCCATCATAGGATTTTACGATTGGCATTCGAAAATGCTGGGGCAGAGGGGCGTCAAGGATATCCTGCATGAAGGGAGAAGCTGGGGTGCTGAATTCATCTAGTACATTGATGCTTCTTCCTTTGAAGGCTTCCTTTATCCTTTTGTCCACCTCTTCTAGTATTCTATCCCTATCAATGTGGTTCTTGGAGGTGGAAAAATCTCAGGACCTCATCTTGGAATGAGAAGAATACCCAATGGTGGAGCGGTTATAGGTTGGTCCGTTGGGATCAAGGTTCCTTGTTAGTCGAGGGTTTTACTGAGGCTGAGGTGGAGGTGTAGGAGAACGAGCCTGTCCCCCAAGTTTGACGGCCAGATTCGTGACCAGGTGAGTAAGTTCCAAGAATTGTTCTTGAGTTACTATAGTAGTTGGGTTTAGTGCAAGAGGTGCCTCTAGGGTTGCTGTAGGAGGTGCCTCTGGTTCATCCATCAAATGGTTAACTATGATTTTGGTCGGAAGTAACATGTTTGGAGATAACAAAGAACCATGAGCCAGATTGTTGGCTGCTAGTGTATACTTGTGTGGCTGTTAAATTGGTTCCAACGGTGTTCTTGGAAAGATTCTTGGGCGGTATTGTAACAGATGAGTTCTTTGCACTTTCAAAAAATTAAAGAATGTAATTCCCATAGATGACGCAAATCTATTGGTGGCAAAAATATGCCAGGAATTCAAACAGTCGAAAAGTAGATCTTGTGCATACGAAATAAGGAGAAAACCTAAAGTCATCGGAGGACCAGAAGGGGTGAACCTCCGGGGGACTCCTCGATGCCTTAGTTAAAGTAGGGCTTTTTGATAATAGGGAGAGCTGTATAAAGCTAAAGCTTTATATGAGAATTGAATGTACCTTTTGATGGTGAAAGCCCCCTTATATAGTGTTTCAGAGTAGTGTCCGATTAGAAGAGTGATTGATCATTTAGTGTTGTGATAAGAATGACATTCCTATAGATAAGACTGAAGTTATCCATAAGCAATATTTGTTTGAATAGTAGTTTATCCGTAAGCTAGAGTGGCATAGTTGTATCAAGACATTGATGTGAAATTACCATTATAAGTTTTCCCAAGGGTGGCGATTTGATTTGTTGATCTCTCTGAGTTATGAAATTACCCTTTTACCCTTGGAGGTTTCCATGTGTCATGATATTATTAGATGGGTAATTTTCCCCTATATCAGATGCCCCCTCACTTCCTTAAGTGCAGTTATACAGTCGATGAAGTAGATTTCATTTGGAGTGATTTCTTTCTTGCTGTGGAATTCATAACAAGTCTATCTTTGTTTTGGGTACTAAAGGGGCAAAGAATGGAGATTCAGGTTTGTTTAGGTGGAGATTTAGACTCCGAGGGGACCTATCAACTGGATACTTCCTCAGACTGAGGTAAGTAACGAGCTTGGATGATAAGGTCTTTGAGTGCAAGGAGATGACACAAAGTCAAACTGCTCAGAGTTTGGCGAATAGGTCCGAGGAGATGACACTTAGTTAGACTGCTCAAAGTTTTAGCAAATAGGTCCGAGGAGATGACACTCAATCAAACTACTCGGAGTTTGGAGAATAGGTCCGAGAAAATAACACTCAGTCAAACTTCTCAAAGGTTAGAGAATTGGTCTGAGGAGATGACACTCAATCAAACTTCTTAGAGGTTGGAGAATATGTCCGATGAAATGACACTCAGTCAAATAATTCAAAGTTTGGAGTATAGGTCCGAGGAGAAGACGCTCAGTTAAATTGCTCGAAATTTGAAGAATATGTCCAAAGAGATGACACTCAGTCAAACTGCTTGGAGTTTAGAGAATAGGTTCAAGAAGTTAACACTCAGTTAAACTGATCAGACTTTAGAAAATAGGTCCGAGGAGATGACACTCAATCAAACTTCTCGGAGTTCGGAGAATAAGTTAGAAGAGATGACACTCAGTTAAACTGCTCGGAGTTTGGTAAAGATTTTCAAAGATAATGATATGGATCAACCAATTCAAATTTTGATGGAGACTTCCAAGGAGACTGACTTGGATAAAGCTACTTGGAGTTTGATGAAGACTTCCAAGAAGAATGACTTAGATCAAACTAGTCAGAGTTTGATGGAGACTTCTAAGGAGAATGACTCGGATCAAACTACTAGGAGTATGATGGAGGCTTTCGAGGAAAATGACTCAGATCAAACTACTCGGAGTTTGATAGAAATTTTCGAGGAGAATAACTTGGATTAAACTACTCGGAGTTTGATGGAGAGTTTCGAGGGGGAGTAAACTTGTCCATTTGAGATGTGGAAACAGGTGTAGCTATGGGCATTAAGATGATTTGATTTTTGGTGTCTACTGGCTGGGCTGGGCCTTATTATTTTGAGGCCCATTGACGTGGTCCAGTTTTTAGACTTTTAAGGCTCACTTATTGAGCCAAGTTCCTTTGATCTAGAGCCCATTAGATGGGCCAATGCTTTTAGAATGTTTCTAGGAGTTAATAAGGGCATACATTTTTTCAATTACTGTTAAGAAACAGAGTGCCTTAGAAGGGTGGCGTATGTTCTTGATTATATAAATAAAATGACATATCCCCTCGTTTATGTAAAAAAGTTGCGCGCATTCTTGGTTTCTTAAAAGGACAACACTTCATTTTAATCATTTACAATTATAATGATTAACTTATCCTTGTTTGAATCATTTACAGTTGTGGAGAACTCTTTATAAGGGAGTAGAGGCCTCCTTTGCTCTTAACTTCGCTCATTTGCAAACTAGAAAATCTTTGAAACCACTTGGAGACTGAGATATAGGAAGGGCTTAGAGTATTTTAAGAGCAGAGCTTCTCAGAGTTGTAAAATGTTTGAAGTTTTTGGGAGCAAAGTCTTCGGAGTTTAAAGCCTTGCATTTTTGGTGAGTTCCTTATCTTTTTTCAACGTTTTTCTGGTAGTGATCAAAGTAGTAGTATTGATAGAAGTAAAAGTAGCGATGGAAGTAGAAGAAATAGTAGTTAGAAAAGTAGAGGTAATAGTGATAGTGATAGTAGAGATAGTGCTAAGGAAGTTGAGGTGGGTAACATCTCAGTCAGTTCCCGTGCATTAGTGCCTTATAAGGGAGGAGAGGCTTCATTATCCTTGGAGGGTAACCATGTCTTAACTGAACTCCGACAAGAATTGGGTGAAGAGGAAAGAGAGAATCTCATTTTCTATTCTAACTCAGAACCAAATAGACTGAAAAAGAAAGAGCTCCAAGTACTTAGAGTAAAAAAATAGGATTCCTAAGGAGTATGGGCTTAGTAATGCTGAAGTTAGGGATAGGTCCTATGATGACATAAGGAAAAAGGAGCCCTTTGAATTCCGTGTCTACACCAAATTCCTCAAAGCTGGACTTAGCTTCCCCTTTCATCATTTTTTTCTACACCATCCTTAATCATTATGGCGTCGGTTTATGTCAGTTGGTGCCCAACTTCTTGCATCTGATAATGGCTTTCATATATATCTTTACAAAAGTGGAGGGGGTGATGAACCTTGGTGTCTTCAAGTCTCTGTTTCAAATCAGTAAGCCTTTAGAGTATAGCTAGGTAGTGATCAGCTTGAGGGAAAAGAAGGGTTTGTTGAAAAAGAAGCCCTTTTTTCTATCAAAGAGTGGAAGGAGATGTTTTTCTATGTTCAGAGCGATAGGAGCTTTGGAGTTCCTCTGAAGTGGGATTTGGACCTTGTAAGGCCTACTAAGAAGCCAAACATCTTGATGTATGAGCTAGATACGATAACTAATATGGTGGGAAGACCTATAGATGTCACTATTTTATATAGCAACAATGAGCTAGATAAGCTTGGGCTTTGCCTAGAGGGTCCAAGGGAGGACATAGGTAGAACCTTTTCTCACTTAGTAATTTTTTCATCTTTTTATTACTCGGACTTATATATTTTTCCTTGTTGTAGAGATGCACTGAAGGTTACTCGGAGGGAGGCGAGGAAACAAAAAAAGAATAAGAGATTTTTCGAGGTTAATGTTGAGGATCAGCCTTTGAAGAAAAGAATAGTTGTTGAGAACCAACCTTAAGATCTCCCCCTTGCTCCAACTGAGGTTTAGAGTGCCACTCCCATTCTCCCTCCTCTTCCTCCGCCTCTAAGGCCACTATCATCTGCTTCTCCCTCTACTGCACCTGTGTCCCTCGAGGTATTGAGACCTAATTGGTGCATGAAGATTACAAACTCAGTCTTCAGGAGCGCTAAGATCGCGATGGAGCACATGGTCTGAGGTTTCCCTTTTCAAAACTTTATGAGGTTAGGGGAGGAGCCTATAGAGACTCTAGTTGGGGTAGTAGAGGACTTAGCCTCCAAGGTGTAATTTTATCCCTTAACTTTTTGTCTTGATTTGCTTAAGTCAGAGGGTGTTTGACTTGGGTATTTTTTCAGATGGGCGTGGCTACAAGGGTACTTATTTTTCATTATCTCGACCTCAATAGAAGATTGAAGGAGTTCTTGAAGAGCTTGGAGCATAGCCGTACCCTCTGCAATAGCCTTGAAGACCTCCTTGCGGCTAACACTACTGAGATTGGGGGACTAAAGGCCACTATGGCCGAAATGAAGGGCACTAGGATGTAATACCCATACTTTTAAAACAAGGGTAAAAAGGTAAATTGATATTATATTAAATAAAATAGTACATACATGAAAGATTTAGTATTATTTTAAAGCAAGTTTCGAAAATGATCTTAAGAAATTTATTGGAAAGAGTTATAATTTTTTTTGAAGAATAAAGTATTGAAGATTTGAAATGTAGAAGTTTGAAATCAAAGAATTTTGAAGAAAATGTGTAATGAGGTTGAAGAAATTAATTAGAAGATTTGATGGAAGAAAATATAAATTTTTGTATTTTTATATAGTTTTTAGAATTTGTTTTAGGAGGAAAATTGATTTTTAAAAGAGAAATGGCAAAATAATAATTAACCAATGGCTGAATCGTAATTATGCAATGGCAAAACTGTAAATTTTAAATGAAGAATGAGTGGTGGCAGAATTGTAAATAAAGAGTGGCAATATTGTAAATAACTTGTGGATCGGACCAGTCAGCTAGGTAGCCGAACGGACGGTAAAGGACCGGTCCACCTAGAACTGTAATTTCTTGTGGATCAGACCAATCAGCTAGGTAGCCGAATGGTAGGGGACCAATCGGCTAGGTATCCGACCGGTCAGATAGGGTTTAGCCATAAAATCCTGATTTTTTTGATAAATTGAATTTTAAAACTCCGATTCTCTCTCTGAAAATTTCTATATTTCTTTAAAAAAAAAATTCTCTCTCTAGAAAACATAGAAAAACAGTTTTAAATACTTTAGGACTGATATAATTATTTATTGAAGATTTAAATACTGAGATTTTTTGAAGTTCACGGAAGGAATTTAAACAAAAATTGGGGAAAATATTGAAAGGTAATATTTTGAAATTTTGAAGAATTGAAGTTATTTTCTGTAATTCTTGAAATAAACTTGTAATTTCAATTTAAGCAAGAATGAAAAGAATTTATGTTAAAAATACTATAAAAAATGAAATTTGAGATCGATAAATTTTTGTGCATACATGAAATTACCCGGAAATGGTTGTAGAAATTTAAAAGTATGAATTATAGAAGAACTAAAGAATATATAGATTTTTAATGAAGATGTTATGATAGGTGTTTGTGATCAACAATTGAGTGAAATTGCTTAACAGAGCAGGAAATGAAAGGAGGTTATCCGAGAGTAGCTTTAAGTGCTACTAGGTGAGTTAGATTTAGTTTTAGTAATCAAGATAAATATAAAATATAAAATGATGATATTTGAATTAATTATTGAATTATAATGATTGGATGATATATGATAGTTGGTTGGTTGATATTATGTGAATAATTGATATATTGAAACTTTATTATATAAGAAGTAATATTATTGAAATAATAGGTTGATGAAATATATAATGAAAAAATAAATGAAATTATTGAAAAACTATGATTGATATTTTGATATGAGATATGAAGAGCCATTTTAATATGTGTATAATAAAATAATAATTTTGAGAAAGAGATAGTTGAATTGAATGCTTTGATATATTTTTGTTTGCATGTTATTGTTCATATGCATAAAGGGAAGACTAGGAAAGCAGCTGGTCTAGCTAAGAAGACCACAAAGGTAGCTGCTATGGCTAAAATATGTCGACATGTGGGAAGACATTCCCATATGATAATATGAAATAATGAGATGATGTTATGAGAAAGAAAGAAATAAAGAAAGAAAGATGATTTAAACACATGCATTTATTTATTCGGTTAATTTATTATTGCTGATTGAGATGCTAAAGCATCAGTCTTGATTGTATAATTATTGATAGATAAATGAGTCTCATAAAGAGACAAATATGATGAGAAAGAAATATGAAATGATGATATGATAAAATTATTTGATTGATTGATTATATGTTGTGAACCTCATAACGAGATAAATAATGATCTTGAATTGATAATCTTGAGATGATTAAATATATAAGAAGAAAAATTGATATGTTTGATGATTAATTTAAGAAAAGATTGATAAATGGTTGGAATTATGATATAAATAATAGAATGTTATTATTCAATTATATGAGATAAGAGATGAATGAATATTAGAAGATTATTTGAAAGATTTAATTATTTTATGTGAAGAAATAGATGATTAATATTGATGAATTAGAAATGATTGAATTATAAGATATGACTGGAAGTATACAATCGAGTACTTCTAGTAAATTTAATTCACTGAGCTTGTGAAGTTCACTCCTCATTGTTGAAAATTTTCAGGCAGCGGGTAGGACAAATAGGGTTTAGAGCTGATATCAGAGTAATTACCTTAAGCAAGTCCCATAGTCAAGTCCTCAAACATTATAAGAAATAAGAAAGAAAATTTTTGATAAAATCTTTTCATGCATTTTGTTATATTTATATATTGTTTCTAATAGGAGAATGATGTTGTATGTTCTCTAAAAATAGTTGAGGATTGGATGTAATTTTTTATTTCAGTTAAATGTATTATTATATTGTTGCATATATATGTCGTACTGAGATGATAAAACGTGATGACAACGTCTCGGGGGTGGCCAACCTGGAATAGGTCGTTACAATTTTGGTATCAGGGCATGAAGTTTTATGATTCTAAAGATTGCATAAAAAATAAGAAGGTGGAAGATTAAAATAAATTATATCTTAATGTAGAGTTTGAGGATGCCGCGTGGATGTGATAGACTTAGAGTTAGACTTGCTGACCTGAGAGGGTATGGTAGGCCCCCAATATTTAGACAAGTCGAGCTTGAGATGGAGGTTGAGTTTGAGTCTATGGTTCCTATAAGGGAACGTGTTGGCAGTGTAGTTGGTACTAGTAGAGGTGCAAAAAAATCTGGGGTTGGGAAAGATGATATAAGAGAAATTCTTGTTCGTGCTCTTAAGAGAATAAATACAGTAGAGGATATAACTGATAGTTTACAATGTAGACTAGATGAACAGGCTAGAGGAAAGCCTAAGGTTATTTTAAATCCAGTGAGGGTGGATGTTCAAGAGGGGGAAAGTGAGTTTGTGCACGAGATGTAGGGAGATTGTTTTGTTAGATTCATTAAGTTGAATCCCATGTCATTTAGATGATCTGTGAATCCTTCTGAAGCTGAGCTGTGGTGAAGTATGGAGAGAGGTTGTTTGGTGTTTTACCAGTGACGGATAGATAGAGGGTTGCTTTTACTACATTCAAATTATAAGGAGAGGCTTTAGAATAGTGAGAGGATACTCTTCCTAGATTGAGTGCAGATATGGATTGACCCTTAACCTAGAGTAGGTTTAAGGAGGTTTTATTTGATAAATATTTTCCTTATACCTTTAGGGCCCAGTAGAAGAGAGATTTTATTCACTTGAGGCAAAATGTATTGACTATGGCTTAGTATAATAGCAATTTTGTAGCATTTTCGAGGTTTGTGCCAGAGTTGGTGGATACTGAGGAGAAAAAATGTAAGAGATTTTTATATGGGTTACATTATGAGATTCGAACTAAACTCTCTTATATGAGTATTTAGAATTATGTTGTAATGGTGGATAAAGCATTACAGATTAAGAAAGACGTGATGGAGTTTAAAGGTAAGAGTGCTTAGCTGAAGAGGTCTAGATTTGAGGGATCCAAAGGTGGTAGTAGTATAAGTGTGTAGGGTGGGAGACCACCCCAAAGAAGGTGTTCCTTGTCATAGGGAACTTTGATGCAGAGTCAGATGCAGACAAGATCTGTTGCTTTTGTAGCTCAGAGTAATATTGGTGAGACCCCTAGATTTGGGAGACAGTCTATAAGAATTGGAGGTTATGGTAGATGAGTAAGTATGCCACCAAAGAGAGGTGGTAATATGATGTATGATAGAGAGATAACAGTTTGTTATTGATGTAATCAGATAGGACATCTATCTTATAATTGTCTTACTCTGATGTGCTTTGTATGTGGTGAGGGATGACTTATTAATGTAGATTTTCTAGTGGGGAGATCTGTTAAGGTAGATGCTAGAGATGTTGGGAGAAGACAGATGGAGAGAGGTGGTGGATCAAGGAGTATGCAGGATAGAGAGGTAAAGAACCAGTAGCTGGGAGGGGATGCGGTAGTCACCCCAGAGACAACAAAGTCTATGCCTTGACCCAGTAGGATACACATGCTACTTCTGATATTGTTATGGGTATGGTATCTATTCTTGATAGACCTGCTAGATTATTGATTGATCCTGGTGTAACCCATTCTTTTGCATCAAATGTTTTTATGAAATCTATTGATGCTTGTGTTAGTCCTTTGATGCATGCTGTTATTTTTTAGGTTCCTACTGGGGATAGGGTTATTATCAAGACTTTTTATTGGGGTTGTGTGATTAGTATGGTTGATAGAAAGTTTGAAGTTGATTTGTTGCTTTTAGATATGACATATTTTGATTTAATTTTGGAGATGAATTGGTTATCTGCATATTATGCTTGGGTAGAGTGTTTTAAGAAGAATGTGGTGTTTAAGATACCTGAACATAATGATTTTAATTTTCAGAGAAAACGTAAGATATTTGCCAACTATCTTATTTCTGCCCTGACTACTAGTAGGTGGTTAAAGAATGGTTGTGAGGGGTATTTGGATTTTGTGGTGGATTCTAGAAAGGAGGCTAGGAAGTTAAAAGAAATCTTAGTGGTGATAGATTTTTCTGATGTGTTCTCTGAGGGGTTGCTTGGTTTGCCTCCTAGTAAAGAGATTGAGTTTTCTATTGAGGTGATTCCAAGATCAACACCCATATCTATAGCACCTTATAGTAGGGCACTAGCTGAGTTGAGAGAATTAAAAGTTTAGCTTCAGGATTTGTTAGATAAACAATTTATTCGACCTAGTATGTCACCTTAGGGAGCCCTTGTGTTTTTTGTGAAGAAGAAGGATGGAACGATGAGGTTGTGCATTGATTATAGACAGCTGAATAAGATAACCGTCAAGAATAAATATCTTTTTTCCATGATAGATGATTTATTTAAGCAGTTGCAGGGGGCTAGGGTGTTTTTTAAGATAGACTTGAGATCAAGTTATCATTAGTTGAGGATAAAAGAGGGGGACTTGCCTAAGACTGCTTTTAGGACACGTTATATCCATCATAAGTTCCTTGTGATGCTATTTGGGTTGACTAATGCTCTTGTAACATTTTATGGATCTAATGAATTGGGTGTTTAAACCATTCTTGGATAAATTTGTGATTGTATTTATTGAAGATATCCTGATGTATTCCAAGAATGAAGAGGAGCATGAAAATCATTTAAAGATAGTATTAGAGATTCTGAGAAGAAAGAAATTGTATGAAAAGTTATTTAAGTGTGAGCTTTGGCTAAATGAAATATCTTTCTTAGGGCATGTTATGTTAAGAGATGGTATAACAGTTGACCCACAGAAATTAGGGGCAGTGTTGAATTAGGAAAGACCAATTAGTGTGATTGAAACTAGAAGCTTTTTGGGGTTAGCTGGTTAGTATAGAAGGTTCATCAATAATTTTTCTATAATTGTTATACCATTGACCAGGTTGACTACGAAAGAAGTGAAGTTTAGGTGGTCAGAAGAATGTGAGAAGAGTTTTTAGCTATTGAAAGAGAAGTTGACTACTACCCCGGTATTAGTACTTCCTTATAGTGATGAAGGATTTGTGGTATATAGTGATGCGCACATTTGGGGTTGGGATGCGTGTTGATGCAACATTGGAGAGTTATAGCCTATGCTTCTAAGCAATTGAAAAACCAGGAGAGAAATTACTCGACCCATGATTTAGAATTAGCTTCCATAGTTTTTGTTTTGGATATTTGGAGACATAATTTGTATGGAGCACCTTGTGAGATTTTCATTGATCATAATTTGTATAAGTGATAGAGGAGTATTGATGGTAAATATGGTGGCACAGTCTTCTATTATTGATCGCCAATTAGAGATGCATAGTGGAGATTAGGGGATAAAGAAGATCATACATAAAGTATTGAGTGGGAAGCAGACAGAGTTTAGAATTGGGGATGAGGGTATGCTGGTATTGGGACATTGAATTTGTGTTCCCAATGATATTGAGATGAGAAAGGAAATACTGAGAGGGGCTCATGATTCAGTATATTCTATGCACCCAGGTAATAATAAGATGTATAAGCGGTTGAGACAGAATTATTGGTGGTCAGGGATGAAGAGGTATGTAGCTAAGTATATTTCTAGATGTTTGATTTGTCAGCAGGTGAATTTTGAGAATAAACATCCGGCAGGTTTATTACAGCCTTTTCCAATGCTTGAGTGGCCATGGGAGAATGTTAGTATGGATGTTGTTTCTGGTTTTCCCCGTACCCAGAGAGGTCATGATGTTGTATGGGTTATAGTGGATAGACTTTCTAAGTCTTCACATTTCTTTCCTATTAAAACTACCTGGAGTCTTGAAAATTTGGCTGAGTTGTATGTAGCTGAGATTGTGAGATTACATGGAGTACCTTTGAGCATTGTATCAGATAGAGATTCTAGATTTTGGAGGGGGTTTTAGAAAGCTATGGGTACACAGTTGCAGTTTAGTATAACTTTTCATCCTCAAACTGATAGGCAGACAGAGAGGATCATTAGAATATTAGAAGATATGCTGAGGGAAAGCGTATTGAGCTTTTTAGTGAGTTGGGACACTTATTTGCCTTTGATTGAATTTTCATATAATAATCAGTATCAAGCTAGTATTGGGCTGGCACCATTTGAGGCTTTATATTGTAGGAGGTGCAAAACTCTAGTATGCTGGGAAGAGGTTGGAGAGAGAAAGATATTTGGTCCAGAGATGATAGAGTTGACTATAGAGAGGATCAAATTAGTTAGAGAAAATCTTAGAGTAGCACAGAATAGATAGAAAAGCTATGCTGATAATAGAAAACGACCTCTTACGTTTCAGGTTGGGGACTGGGTGTATTTGAAGATATCTCCATGGAAGGGTTTTTTTAGGTTTAGAAAGAAATGAAAGCTGAGTCCGAGATTTGTGGGACCACATAAGGTGATTGAGAGAGTTAGGCCAGTAACATATAGATTGAATTTGCCTTCGGAGTTAAAGCAGTTGCACAATGTGTTTCATGTTTCACTTTTGAGAAAATGTTTACATGAATCCCATAGTATTCCGAGTCAGGCTATAGAACTTCAGGAAGATTTGAATTTTATGCAAGTACCAGTCAGAATCCTAGATAGAAAGGAACAAATATTGCGTAATAAAGTTATTCCTTTAGTTCAAGTTTTATGGAAGAATAAAGACCTAGAAGAGATTAATTAGGAGCGAGAAGCAAGAATGATGAAAGATTATCCCCAATTGTTTCAAGAGATAGGTAACAAAATTTTAGGGACGAAATTTTTATAAGGATGGTAGAATTGTAATACCCGTACCCTTAAAATAAGAGTAAATATATAAATTGATATTATATTAAATAAAACAATGCATACATGAAAGATTTAGTATTCATTTGAAGAAAGTTTTGAAAGATGATCTTGAGAAATTTATTCGAAAGAGTTAGAAATTTTTTTGAAAAAGAAAGTACTGAAAATTTTGAAATTTGAAATCAAAGAATTTTGAAGAAAAATATGGAATAAGGTTGAAAAAATTAATAAGAAGATTTGGTGGAATGAAATATAATTTTATATAATTTGTAGAGTTTTTTTAGGAAGAAAATATGGAAAATGGATTTTTAAAGGAGAAATAGCAATATCGTAATTAAACAGTGACAGAATCATAATTACGCAGTGGCAAAACCATAAATTTTAAATGAAGAGGGAGCGGTGGCTGAATTTTAAATAACAAGCGGAAAAATCATAAATATCAAATGTTGAATGATTGGTGGCAGAGCTGTAATTACTAGTGGACCGGTTAGACCAGGTTTAGTAATAAAAACTTGATTTTTTGATAAATTGAGATTTAAAATTCCGTTTCTCTCTTAAAAAATTTCTATATTTCTCTAAAAAAGTTCTCTCTCTCTAACAAATATAGAAAAAAAAACTTTAAAACACTTTGGGACTGATAGAATTATTTATTAAAGATTTAAATACTGAGAATTTTTTAAGTTCACGGGAGGATTTTCAATAAAAATTGGGGAAAAAGATTGAAAGGTAATATTTTAAACTTTATTATGAAATTTTGAAGAATTGAAATTATTTTCTGTAATTGTTGAAATAAATTTGTAATTTCAATTTAAGCAAGAACGAAAATAATTTATGATAAAAATACTAAAAAATGAAATTTGAGACTAATGAATTTTTGTATGCACATGAAATTACCTGGAAATGGGTATAAAAATTTAAAAGTATGAATTATGGAAGAACTAGAGAATATATAGATTTTTAATGAAGATTTTATGATATTTGTTGGTGATCAGCAATTGTGTGAAATTGCTGAACGAAGTAGGAAAGGAAAGGAGGTTGTCCGAGAGTAGCTTTAAGTGCTACTAGATGAGTTAGATTTACTTTTAGTAATCAAGATAAATATGAAATATAAAATGATGATATTTGAATTAATTATTGAATTATAGTGATTGGATGATATATGATAGTTTGTTGGTTGATATTATGTGAATAATTGATGTATTGAAAATTTATTATATGAGAAGTAATATTATTAAAATAATATGTTGATGAAATACAAAATAAAAGGACAAATGAAATTCTTGAAAAAACTATGATTGATAATTTGATATGATATATAAGGAGACAATTTAATATGTATATAAGAAAATAATAATTTTGAGAAAGAGATAGTTGACTTGAATGCTTTGATGTATGATTGCTTGCATGTTATTGTTCATATGCATAAAGGGAAGACCAGAAAAGCAGCTAGTTTGATTGAGAAGACCAGGAAGAAAGCTGATCTGGCCGAAACATGTTGACACATGGGAAGATGTTTCTAGATGATAATATGAAATAATGAGATGATGTGATGAAAAAGAAAGAAAGAAAAAAAAGATGATTTAAACACATGCATTTATTTATTTGGTTATTTTATTATTGTTGATTGAGATGCTAAAACATCAATCTTGATTGTGAAATTATTGATAGACAAATGAGTCTAACAAAGAGACATATATGATGAGAAAGAAATATGAAATGACGATATGATAAAATTATTTGATTGATTGATTGATTGATTATATGCTTTGAAACTCATAACGTGGTAAATAATAATGTTGAATTGATAATCTCGATATGATTAAATATATGAAAAGAAAAAAATGATATGTTTGATGATTAATTTAAGAAGAGATTAATAAATGGTTGGAATGATGATATGAGTTGTGATAATAGAATGTTATTATTGAATTATATGAGATAGTAGATGAATGAATATTGGAAGATTATTTGATATATTGAATTATTATAAGTGAAGAAATAGATGATTAATATTGATGATTAGAAATGATTAAATTATAAGATGTAACTGGAAGTATAGTAAATTTAATTCACTGAGCTTGTGAAGCTCACTCTTCATTGTTGAAAATTTTAAAGTAGCAAGCAGGATAGATAGAGTTTAGAGCTGATATCAGAGTAATTACCTTAAGTATATCCATAGTCAAGTCCTCATACATTGTAAGAAAGAAGAAAGAAAATTTTTAATAAAATATTTTCATGCATTTTGTTATATTTATATATTGTTTCTAATAGGAGAATGATGTTGTATCTTCTCTTAAAAGAGTTGAGGATTGGATGTAATTTTTAATTTTAGTTTATATATTTTTATATTATTGCATATATGTGTCATACTGGGATGACAAAACGTGACAATACCATCTCGGGGGTGGCCAACCTGGGATGGGTCGTTACACAAGGCCCTTGCGGTGGCCGAGCTTTAGACGGCCAAAGCCAAGAAGGACGCGCCTGAGGTCGAAGTGGCAAGGATAGCCATAGAGAAGGAGGCAGTTGTGAAGGAGGCTGTTGAATAAGCCATGGCCTCTTTTAAGGAGTCTTAGGAGTTCAAGGATGCTATGAGGCATTCCTTTGGGGCATTTTATCTGAATGGCTTTCGAGGAAGCCATAAAGAAAGCCGAGAAGACATACCCAGAGTAGGATTTCTCGATGCTGAAGCCTAAAACTTCTAACAACGAAGTTACTGTCTTGGAGGATGCTGAGGATGGAGAAGAGGAGGTCTAGAACCAGGCCCATGCCATTGAGGTAGATGAAGAGAAAGTAGTCGTAGTCTAAGGCTTTTTCTTTTAAGTTTTTTTTTTTTTTTTTTTTGGGTATTGTAAGGCCATTAGTTCCTTTTTGATGTAAAAAAGTCCTTCTAAGTTACTAAAGGCATCTCCTTTTTGGTGCAATGTTTATCTTTTATTCTCTCTATTTTTCTTGTTAGTTCGAGATGAAAGCAAGGGTCCGAGGAGGAAAAGCTCAGAGCTTACTTCTAGGTCTTTATCTTCAAGCCTTTATTAAAGACAAGGAGAATTTCAAAAAGATGTTGATCATATTTATTCAACTAAATAAATACTGATGGAAAAATAGGGTTAATATTTTATTGATAATATTCGGAGATTACATAAATTGGAGAAAAAAATGAGAAACTCTACTAGTAACAAATAGGAAAAGCTCTAAAAGTTGAAGAAAATAGGAGAAGTTCTATTGATAAAACTTGCAGAGATTTTCGGAGTTCTAAGTCTAAGGTATCGGCTTGCCATCTAGATCTTTGAGTTCTAACGTGTCGACTCAGCAGATTTTTTTGATATGGTAGTGTCCTTCCCAATTTGGGCGGAGCTTTTCTATCAATCAAGTTTGAGACACCACGTTTTTTTGGAGTACCAGGTCGTGTAGCTTAAAAGTTATTCCATGGGCTCGAGAATTATAATACTTTATCATCCTTTGGTGATAGGCAGCCAGTTTGATCTGGGCCTTATCCCTTGCTTCGTCAATGAGATCGATGTTCATCTTGAGGGCTTCTTCATTCTCAGCATCGTCGAAGCTTTGCACCTGTAATGATGGTGTCCCTATTTCAAAGGGGATAACAACTTTTGGCCATAGGATAGGAAAAAGGGAGTTTCTCTAGTGGGGTTCGCATAGTTATCTGGCACGCCTGGAGGACATTGGATAGGTGTTTAACCCATTATCTATCAATGTCGTTAAGTCTCTTCTTGATTCTTTGTAGGAGAGTCCTAATGGTTACTTTGGCTTACCCGTTAGCCTGTGGGTAGCCTACCCAGGAGAAACGATGCTCAATTTAGAGTTCTTCACAAAAGGATTTGAATTAAGATCTATTAAACTGTTTGCCCGTGTCGATGACAAATATCCTCGGTACGACGAATCGACATACTATCAACTTCTAAAAATACTGTTGAGTTTGGTAATCGTAGATGCTAGCAAGAGGCTTGACCTCCGTCCACTTGGTGAAGTAGTAGATAACAACTATTATATGTTTCTTTTGCCCTGGAGCTTCTTGAAAATGACCGAGGAGTTCCATTCCCTAAACAGTGAAGGGAAGTGGACTGGTAATTGATGTCAGCGGGTTGGCTGGTCGTCAAGACACGAAGGCATGCTATTGACAAGTCTTGCACTTTTTGACCATCTTAATGGCTTCACGAAGCATTTTCAGCCAGTAGTAGTTGTGGCAGAGTTTCTTAAAGGCCAAGGCTCGGTCGGCCAGGTGATTGCCACATATACCCTCGTGAACATCTCGGAGGGAATAATCTACATTGGTAGTCTAGAGGAATTTCAACTAAGGATTGGTACAACCATTTTTATACAGTTGTTCTTTGATGTTAATATACTGTAAGACGTGGAGATGAGCTTCTTAGCTTTATTTTTCTAATTGGGAAGTGTACCATCTCTTAAGTACTGGAGGATCGGATCCATCCAATATTGCTCTTCGACCACAGGCATGATTGAGACTCATCAATGCTAAGCACATCAAGGGTCTCGAGAGAGACTGCTTGGGTGAAATCAGACTGTTTAGAGGAGGTGAGTCATGCTAAAGCATTTGCTTTCAAATTCTGTGCTCGGGGTACTTTAACTATTTGGAACCTCTTGAAGGTTGCGATGATGTTTTGGGCTTTTTCGAGATACTTGATGACTTTCGCACCTCTGGCGTCATACTCATTGGTCATCTGGTTGACCACCAATTGTGAATCACTATGTGCTTCTAAGGCTTCGGTAGCCAATGTCTTCTCTAGCTTCATCCCTCTTCCATATCTCCTTCAACAAAGATTTTTATTCTATTTTTCTAATAATTATAATTTGTGCCATTGAACAAAGGAGATCTAGTATAAGAGTGACCTTCAGTGCAACTATTGTTAGCTATAGGATCTAGTCAAAGGATTTTAAGCCTTAAAATTAAGAACGAGGGTCTAATACCAATTGTAGACTAAGGTCTAAACCTCTAAACCCAAGAAGGGGTGAATTGGGTTTTTAAAAGCTTTTTGCACAATGAAAAAGTTTTAAATACTTTTCAAGCACAATCAAGAGTAGCAAGTATAATAGAGCTGAAAGTAAAGATATAAGGAAGAGAATGTACAAACACTATTTATAGTGGTTCAGCAATATCGCATTTCTCCGACTCTACCTCCATTCTTTTTAAGGAACCTCCTTGAAGTAATCCACTAATAACTCAAGCAACTTCACAGGTGCTGCTCAAACCATAAACGATCTCTCTCGGTTAAGGAAGTCTTTTACAAGAAGTGTTTAACTCTTAAACACTCTAAGAGTTACACCAACTCTTTCACTTTATAATGATTGGAAATTTAATGAACAAGAACAAGAGAAACTTCGTATTTAATGCTCTTACAAAGAAAAGATCTCTCTTAAAAGTACGAAACTTTTAAGAATGACTCATAAAAGTTTTTAGAAAGCTTTAAATGATATAAAATGAGAAGATGAAGATTAATTGCTTAAGATTTGTTCACTTCTCTAATTTATGATGGGCTTTTATAGTTTAAAAATTTACTAGCCGTTAGTCACACCAAAATCCCGTTTGGGAGTGGTTTAGTGCATTTATTGCACCGAACAACGTTTCAAATTTCAAATATTACTATTATTTTTGGATGTTCAATCGACTGAATGGTTTTGTTCAGTCGATTGGATACTTATCGAAAATTCAAATTTCTTTAAGGTACTTCATTCAATCGACTGAAAGGATTGTTCAGTCGACTGGATCAGAAGGCATAATGTTTCTGACCTTTATTCAGTCAACTGAATCCTTCATTCAGTCAACTGAATCCTTCGTTCAGTCAACTGGATTCATTCAGTCGACTGAATGACTTTGTTCAAGCCACCGGATCCATTTAGTCGACTAAATGATTCTTTCAAAGAATCATACAGTCGGCTGGATGGCTTGAAACACCGTTTTCTGTTATCTTTTCTAGTCAAAATGGTTTTGTTTGATAAAACATTTTTTAAGCAGATTGAGCCATAGGAAAAAACTAGGTACTTAAGTAAGAGAGTTATGATATTTAAATTACTATATTGGTACCTAATCTTGATCTTCAATTTTATCCAAGGTTGAATGCTTACTTGATTTACTTTTGAGGTACTGTCGTTGCAACTTTAAAAACTTAGATAAATTGGTTAGTACAATTTAATATATCTTTGTCATCATTAAAATCAAATAAGGGTCAAGAGTTTGGACAGGTGCATACCATAGCATACACAATACTCCTAACATCACTAACATATGGAACACATAACATATGCTCCTCATCCTCATCACTCTGAGATGAATATGAAGCTGAAAGCGTGAAGTGTAATGCAAGTGGAGTACTCACTGGTTTGCAATCCTATATACTGAAGCTTTTAAGCACTTTCTCAATGTACGTCTTCTGTGACAAGTACAACTTTCCCGCTTTCTTATCTCTGTGAATCTTCATCCCTAAAATCTTCTTCGCAGCACCCAAGTCTTTCGTCTCAAATTCTCCACTAAGTTGCATTTTGAAACTACCAGTTTCAAATATTCTTTTGGAAACAATAAACATATCATCCACATAAAGCAATAAATAAACAAAAGAACCATTTGAAAACTCTCTATGGTACACACAACTGTCATAATTACTCTAGATGTAACTATGACTAATCATGAAACTATCAAACCTCTTATACCACTATTTAGGGGACTATTTTAGACCATACAAAGACTTCTTCAGCTTGTAAACATGATCTTCTTTACCCTCAATAACAAAGCCCTCTGGTTGATTCATGTAGATAGTCTCCTCAAGCTCACCATGCAAAAAAGTAGTCTTGACATCAAGCTGTTCAAGTTGTAAATCATACAAAGCAACCATGGCAAATGGCACGCGAATCGAGATATGCTTTACTATTGGAGAAAACAATTCATTGAAGTCTATTCCCTCCTTCTAACTATAGCTCTTTGCAACTAAGTGTGCCTTATATTAGCATCTTCAACCCCTAAGATTCCTTACTTTTTCTTGAAAATCTATTTGCATCCAATAATCTTCTTTCCCTTAGGCAATATCACTAACTCCCAAGTCCCAAGTCTAGTTCTTATAAAAGGACTTAATTTCTTCAGTCATGGAAACAACCTATAGTGCAGATTCATTACACGTATCAACCTCTGAATAAGTGGAGGGTCCTTAAATGCCAAAATTCTCTGCTAAAGTAAATGCATATACTACCAAATCTGCATATTTCTGAGGTGACCTTATTTGCCTCCTTGGTTAATCAAAAGCAATACTGTAAGGCCACTTCTCCTTATTTGAATCAGAATCCTGCAAACCAATTACCTCGGGCTAATCATGAGCACCTTTTGGCACTCTATGTGAAGTCTTTACCTCAAGCCCCACCTTCTCACTGACCCCCCCCTCTCCATTATCTTTAGATTCAACAATATTCTTCCTAGGATTAAATATGACTGACTCATCAAAAGCAACATCCTTGACTATGAACTTAGATGACTTGGGATCAAGACTCCATATGTCGGAAGAGTGGACTTTAAGAAACTCACAATTCTCTTAGTTTTTGAAGGACTTTAAGAAGCTTATAATTCCATGGGCCTTATTAGGGCTGATAAGAGAATTGGACACGATTGAGAGCTAAGCTTGAGAGTTTCTGAGATGTTGAGTTTGGCTTTGATCACAAACTTTTCATTTGAGGCTTGTGTTGATGCTCATTTCGGGTCAAGATGACTATTTCTTATCGATCTTTAGGGATGGTTGATGTACTGGCTATTTGGTGATATATTGGGATGTTTTGCATTCCAGTTCAATTTGAAATATTTTGGAGCGATTTTGAAGGGAAAGAAAATTAAGATTTAGTTCATGAAGCGAAGGGCTAAGTCGACAGTGCTTGTTTATGGGATACCAAAGTTGGGTGAAAGGATATATATTATGGTGTATGGAGTCCTGAAAGCATCAAAATGTTCGAAGATTAGATCCCATAAAGGAGAAATTTAGTGAGCATATAGAGACCAACAACTCTCCAATGTTCACTCATGGACATTCACATACCGATTTGTACCAGTCACTATTTCGCACTTTAAAGGAAATGATATAGAGCTAGCCCTACACTCCTCATCAGGAACGATCAAACTTCCTCAGGGTTTAATACATGCAACTTGTAGTGCACCCCTTCAATGACCATGGGACAAAAGAAGTAAGCCCAAGGTTCACTCAACTTCGCATAAGAAATTGACTAACCACCCTAGAAATACCTTACCAACCAGGGCAAGAAGCTCAACCAAAAAAAACTAATAAGACTCTCTTCAATAGTCTTCGAGCCTCAAGTTTTAACCACCACTTACCCAGTGAATCCCAAGCAACTCTCTTCATCTAAGCAGATAAGACCATATTAGTCGAAATAAATCAAACTTCTCAAGGAAGACAATCATAAAATAATTAAATCTAGCTTAGTCATCACCAAAAACTTAGGTTACATCCAAGTAAGGTGAAAAAAAAAATGCAACTGATAGGAACACTTTGTGTTACGTTTTTAATGCCTTTCCTACCCTAATTGCCTTTGTAATTCTCTTAACTTTGTTATTTTGAGCTTAGTTTCTTTTCTTAGTATTTAGAAAGCTTGTGAACGTGGGAATGGTAAAATAAGGTGCTAAAATCCTAGTTACTTTAGGAAATCTAAGTGGATTAAGAAAATAGTCTTATCATTCTAAGAAACTTTTCTAATTATGGAAACTTTCCTTATCTATTATTTTCTGATTTCTTTGTAGGGTTCCACCTTGGAATTATTTGGATGATGTGTCAAAACACAAGAGAATATTGGAGTCCATTAGTGACATGGGTATGTCCAACCTAACATGGGCTTGCACAACAAAAGATCACATAATCTCTTGTCAACTAAGCAAGGTGCAAGGTCCAAGCCCAAAGTGGAGGAAGATTCGGATGCAACAGCCTACTGGATTTTGGCCCATCATAACAGGCCCAAACAATATCATTTTTGAGACTTTCTTAGGTCCAAATTGAAGTTCAAGACGTCTTCTTTCCAGCCCAACAAGTTTCATCTTATTTGGAGATGTGTGGAAGAAGATATGACCGTTTGAATTCTACTAGTTGGGTCCTCCTGAAATTTCGGGATTGTATTCCTCTTTCTTACTTTTGGCCATTCCTTGATTCTTTGCATGTTTTAGGGATTGTTTCCTTGCATGTTTCATGGCTTGTTTTTAGCATTGTTTTCTTGCTTTTCCTAAGCTTAGAGGGTTGTTCTAAGCTCTATAAATAGGGTGTTTGTAAGCTGAAAGAGATCATCTTTTCTCTTGGAACCATCTCTACTCAAAATTCAAGAAGCAAAAGGCTGAAACACTCCACCATTCCTTCTCCAATTGTGAGCACATTAGGACTTTTCCAAAATGTGTTCTCCTTCATCTATCATCATAGCCGTGAGGTTCATCACCATTAACATCTCAAGCTTCCTTGAGTGTGTTCAAGAAGTGTACCCCTTACGGCTATTCTTTTTAATTGTTTCAGCCTTGGATTCTTATGTTAGATATTATTATTAATTCAATGAGTTGGTTAATTTTCAGATTTATTCTTTAATGTTTTTGAATTGTTCATGATATGTAGACATATTAATTCATTACATATGTTGAATTTTCAGTTCTGTTATATTGAAAACTTTGATATTGCAAATCATTGAAGCCATAATCGCACTTTCGATCACCTAATTGATCTGGAGTACGATTTAAAGTGGTAAAAGCTATGAACAATAGCCAATGTTCTGGAAATTGCATGTTCTTTATCCATGGACTTTTTCATAGGAATAAGGAACATGTTATTGAATCATAATTGCTTTTGATCTTAATGATTTGTTTAAGTAATTGTAAGGATGCACTGAGTATTAACTTGATTGCTTAAACAAAATAACTAGCTGATGGACTTTTCCTAAGCTTAGTGATTATCTAAGAAGGAATTTATAAAGTGCATGATCTCTTTAGGCTTGCACTTTGATTCAATTCTGATATGTGATTGAGGCATGAATTCGTTGTCTACATTGAAACAATTTGATTAGTCATTTAACAAACTTGATTTTCTGAATTGTGAGAGAAAATGATCAATTGTAAATAATTGTTCTTTAATTTCCTTAGTAAAATTAGTAAAAAGAAAAATCAGATCATGAAAACCCCCTAATCTTATGTAATGTTAATAGATGTAGATTTATATTTGTTTATAAACTGCTAATTAAACCAATCAAATCATTTATTATTATTTTTATGACTCTTTAGTATAGAGTACCCGCAATCCCCGGCCAATAACGATACCCTACTAATCACTTTACTACAATCTTCTGCAGGGTTTGTTGATGACTGAAATAAACGGTCTATCAAATGGCGCCGTTGCCGGGGATTGCAAAATCTCTATATTTTAGTGTCATTTAACTTGTTAATATTCTTCTTACCATATAATATAACTTGTGTTTTACTTGATTGCAATTTTAGCATGTGACTTCCTTAAAACCATTTGTAAAGTTTGTAAGGGAAGCTCATTATTATTTGTATTTCAAACTTTAACTTATATATTGATTCCTTTACTTTTGTTATTTAGGTCCATGAATGTCAGCAGTTAGTAGAAAGACTCAAGAACTTAGAAAACGCTTGGCTTTACTAAAAGAAGTTGCACTTTCTACAAATCAACCCCCACCTCACCAAGAAGGGAGGTTAGAGTCGGAGGAGTCAGATAATTTTTCACATCACTTGTCAGACGAGGAAGAAGACATACCTGACTTAGAAGACGCAAGTAAGGAAGACGAAGTACCAATGGCTGAAACTATTAGGCAAATGTCTTCTTCAACTGATGGGGGAGCTGCACCAACTTATATTACTTATCCAAAACCCGCAGTTGGCAAGATAGCTGAGTTCGAACTGAAGAGTGGGTTCTTGCACCATTTGCCTAAATTCCATGGGCTTACTAACGAAGATCCTCACAAACATCTCAAGGAGTTCCAGTTTGTGTGTTCAAGTATGTGCCCACAAAATGCGGATCTCAACGTTCTGAAGCTGAAGTCATTCCCTTTTTCACTTGAAGATAGGGCAAAGGCTTGGTTGTTTGATTTACCCTCGGGTTACATCAACACATGGGAGAAGCTGATGACTGAGTTTCTGACTAAGTACTTCCCTGCCTCAAGGATTACTGTCTTGAGGAAGCAGATAACTGGAATTGAGCAAAGGAAAGATGAGGCGTTCTATGCCTACTACGAGAGATTCAAGAGCTTAATTGCATCATGTCCTTCACATGGGATGAAAGAAGGGAATCTTCTCACTTACCTTTATGAGGGACTTCTCCCCCTCGAACGTCAATTGTTAGATGCTGCTGCTGGAGGTTCTTTTGTCGATAAGACACCTGATGTTGCTAAGGAGTTACTCGCCCAACGTGCTCTTAATTATCAACAATACGAGGGAGTGTTAAACTCCACTCATGGGGTGAATGAGGTATCTCCTAACTCTGCTCTTGAGGAAAAAGTTAATAAAATGTCTACTCTTCTGTCTCAGGTACTGAACGTGAATGGAGCACAAGTACAACAAGTTGCTCAAATCTGTGGTGTGTGTTGTACTCAAGGGCATCCAACTGACCAATGTCCCCAACTGATCAACAATGGAGGATGGGAGTCTCTTAACGCTGTTGGGTTTCAAGGTAATCAAGGTGGACAAAGGTACAACCCTTTCTCTAACACATATAACCCTGGGCTTCAAGATCACCCCAATTTTCGTTGGGCCAACAATGATAATGTTCAGAACCCTCAAGGTCAAGGGCAAGTGTTTCCACGCCCTCAAGGTTTGTTTATGAGGCCTCAGGTACCTCAAAACTTTGTCCCTAATCCTATTGTACCTACAAATTCTGTTGCTTCTAATTATGATGAAATTTTAAAGTCCCTTGCTCAAGGGCAACAGAATTTAACTACTGCTACTCAAGCTCTTGTTACAGGTCAACAGGCTCACACTAAGGATATTGCAGAGCTGAAGAAGCAATTGGGACAAGTGGTGGACTTCATGGGGAAGATAACAGAGAGTGGAAAATTGCCTAGCAACACTGTTCCCAACCCAATTATCGAGCAAGCTAAAGTTGTTACCACAAGGAGTGGCAAGACCCTTGTGGATGTTCTTAAAACTCAGAAGAAAGCCAAAGTGACCCACCATGAGGAAGAGGACGTTGAGAGCACCAAGAAGGAAATACAGAAAGATCCCACCACCACAATGGCAGAAATGATTGGTCCTCCATCATCTGAGAATGCTTTAAAACCTCAAGGTAACGAACAAAACCCTAAACACTCTTTTGATTCTAATCCTTTTGCTCGTGTACCTTTTCCTAGTAGGTTTGCCAAAACCAAGAAGGATGAATCTGATCAGGCCATCTTGGAGATTTTTAAGAAGGTACAAGTCAACATGCCTTTGATTGAGTGCTTGAAGCAAGTGCCAAGATATGCCAAGTTTCTGAAGGAGCTTTGCACTACAAGGAGGCAGACTCGTGAGAAGGAGGTGGTGAAGTTGAATGAGACAGTCTCTGCTATCATCCAAAGGAAATTGCCACCAAAGCTTAAGGATCCAGGGAGTTTTTCTGTTCCTTGTGTGATTGGTACCAACAAATTTGATAATGTCATGCTAGACTTAGGAGCTTCAATTAATGTGATGCCTTATAGTCTTTATGCTTCTTTAGAGCTAGGTGCACTTAAAAGTGATAATGTTGTTATCCAATTGGCTGATCGATCTAATAAGTATCCTAAAGGATACGTTGAAGATGTTCTTGTGCAAGTAAATCAACTCATTTTTCCTGCAGACTTCTATATCATTGATATGGAAGATTCTCCCCTAAATTCTACTTCGTTGCTTTTAGGGCGCCCATTCATGAGGACCGCAAGAACAAAGATCGATGTTTATGAGGGAACTCTAACCATGGAATTTGATAATGAAGTTATACGCTTCAACATCTTTGAAGCCATGAGGTATCCATTGACTGACATTAAACCCTGTTTTTCTATTTATGATATTAACTCACTTATGCAGAGATTTTTGGAAGCAATGGAAGAGGATGAGTTGAAAGTAACACTCTCTCAAGGAGTTGGTTATACTGAGAATGGAGAATCCATTTCTAGGGCTGAGTTAGAGAAGGCTGAAGAGCCCATTGTGATCAAAACCGTAGCCTCCCTTGAGGCCCGACCCATATTACCAAGGTCTATTCCTCCTTTGTCCTTTCCTATTTCCACTAACAAAATTTTACCTTCAGTGATACAGGCCCCTACACTTGAGCTTAAGGTTTTGCCAGATCACTTGAAGTATGTCTTTTTGGGGGACAAGGAGACGCTACTTGTTATTATATCCTCGAAGTTGGAGGAGGACCAAGAAAAGAAGCTTGTGGACGTTCTGAAGAAGTACAAGACCGTCATTGGTTGGACTTTTGCAGATATCAAGGGAATTAGCCCAAACATGTGCGTCCATAGGATCCTGTTGGATGATGGTGCCAAACCCACCATAGATGCCCAGAGACGCCTACATCCACCTATGATGAAGGTTGTGCAAGATGAGGTAATTAAGTTACTTGATTGTGGCGTTATTTACCCTATTTCAGATAGCAAGTGGGTGTCTCCTGTTCAAGTTGTGCCAAAGAAGTCAGGAGTTACTGTGGTAAAGAATGAGGAGAATGAGCTTGTACCTCAAAGAGTGGTAACTGGTTATCGAGTTAGCATAGACTATAGGAAGCTCAATGCTTCAACAAGAAAGGACCATTTCCTTCTGCCCTTCTTCGATCAGATGCTCGAGAGATTAGCTGGTTATCCTTTTTATTATTTTTTGGATGGATATAGTGGGTACAACCAGATCTGTATAGCGCAAGAGGACCAAGAGAAGACCACCTTCACTTGCCCTTTTCGCACTTATGCCTACAGACGTATGCCATTCGGATTGTGCAATGCACCAGGTACGTTTCAACGTTGTATGCTCTCCATTTTCTCTGAATACATCGAGAATATCATTGAGGTCTGTTGACCCTGAATGATTTTGATGGTAACAAAAATCTTAATAAAGCACTAATGAATATTACTTAAGTAATACAGATTGTTAATAGTGCTTATACATCAAAGGAGACCAAGATTGTAGAAATTGGTGAATCAATGTTGATGTCATTTCAATTGTTAGGAGCTAATTATATTTGCATTGCATTTTATTATATAGTCTTAATTAATTGAAGATATAAAATCTCCAAGTGATTTTATTAAATGCAAATAAATTCTTTGGGCTCAATACTTAACATTCTCTAATTGAATTTAAAAAGAATTTATGTTGGCATAGAAAATTACTTGAGCATTTGTAATATATCATTCTTCATATATCTAGCACACACATTATGCTTAAATTTGTAATATGTTTTGTCATCATCAAAAATGCCTTAATCAAGAAATTGAATAGATTAATTTTGATGATAACAAAACACCTTTGAAGTGTTTAACTTGTGTGTTTAATGTGCAAGAAAGTTTGATTAAATTAGGAGATTTTTTGGAACTCAAAAATCCAAAAAGAATAAAGAGATATGAAGAAAATTATGCTGAAAACACTGTTCATCCAGAAATCACTGTAGCAGCGCTCCAACAGTGACCCAGTCGACTGGGTGAATAGTGCAGTCGACTGGTAAAAGTGGCAGAAGGTTCCCAGTCGACTGGTATGACTTACCAGTCGACTAGTAACACTATAGCAGCAAAAATGTGAATTTTTGAGAGGACCCAGTCGACTGGTATCACGACCCAGTCGACTGGTAGTTCAAAAATATGACCATTGGACTCCAAATCTGAACGTTTTAAAGTAAATCTTTTTCAAATTAAAGTCCTAAACGGCCATATTAATTGATTGCTATATAAACCCACTCAATTCAGCATTCAACAAGGAGGGAGAAGACATTCAAAAAGAGAAGAACACACACAATCAAGTCATTCATTCTTTGAAACTCAAAAAAGCTTTGAAATACTCATGTTGAGCTATTCTTCAAGCTTTTCTTTGAAAGAGAGACATTATTCAGTTGTATAAGCTTTCATTTGTTGTCTCTCTACCATTTACTTTACAGCTTTTATTGTAAAGGGATTACTTCCGAGAGGAAGGGGATTGTACGGTTTGAGCAACACCCGTAAGTTGCTTGTGTTTCGGTTTGAGCAACACCCGTAAGTTGCTTGGTTTAGTGAAAGACTTCAAGGAGGATCCTTGAAGAGAGTGGACGTAGGGTCGGAAGGATTCCGATATTGCCGAACCACTATAAATCGAGTTTGCATCTCTCTAACTCTATCTCCTTAATTACTTTCATAATTACTTGCTTATAATTATTTATTATTCAAGTAAATGAGATTGATTGCTTAATTATTTTATAATTCAATTATCATTTCTATATTAAGCAATAAACTCTCTCATCTTTGTGCTAGTAATTTAGAAAGATTTAATTCCGCATATATTTTGTTATTTGAGATTGCAAAAAGTATTTAATTTTTTTAATACCCAATTCACCCCCCTCTTGGGTATTGCCATAGTATATTTTGGACCTACAATTGGTATCAGAGCCTCGTTCTCAATTTTAGGCTTAATATCCTTGAGTTGATCCTATGGCAACTATATTTTTAGAAGGAAGAAATCCTTCTAGTCCTCCTCTTCTCCATGGAACAAATTTCACCCATTGGAAAGCTCAAATGAAGATTTTTATTCAAGCACATGATTATTATGCTTGGTATTTCATTCTTGAAAATGAAAATGACTTTGATGTAAATGATAGCAAATTCATTCAACTAAATGCTAAAGTTATGAACATGTTTTATAGTTCTCTTGATCAAAACGAAGTTGATCAAATTTCCTCATGTAAGACTGCAAAAGAAATTTGGGATTTATTGGAAGTCATACATGGAGGAAATGAGCAAGAAAAGAATTTCAAATTAAAAAACTTTGTTCATGACTTAGAGCATTTTAAAATGAATGAAAATGAATCAATTTTTGATTCGCAAACTCGTTTTACCCTACTTGTTAAAACTTTATCTTTCATGGGTAAAATTTATTCTAACCTTGAACTAGTGAGAATATTTCTTAGATCTTTGTCAAATCAATGGAAAATTATTTTGACAAAGCATTCTACATGTGAAAGTTTAGAAGAGCTTGTGGAATCCTTCAAGAAGCATGAAAGCTACTTGGATTACAAAATTGATGGTTCCACCACATCCTTACCTTTTATGGAAATTGAAGATCTTAATTGTGATGGTGATGAAGAAAAAGAAGTCTCCTCGAATAAAGAGACTGAATGCGAGGAAATTGCCAACCTATGTCTTATGGCAATCGACGACGAAAATGAGGTATCAACTTCTTCCTCTTCAAAAAATAACATTGTTAGCAGTAGTGAAGAATTGATAGAAGTTATAAATGAAATATATGAAGAATTGAAAAAATTCGATTCTAGGAACACCATTCTTAAAAAAGAGGTGTCATCTCTTTCTAAAGAGATGATAGGTTTAAGAGAAGAAAAAGATAAACTATCTTCATTACTTTATGATTCTTCTCAATATCTTCTTAAAGATGAAAATGAAAACTTAAAGAAGAAGATAATAGAATTAAATGATACTATATCTAGACTTATGCTTGGAAAAGAAAAGCTAGATGAAGTACTATCTTGCCAAATATTAAATAAAGAAAAATCTAGGTTAGGTTATTCTCCATTAGGCAAACAAACATCAAAAGAGACTTTATTCATTAAAGCCTCAGGTGTGAATGAAGCTTCTACTTCTAAAATCTCTAGCAAGGCTAAAAGCACTCCCTCTATAAATGCTAGCAAGTCTAGAAATACCAATTCTAATGTTTATACAAGAATGAAGCATCCTAGAAATACACATGCTTATATGTATGCTCATTCAAGAAATGCTTATACTCATTCTAGAAATAATCATAATATGCATTCTAAAAACAATATGTATAATCAAAACTTGCACACTGCACATACATATCCTTGGAATTACCATCATGGTTATCCTAGAAATAATATGCATATTCATAATAATACAAGCATGTATCCTAGAAATTATCATCATACATTTTCTAAAAATGGCATGCATATTCATATTCCTTACAATAGAAACATGTATCCTGGGAACTCCTATCCTAAGAATTATAGACATGCACAACTAAGAAATCCTAGAAATTTTAGTAACTATTATTCTAGGATTGTGCATCATCATGTCTATAGAACTCCATATGTTATCAAGAAAGTATGGGTCCCAAAAGGATCCGTGTTTTCTAGGACTAACCTCAAAGGACCCAAGAAATTTTGGGTACCTAAAAATGCCATCGTGTATCCTAGTGTGCTGTAGATATGTCTCCACACAAAGGAGAAAGGTAACTGTTGGTACCTTGATATTGGATGCTCAAAGCACATGACCGATGATAAAAGTGTATTTAAGAGCTAACTCTAAGAGATGGTGGATATGTCACCATTGGAGACAACACCAAAATAAAGATCATCGGGCATGAAAAAGTTGGTAATGATTTCTCTACCCTAGATAATGTATTGCTAGTACAAGGCCTTAAGCCAAATTTACTTAGCATTAGTCAACTCTGTGACAAAGGCAACAAAGTCACATTTGAGTCCTCTCATTGTCTAGTTATAGACATCAGGAGCAACAAGATCAAATTTATTGGCCATAGACATGAAAATGTCTATATAGTTGATTTGAAATCTTTGCATTCTGAAAATGAAAAATGTTTTCCTGCTTTTAGTGAAAATCCATGGCTACGGCATAGAAGGCTTGGTCATGTAAATATGAACTTGCTGAAAATTGTTTCAAGAAAAGATTTAGTCATTGGTCTTCCTAAAATCAATTTTGAAAAAGACAAAGTATGTGATGCTTGTCAAACGGGAAAACAAACCAGGATTTCTTTTAAAGCAAAAAATGTAGTTTCAACTACAAGATCTTTGGAACTTTTGCATATGGATTTGTTTGGTCCAATAAGTACCATTAGTCTAGGTGGCCATCAATATGCTCTTGTTATTGTTGATGACTATTCAAGATATACCTTTGTTATTTTTATTGCTTACAAGGATGAAGCTTTCAAAGGTTTTGAAAAGTTTTGCAAAAAGGTTCAAAATGAAAAAGGAATTTGTATTTCAAGCATAAGAAGTGATCATGGAAAAGAATTTGAAACCAAAGCTTTTCAAATTTTTGTGATGAGAATGGAATCAATCACAATTTTTTAGCTCCTAGAACTCCTCAACAAAATGGAGTTGTTGAAAGGAAAAATAGAGTTCTAGAATAATTTTGAAAAACAATGCTTTGTGAAAATAGTTTACCAAAATACTTTTGGGCTGAAGCCGTGAACACTTCTTGCTATATATTAAATAGAATTTTGATAAGGCCTATACTTGATAAAACTCCATATGAACTATGGAAAGGTAGAAAGCCTAATATTTCCTATTTTCGTACATTTGGTTGCAAATGCTTCATTTTGAATAACAATAAAACTAATTTGGGTAAATTTGATTCTAAGACCGATGAATGGATATTTTTAGGATATTCTACATCGAGTAAGGCTTATAGAGTTTTCAATAAGAGAACTCTAGTGGTAGAAGAATCTGTGCATGTAACTCTTGATGAGTCTAACCCTATTAGTAGTAGAGAAGTTTCCAGTAATAATTATGCAGATTTTATTCCAAGAACGGAAACACCTACTCTCATTGTTGACCCGAAAAAGAATCCAACTCAAGCAAATGAAGAGCTGGAAGCTCATAATTTGGACCAACCATCTACAAGCCAACAAGTGGATGGACTTCCTAAAGATTGGAGGTATGTGAATTATCACCAAATTGATCAAGTAATTGGTGATCCTTCACAAGGGGTAAGAACTCGCTCTTCTATTAAAAATATTTGCAATTATGTAGCTTATCTTTCTCAGGTAGAACCTAAGTCCTTTATAGAAGCTGAAAAGGACAATGAGTGAATTATTGCTATGCAAGAAGAGATTAATCAATTTGAGAGAAACAAGGTTTGGAATCTAGTTCCAAGACCTAAGAATCATTCCATCATTGGAACAAAATGGGTCTATAGGAATAAGATGGATGAAAATGGAATAGTAACTAGAAATAAAGCTAGACTAGTTGCTAAGGGATATAATTAAGAAGAAAGAATAGACTTTGATGAGACCTATGCTCCCGTAGCTAGATTAGAAGCTATTCGAATGTTGTTAGCCTTTGCATGCTTTAATAAATTCAAACTATTTCAAATGGATGTAAAAAGTGCTTTTTTAAATGGCTTTATAGAAGAAGAGGTTTATGTTGAGCAACCTCTTGGTTTTGAAAACCCTAGTCTTCCAAATCATGTCTACAAGATTTCTAAGGCTTTATATGGGTTGAAGCAAGCTCCAAGGGCATGGTACGAAAGACTAAGCAAATTTTTGATTGATAATGATTTTGTAAGATGTAGAATAGATACAACTCTCTTCACAAAAACTCACAAAAATGACACTTTGATAGTTCAAATATATGTTGATGATATTATATTTGGTGCTACTAATGAATCTATGTGTCAAGAGTTTGCAAAGTGCATGCAAGGTGAATTTGAAATGAGCATGATGGGAGAACTTACCTACTTCCTTGGACTGCAAATCAAGCAACTAAAAGGAGGTATCTTCATCAATCAACAAAAGTACATCAAAGATCTACTAAAGAGGTTCGGGATGGAAAGCTCAAAGTCAATTGGAACGCCTATGAGCACAACCACCAAACTTGATCTTGATGAAGGAGGTAAAACTGTAGATTCTAAATATTATAGAAGCATGATAGGTGCTTTACTGTACTTGACTGCAAGTAGACCTGATATAATGTTCAGTGTATGCATGTGCGCTAGATTTCAATCCAATCCTAAGGAATCACATGTAGTTGCAGTAAAAAGAATCCTTAGATATCTACAAGGGACCCAGACCATAGGATTATGGTATTCTAGAGAATCATCTTTTGAGCTAGTAGGATATTCGGATGCTGATTTTGCTGGATGTAGGTTAGATAGAAAAAGCACAAGTGGAATATGCCAATTCTTAGGTGCTATGTTAACTTTTTGGTTCTCCAAGAAACAAAATTCAGTTGCACTATCAACCGCTGAGGCGGAATATGTAGCAGCTGGCAGTTGTTGTTCCCAAGTACTATGGATGAAACAACAACTAGAAGACTATGGCATGAGTCTCAAAAATATTCCTATATTTTGTGATAATACTAGTGCCATCAACCTAACCAAAAATCCTATTCAGCACTCTAGAACCAAGCACATAGAAATAAGACATCATTTCTTAAGAGACCTTGCTCAAAAAGGTGATATAAGATTAGAATTCATACCTTCAGAAGATCAAATAGCTGATATTCTTACAAAACCCCTATGTGAAGCTAGTTTTTGTAATATTAGAATGTTGATGGGATTGCTTGATTTTGATAAACTGAATGTTTGATTGCATTTCATTTCATCATTTGCATGATTGACATTGAGTGAAAGAGTATTAATCCATGTTTAAATATTTTTCTCACTAAAAAATGTCATAGATAAACAAATTCGTGCTAAAAATTCAAGACTGGAAATTTTATTAATGGTCCAGTCGACTGGTAAATGTGCTCCAGTCGACTGGTAAGTCACTGCCTGATTGTCCAGTCGACTGGTAATTTTGACCCAGTCGACTGGTAACTCTCTGCCAAAAACTCCAGACGACTGGTAAGTCTTCTCCAGTCGTCTATAAAATCAAATCTTGTTTGGAGCCATTTAATACTCAAATATTAATTGTTCTTTGATAAATTCTCTTTGATTTGGCATTGGATAAATAAAGTGATGAGCTTGAATTTAGATTTGAGAATTATTTTTGAGTTATTTATCTATCAAGCATGAGCTGAATATGAAACTTTCTATTATATATGCTTGAGTTTGAAATTAATGATTATCTTTGCGTTGAATTGATAATCATCTAATTATTGAATCTAACTTGCCCTGAAAATGATATTTGATTGATAATTGAAAATTATATTTCGGTGCATATATGCAAGGGAAGTAACTTTTTTTTCAAGTACTTGTAGATATTTCCAATCTGAACATCTTTTTGAGTAGTTGATGAGCTCTTTGTCTTGATTATTCAATCAATTAACTACCAATAAGGCCTGTTAAGTTTTATCCAATTTTATTTCTCTTAAAAGTTAAAAATAATTACTTTAGACTTTTTGAAAGGGGGAGAAAATCTGATTTATTGATAAAAGAGAAAACCTTTGGTAAAATCGTTTTACTCAAATGAGTTTTAAATACTTGATAAACTCTTTTGGATCTGTTTTAAATTTGGTTATTATATCTTGAGAATTTTATCTCTATGTTCTAAAGGAACTCTTTTAAAAGCTTTATATTTCTTGATATCTTGTAAAATGATTCTTTTCTCAAAATGTTTCATCAAAATATTTTCAATAGCATATTTTGAGGGGGAGCTCTTCTTTGAAATCCACCCTTTTTTATTATGACAAAAAGGGGGAGAAAAATAAGAATATTAGAGATTTTGTTAGACCTTATTCTTAAGATTTTTGTCACCATCAAAAAGGGGGAGATTGTTGACCCTGAATGATTTTGATGGTAACAAAAATCTTAATAAAGCACTAATGAATATTACTTAAGTAATACAGATTGTTAATAGTGCTTATACATCAAAGGAGACCAAGATTGTAGAAATTGGTGAATCAATGTTGATGTCATTTCAATTGTTAGGAGCTAATTATATTTGCATTGCATTTTATTATATAGTCTTAATTAATTGAAGATATAAAATCTCCAAGTGATTTCATTAAATGCAAATAAATTCTTTGGGCTCAATACTTAACATTCTCTAATTGAATTTAAAAAGAATTTATGTTGGCATAGAAAATTACTTGAGCATTTGTAATATATCATTCTTCATATATCTAGCACACACATTATGCTTAAATTTGTAATATGTTTTGTCATCATCAAAAATGCCTTAATCAAGAAATTGATTAGATTAATTTTGATGATAACAAAACACCTTTGAAGTGTTTAACTTGTGTGTTTAATGTGCAAGAAAGTTTGATTAAATTAGGAGATTTTTTGGAACTCAAAAATCCAAAAAGAATAAAGAGATATGAAGAAAATTATGCTGAAAACACTGTTCATCCAGAAATCACTGTAGCAGCGCTCCAACAGTGACCCAGTCGATTGGGTGAATAGTGCGGTCGACTGGTAAAAGTGGCAGAAGGTTCCCAGTCGACTGGTATGACTTACCAGTCGACTAGTAACACTATAGCAGCAAAAATGTGAATTTTTGAGAGGACCCAGTCGACTGGTATCACGACCCAGTCGACTGGTAGTTCAAAAATATGACCGTTGGACTCCAAATCTGAACGTTTTAAAGTAAATCTTTTTCAAATTAAAGTCCTAAACGGCCATATTAATTGATTGCTATATAAACCCACTCAATTCAGCATTCAACAAGGAGAGAGAAGACATTCAAAAAGAGAAGAACACACACAATCAAGTCATTCATTCTTTGAAACTCAAAAAAGCTTTGAAATACTCATGTTGAGCTATTCTTCAAGTTTTTCTTTGAAAGAGAGACATTATTCAGTTGTATAAGCTTTCATTTGTTGTCTCTCTACCATTTACTTTACAGCTTTTATTGTAAAGGGATTACTTCCGAGAGGAAGGGGATTGTACGGTTTGAGCAACACCCGTAAGTTGCTTGTGTTTCGGTTTGAGCAACACCCGTAAGTTGCTTGGTTTAGTGAAAGACTTCAAGGAGGATCCTTGAAGAGAGTGGACGTAGGGTCGGAAGGATTCCGATATTGCCGAACCACTATAAATCGAGTTTGCATCTCTCTAACTCTATCTCCTTAATTACTTTCATAATTACTTGCTTATAATTATTTATTATTCAAGTAAATGAGATTGATTGCTTAATTATTTTATAATTCAATTATCATTTCTATATTAAGCAATAAACTCTCTCATCTTTGTGCTAGTAATTTAGAAAGATTTAATTCCGCATATATTTTGTTATTTGAGATTGCAAAAAGTATTTAATTTTTTTAATACCCAATTCACCCCCCTCTTGGGTATTGCCATAGTATATTTTGGACCTACAAGGTCTTTATGGATGATTTTAGTGTCTTTGGTAGAGATTTTGATGCATGCTTAGGAAATTTGGAACTTATTCTGAAACGTTGTGTTGAAACAAACTTGGTTCTAAAATGGGAAAAATGTCACTTCATGGTGACTCAAGGGATTGTTTTAGGACATATCATATCTGCTAGGGGGATTGAGGTTGATAAATCTAAGGTAGATCTTGTGCGTTACTTACCCTCTCCCACTTGTGTGAGAGAGGTTCGTTCATTTCTTGGTCATGCAGGATTTTACAGGAGGTTTATCAAGGATTTCTCCAATGTATCAAGGCCCTTGTGCCGTTTACTTCAGAAGGACACTCTCTTTGAGTTTGATGAGGAGTGCAAGAAAGCTTTTGAGAAGCTAAAGGAGTTATTGACTACTGCTCCCATCATGTCTCCACCTAATTGGTCCTTACTTTTTGAATTGATGTGTGACGCCTTAGATTACGCCGTTGGGGCTGTTTTGGGACAAAGAATGGACAAGAAGCCCTATGCCATCTACTATGCCTCTAGGACACTCAATGATGCTCAACTAAACTATTCCACAACTGAAAAAGAGCTCCTTGCTGTTGTTTTTGCCTTAGATAAATTTCGCTCTTATTTACTTCAAACTAAAGTTGTTGTTTATACTGATCATGCAGCTTTGAAGTATCTGATGACAAAGAATGAGGCCAAACCGAGATTGATTAGATGGGTGCTTTTGCTTCAAGAATTTGATTTGGAGATCAAGGACAAGAAGGGGAGTGAAAACTTGGTAGCTGACCATTTGAGCAGACTTGTTCATGAGGAGGACGTCCTACCCCTGCAAGAATCATTCCCAAATGAGCAGCTCTTTGGGATTGAGGTAAGTGAGCCTTGGTATGCTGATATTGTGAATTATTTAGTTACTAGGCAATTTCTGACACTTTACCTCGTTTTAATAAAGAAAAACTTAAGCATATGGCTAGGCATTACATATGGGATGAACCTTATTTGTGGAAGCATTGTAGTGATCAAATCATTAGGAGGTGTGTCCCTGAATCTGAGCATAAATCGATACTTGCTTTTTGTCATTCTGAGTCTTGTGGTGGACACTTTGGTGCTCGTAGGACAGCCCGTAAGGTATTAGATTGTGGTTTTTTCTGGCCTTCTATTTTTAAGGATGCATACTTGTATTGCATGACTTGTGACAGGTGTCAGAGGACAGGTAATTTAGGCTCTAGGGATCAGATGCCCATGGCTCATATTATAACTGTTGAGATTTTCAAGGTTTGGGGCATTGATTTCATGGGTCCGTTTCCTTCATCTAACGGGTTTCTTTACATTCTTTTGGCTGTTGATTATGTGTCTAAGTGGGTGGAGGCTAAAGCCATCAGAACTAATGACTCTAAAGTTGTTGTAGATTTCTTGAGATCTAACATATTTGCTAGGTTTGGAATGCCTCGTGTGATTATTAGTGATGGTGGATTACACTTTTGCAACCGTACAATTGAGGCCCTGCTCAAGAAGTACAAAGTGACTCATAAGGTGGCAACACCTTATCATCCTCAGACGAGTGGACAAGCAGAGGTCTCAAATCGTGAGATTAAGGGGATTTTAGAGAAGACTGTGGGCCCTACACGCAAGGATTGGAGCAAAAGACTTGATGATGCACTTTGGGCTTATAGGACAGCTTACAAGACGCCAATTGGGATGTCTCCATTCAGACTTGTCTATGGTAAAGCGTGTCACTTACCAGTTGAGCTTGAGCATAGGGCATGGTGGGCTGTTAAGTCTTTCAACATGGACATTGATGAGGCTGGTTTACATAGAAAACTCCAACTGAATGAACTTGAGGAAATCAGAAACGAGGCATATGATAGTGCATGGATCTACAAGGAGAAAACTAGAGCTTTTCATGATAAGATGATCCGTGGCAAGGCCTTTGTTGTGGGCCAAAAAGTTCTTCTCTTCCATTCTAGACTTAAACTTTTTCCTGGTAAATTACGTTCTAGATGGGTGGGTCCATTCATTGTCACTAATATTTTTCCTCATGGTGCTATGCAGATAAAAAGTGACAAAACTGGAAAGGAATTCAAGGTGAATGGTCATCGCTTGAAACCTTACTATGAGGCTTTTGAGGAGCACACTGTGGAGGATGTACCCCTCCTAGAGGTGCCACTCACAAAGGACTAAAAACAAGGTACAAAGTCTAGGCTGAAAGACTGTAAACATTAAAGCGCTGCTTGGGAGGCAACCCAATTCAAACGAAGCTATGGAGGAGTCATTAACACAGATTTGCATTCTCTTTCTCTCTTCTATTTACGTTGGTTGATCTTTATATGTTATTTGTTTTGTGTGATTTTCGTAAATACCTTACCCATGTTTATATTCTATATTACATGCTTATTCTGATATACATTGAGGACAATGTACGATTTAAGTGTGGGAGAGGGATTTACATCTTTTTGAGTCATATCATTGCTTTTTAGGTTTTAGGACCTCTTCCAACTCAATGATGAAACTGATTCTTAATGGTTTTTAAAGAGTTTGAGCATACTATTAAAGATAAAACAAGAAATGGAGTTAATTTGCTTATATTATAGTCATACTTGGAAATTGAAATTTTGATGCACATTAGCCTTGATTTGAGTAATCTGTTGCCTTAGAGTGAAGCATGGAGACATATTGAATGATACTTGCATAATCCCACAATATTTGTGAGTTTTTCGAGCCTTAAAATTGATTCATTATGCATATCAATTCAAATTCTCTTCTGAGTGCATCTTGTGAATATAATGTTTTCTAGAACTTGCTTTTAAACCACTTGAGACGATCGTACATGTTCAGATTTGGAGAAGACGGAGGCAAATTAGGATTTTACCACCATGACTAAATAGCCTTTAACCTGATCATGATTTGACCCCTAGATAACATTTTGAGCCTGAATTAGCTTATTTTCTTCATTAACCCACATTCATTTACCCTTACGAACTTAAACACTTTACCTACCATTTTTCCTTGGAACTAGGGAGCTTGGATCTTGTTTATATTGATTTGTAATGTGGAGATGGTGGAAAAGCATAAGTGTGGGGGAATTTCATATGGTTCTAAGGTGGTTGTTTCAAGAAAAAAAAAAAAAAAAAAAAAAAAAAAAGATAAAAGGAGTAATAGGAAGAAAAAAAAATTGCTGTGTTTCAAAGAATACAAGTTCTAAAGAATTGGGAGAATTATGAGTCTTTAAAGCAAGCTGAAAGCCAAAGTGATTAAATCCACCCTATTGTGATAGAAACGTGGTACTTAATAATGATGATCTATTTATGACGTTATTGAATGCTTTCTAGTTCTAAGGAAATTTTGTGACATCCTTTCTCTTCTTTCTTATGAAACCTTGACCCTTTAGCCCCATTACAACCCTTTCAAAGACCTCCTGATCCTTTGATGTTCTGTTTTTGATGTGGAGAGTGGGTGCACAAGCAAGCCTATGGTTTAAACTGTTTTCACAAGTGATTGAGTAATTAGTATAGCTAGCACCACATTTAAATGAGTGAAAACCAGAGTGATGCATTGTGAGAAGTAAAATTTGATACTATTTGTGCATTAACTCGAGGGTGGCATATTACACTTACTCTTGGCTGATTATTCACACACACACACTCAAAGTACGAATGTTATATAATCTTAATAACTCCGTAGCTTGTTTATTTAAGGTAAACTTGTGCTCTCCGTACTTTATTATGCCATATTACCTAAGGGATCTCTGAGACGTAAGTTGGAAGGATTATAGTCATTTAATTTGTGTTATGTCATTGTGGTGTCATTTAGTTTATGTTGTTTCTCTTGAGATTCTACTAGGTTACATACTGTTGTTTTGCTAAGGGACTAGCCAAAGCTAAGTGTGGGGGAATTTGATAGGAACACTTTGTGTTACGTTTTTAATGCCTTTCCTGCCCTATTTGGCTTTGTAATTCTCTTAACTTTGTTATTTTGAGCTTAGTTTCTTTTCTTAGTATTTAGAAAGCTTGTGAACGTGGGAATGGTAAAATAAGGTGCTAAAATCCTAGTTACTTTAGGAAATCTAAGTGGATTAAGAAAATAGTCTTATCATTCTAAGAAACTTTTCTAATTATGGAAACTTTCCTTATCTATTATTTTCTGATTTCTTTGTAGGGTTCCACCTTGGAATTATTTGGATGATGTGTCAAAACACAAGAGAATATTGGAGTCCATTAGTGACATGGGTATGTCCAACCTAACATGGGCTTGCACAACAAAAGATCACATAATCTCTTGTCAACTAAGCAAGGTGCAAGGTCCAAGCCCAAAGTGGAGGAAGATTCGGATGCAACAGCCTACTGGATTTTGGCCCATCATAACAGGCCTAAACAATATCATTTTTGAGACTTTCTTAGGTCCAAATTGAAGTTCAAGACGTCTTCTTTCCAGCCTAACAAGTTTCAGCTCATTTGGAGATGTGTGGAAGAAGATATGACCGTTTGAATTCTACTAGTTGGGTCCTCCTGAAATTTCGGGATTGTATTCCTCTTTCTTACTTTTGGCCATTCCTTGATTCTTTGCATGTTTTAGGGATTGCTTCCTTGCATGTTTCATGGCTTGTTTTTAGCATTGTTTTCTTGCTTTTCCTAAGCTTAGAGGGTTGTTCTAAGCTCTATAAATAGGGTGTTTGTAAGCTGAAAGAGATCATCTTTTCTCTTGGAACCATCTCTACTCAAAATTCAAGAAGCAAAAGGCTGAAACACTCCACCATTCCTTCTCCAATTGTGAGCACATTAGGACTTTTCCAAAATGTGTTCTCCTTCATCTATCATCATAGCCGTGAGGTTCATCACCATTAACATCTCAAGCTTCCTTGAGTGTGTTCAAGAAGTGTACCCCTTACGGCTATTCTTTTTAATTGTTTCAGCCTTGGATTCTTATGTTAGATATTATTATTAATTCAATGAGTTGGTTAATTTTCAGATTTATTCTTTAATGTTTTTGAATTGTTCATGATATGTAGACATATTAATTCATTACATATGTTGAATTTTCAGTTCTGTTATATTGAAAACTTTGATATTGCAAATCATTGAAGCCATAATCGCACTTTCGATCACCTAATTGATCTGGAGTACGATTTAAAGTGGTAAAAGCTATGAACAATAGCCAATGTTCTGGAAATTGCATGTTCTTTATCCATGGACTTTTTCATAGGAATAAGGAACATGTTATTGAATCATAATTGCTTTTGATCTTAATGATTTGTTTAAGTAATTGTAAGGATGCGCTGAGTATTAACTTGATTGCTTAAACAAAATAACTAGCTGATGGACTTTTCCTAAGCTTAGTGATTATCTAAGAAGGAATTTATAAAGTGCATGATCTCTTTAGGCTTGCACTTTGATTCAATTCTGATATGTGATTGAGGCACGAATTCGTTGTCTACATTGAAACAATTTGATTAGTCATTTAACAAACTTGATTTTCTGAATTGTGAGAGAAAATGATCAATTGTAAATAATTGTTCTTTAATTTCCTTAGTAAAATTAGTAAAAAGAAAAATCAGATCATGAAAACCCCCTAATCTTATGTAATGTTAATAGATGTAGATTTATATTTGTTTATAAACTGCTAATTAAACCAATCAAATCATTTATTTTTATTTTTATGACTCTTTAGTATAGAGTACCCGCAATCCCCGGCCAATAACGATACCCTACTAATCACTTTACTACAATCTTCTGCAGGGTTTGTTGATGACCGAAATAAACGGTCTATCAGCAACCAAGTCAAATTCGGTTATCAAGAAACCATACACCCCAAAAAAGATTCATGATCAAGAAATAAAGTATAAACACTTGTAGAAGTTCTTGTAAACTCTACTAAATAGAAGTAGCAAAATTTTAAAGGCATAAGAATGCAAAATAAAAGTATTTCATTTAAACAAAATATTTACACAAGGAGGCTTCAATGCTAAAAGATACAAAGGAAAAAAAATAAAAGCTAATAAGTCCTATCCTAAGACTTCGGCTCCTTTTCCCAAATCTTCTCAGTCACCTCGCCATCAGCCTCCTCAAGAGCCCATGCTACCTTGGCTTCCTCTCAGGAGGATCAGGGAACTCTAAGCTAGCTCAATCAAGATCACTCAAACTCTTAGTACCCATTACCTTAGCTTCATCAAAGCCCTCAGAGTAGTACTCAGAGGCTCCCTTCTAAAGATTCATACTAAAGTAATTAGAGATACGTTTCTCCATATTAGAGGCTTTGGAATAAAGTAATTGGGTCATCGGTTCATCCTCGACACCTTTAAGATGAGTCACCTCGGCTCCAAGACCGCTCTTGACCTTATGGAACTTGGCAATCTCATCCTTGAGCTGATTTCTGACATCTTAAATTCTTTCTACCTTGGTCCTCAAGCGTTCCACCTCCTCCCAGGCAAATAGGTAGTTGGTATTAGCGGCATTAGAAAGGTTTGCGATTTCTCCTTCGCATGCTCCAGATCATTGAGCTAGCTAAAAAAGGCTTCCCTTTATATTTCGCCCTCTTTGAGTCACCTTATATAATCTTCTTCACTCAAATCTTGCCTTATAGTAGTGGTCCAAAGTATTAACCATCAACTGATGAGAGGTCATCGACTTCATTAGGCCTGCATCTGAAGGTAAGACCCCTCAATAGTTGACGAACAGTACTCATGCTGTCAAAGGTCGAGTCTGTATGCTTCACCTTCCAATTTGAATGGTACATATCAGAGCTCGAATTGATAGTAGGAGTGAAGCCCTCAAGGGTAGAAATGGAGCCCCCAAGGGCAGAAGTAGAACCCCCAAGGGCAAGAGTGGAGTTTCGAAGGGTAATAAGAACTGTGTTGAATGGATCCACAGAAAGAGTAACCCCTAAAAAAAGAGCCCCATCATTACCGGCCTCCACCTCAATCCCCTAAGGGACCTCAACCTCCCGACCTGGCTCTTTGGTCGTTCGCTTTTCAGAAACATAGACCTCAACTCCCTACACCTCAGTTCGCTAAACCTCGATTAGTTGTACCTCAACCTATTGCACCACAGTCTCCTCGGCCTCGGGTCGCCTAACTTTGGCATGTTGGGTGGAAAGCCCCTCTGTTCTAGCTCTCTTCCTCCTAGCTTGGACAGAAGGGGAAGGGTTCGCGGTCCTCGTCCTCCTCATTTCTTGGGCCATCTTAGCGACTTTGGTTGAGTTGAACATAATGTCTTCAACAAAAGAAAAATCATCAAATTAAAAGAAATCAAGGAGATTAAAAAAACCAATGAAAATAAAACAAATGAAAACACAAAAATAGTTAAGGTACTTTCTAGTACCATAAGAAGAGTCAGGGGTACGCAGACTAAGCTGATGGGTCCTCAACAGTGGCTCGTCAGTAAGGTTGTTGTCGTACACCCTAGGCCTGGCTCCTAAGACCTACTTAATCGCCCTATACTCTTCATTACTCAAGGCAAAAGGCTCTCTCTGATAAACTATATCTATGAAACTCCACTCTAGCAAAACCTGATGAGATTCTAGCCCCTCGACCAAAAAGTATCATTCATTCTAGCACTTAATTAAGGAAGGAGTGTCCAAAATCTTCCTCCCATTCCTTATGTAGAAGTTGAACCACCCATTATCAGCATGTTTCTTCAAGGTATAGAATGACCTGAACATCTACACCTTGAACATTTTATCCTCCTTACTAAACCTAGAGGGCTTTCTTAAAGCTAGCATAAACCTCACGACACACCTCATCCTGTTCAGGGAAAGCTGGGTAGGGTAGATCCCATAATGGTTTATTATCTCTCTAACGTCAGGGTCAATAGGGAATCTCAGCCCTGCCTTCAAGTGATCAAAGTAATAGTAGAAAGAGTATGGATCCTCATATATCAAAGGGACACAAGTTGTCTCTTCAGGCCTAAAATGCCTAACTCTCCATTGGGGAGGGAAGAAGAACCTAGTGGGAATAGACTTTAGGTCAGTTTTTGAAATTTGACTGGGAATCCCACCAGTCTAGAAAACCCCACTGGTGAAACAAATTGTAACCTTCTAAAAGGCTACTCCCCACTCTCATAACTGATTTCTCTCTTCTCAACTCCTACTTTCCTATATCTACCAGCCCTAGAAGCTAACATGATGTGAAAGTAAAATAAAAAAGAAGAAAGAATTTTATTGAAGAGTGGGAAGGAAGAGACCTGAAAGATTGAGAAAGCTTCAAGAAACCAAAAAGAAGAAGAAAACTCTTGAAGAACTCTAGGGAAACTTGAAAACTTAGCGTTCTAAAAATTGAAAAGCAAACAAGTAAAGGAAAGAGAATAAACGAAAGGCAAAGAATCCCTTAAATAGCCTATGCCAAATGAACTATTTCCCAAACATGCAGTTAATGCGTCACTTATGTTGACATGACCAAAAGTGCTTCAGGTAGTTGAAGTGTTCACTCATCATTAATGTGATAGCTCATAGTTGCACGTAGCGAAAACCAAACACCTCTTCCAAACGCGTGGGCTTAAAAGCATCGATTGTATTCTTTTGATAGGCCCAACCAACTTAGGCCTAGAGTTAAATACAATTGCAAAGTCTAATTTACATGGAACCAATACCGATGTAGCCACATAATTATATCCAACCCCAACTGAGTCAAGACTAAGGCTTTAACAAATCTAAACAATCTCACCTTGATTCAGCAAAAGATGACTACAGTCAACAATTCCTCCCGATGTGGAACTAAGTGCTTCCAAAGCCGTACAGTCCTGCCCTGATCAACATAAATTATAAATCTAGTTAATATCCATCATCCTTCAAATGGTAGTCAACAATTCCTACCAACATGGAACTCAGCGCTTAACAGGAATTATGACTCCAGTCACACACTATCAAAGATGAATCAAGTCTCGTGTCCTACAATTCCTACTACAGTGGAGCCATTACTTTAGCTATACGATTCCCACCAAAGTGGAACTACGGCTTCTAAGCCTCGTAATTTCACTCAAGTAGAAGAGACATAGTGGCTTCAATCACATTTTCGCAAAACTTGAATTAAGGCATCAACCATGTAAATCCTCCAGAAGAAGGGACTATAACTTTTACATCAAACAATCATAATTCAACTCATAGAGGAATTAAGGCTCGTGCCCTACAGTTCCTACTATACATAGAGTTATGACTTCAACTATGACATTCCCCCCGAAGTAGAACTATAGCCCCTAAACCTCAAAGTTCACTTGAGTAAAAGATGACTTACGGCTTCAATCGCACTCCCACTAAAGTGGGATAAAGGCCCAACCATGTAAATCCTCTAGAAAAAGAATTGTGGCTCTCGCGCCCTACAGTTTCACACAACTAAAAGAACGACAAGACTTAAGTTAATAGCTTCTACGGATGTGGGACCATGGTTTCTCAAAGCCATATAATCCCACCCCGGATCAAGTGAGTTAAAAACTTCAGTCACGCAACTCCAACAAAAAGCACAATTTCATACATATGATTCTTGTTAAAGTAGAAGCTTGGTTTCAGTCACTTAAAATCCCATCGACGTAGAATTATGACTCTCAAAGTCACAAAATTTTGGCTCGAATCAATGGGAGTTCAGACCTCAACCAACGAAATCCCTATCGAAATTGGGATTAAAAGCTCCTAAGGCCGTACAATCTCACCTCGGGGCAGTCAAGTATTACGACTTTAGCATAGTAAAACCCTAAACAAATAGGGATTGCGGCTTCAACCATATAGACACCCCATCTGAGCAGGAACAAAGGTACACGACCCCATTAGGACCAAAAAGATAATGAATCCAGTCGCGTTACTCTTTCAAAAACCAACTACAGTCGACAAAAACTCCACCTGATGTAGAAATAAGCCTTCTCAGCTCCAACTCAACAAGAGAATAAATTCCAAGCATGCAACTTTTACCATAAGAGAACTAAGGCTTAAGTTGTGAAATTCTCACCGGTATAGAATCAAATCTTTAAGCCATACAGCTCCCCGAAAGACAAAACTCCCAGCTAAAGCCTTAACTTCGATCCTAATGTGGTAGCAAGAAATACTTCTACTCCTTAGAAATCTCTTCATATCTCTATAGGGAATGGGGGCATATGATGTGACCAAATTTACTCAATCTGATAAGAATTGGACATGTGGATTGCTAGCCTTTATGTAGTGACCTACTCTAACTATAATGATAGATATGCCATCACTTATTTTGAAGACTCTATCCTTGATGTGAGAACTTATAAACAGAAGTCACTTCCCTCATGCAGATGTCTTCTCCCACATGCGAAGGTCTTCTCACAACAGGCAGAAGTCATTCCTCGTAAGGCTCGAGGCTCAGGAGTCACATCCCAGTTGTATCCTACTTCAGAATCCCAAAGACAAGGGTCACCACACCTATATAAAGGGGTTCCAACATACCAAGCAGAAAGAGAGCAAAAAAGACATGAACAACCAGGAGAATGAAGACATATCAATAGATATACGAAAAAGAGAAGAGATCTAAGATAAACTTAGATAATAGAGAGTAAACACACGAGGAAAAAAGAGAACCACTTCAGTCCTCTTTACTTCTTCACCTCAATATCACTCTAAATCCTCTATTTACCTCTTTTTAAATACTCCCATCGACTTAACCATTGAAGGTCCTCCATGGTGCACAACACTTCAAGAGACTTCTCTTGCAAGTATACAAAACACCGAATAGCTGTGAGAACCGAACTTCCTCAAAGCCCTCTCATCTAACAAGACCACAATCACCACCTCGTTGAAAGCCATGAAAACTGGGCACCCTTCATCATCTTTTTTAGCATCAACACTTGCCATTAAAAATTAAGATTTAAAAAAATTGAGATTTAAATTTTGAGCAAATTCGGTTTAAAATATAACTAAGGAATGTTGAAAAAATAAGGTACCAAAGAGGTAGTAAAAAACGTCATGGCAAGCATCATAAACAAAAGAGGCGTATTGGTCGTCTTTCTCTATTGTCCACATTATCTCCGGCTCATCCGCCACTGGGAACCGCTTTGGTTCGTTCATGATTGAGGTGGGTTCTCCGCCGGACCTTGGTTTACCTAAACTTGGTTGCTCTTTCCTCTCCAAACCCATCTTCTCTCTCTTGCTATGTCAGTATTTGGTAATCTATGAAGTATGAGTAGGGATTAAGGTTGTCAATACCGTACCATACAATATATAGTTTTTGCTATTAGTAAGGTAAGCATCAATACCGACCTATTTCAGTGTACCACTTTGGATTTGACGAAAATTTCAATTAGGTGTCTGTCAAAATATATATGTCATATGCATTACATGCCTTTCAAAATATTAATAGATAAACCATCATCAAGTAGCATAAGTTAAATCACCATAGCAATAGTGCAATACTATAAGAATGAACATAACAAAACACACAAGCCATTGAGATCATATTAAGCATATGGTAAACTTAACATGGTCACAATTATGTTCATACTGATAAATATATTATGTTACCAAACCAATTAAATGAGATCATATCTATCTATTAATGCTAGTATACTTATTCTTTCAATTATAAATTATGATGCTTTTGATTTGGAAATATAAAGAGTTAACTTAAACAGGGGAAAAGAATTCAATCACATATGAAAGATAATAGCACAAATAGCATCATTCTCTTTTTCTAGTTTCATTTGAAAAGCATGATAATGGAAGACAAACTAAAGTTCTCCAATTATGAAAAATTATGTTTAATACTATATTCGTTATAGGTAAAGTAATCACCAACCTATACAATTTTTTTTGTGGATTTCTTGAAATCAATTTCAGGCTTTGCAGTCCATAATCCATTGGAACTGGCCATTTATTCCTCTGCATCTTCAACTTCACGTTTAGAACAATATTCTCCTATTATTTCTTACCATTACTAAAATCAATTCCATGAACACCACAACAAACTAAAAACAATGAATTTGCATCTCAAATTTCCTTTAAAACCTAAAAATGCAAAATGTAAGAGAAAAGGGCTAACCTATGGAGGTGATTATTGGACGGTGGTGACTAGTGACTGAAGAGAGACTTTCTACTAACAAGAGCGGAGCAATTGAACCCATAAAGAGAGACAGAAAGATAGATGAAAGTGAAACTGAGATAGATAGAAGAAACTGTAGTCGACTACTTGTCTTTTAAGTATCCATGATCTATCTGACCCGCGACAAACAGTGATACTTTCCACTGTACTAAAAGGACCTTGTTCTTGAAAGGAGGAATGTGTTAATTTTATTTATTATTATAAAACAGCATGATTCATACATTTGATTATGCGAAAGTTGGAAGCTTTGCACTACTGTTTAACAACAAAAGTATTTGAAACTTCCCAAAAAACTTTGAAACCCCAATCAATTGGATCCGGATCCTTTATTCATGTGATTTTCTACAATTGTGTACTATTAACAATAAGATAATATGTTATATCATTTAAAATTAAATAAACAAATAAAGATTTTAATAGTTTTCTAAAACCACATTAGCATTCTATCTAATAGATAAAACCTTATCTCTTGTAGCTTCTCTTTTTTCTTCCTTATCGGTAGGTGTTACTTTAATACAACCCCCTCTCTTTTTTAATGCTATACAAAACCCCTTTAAAAGAGATAAAATTTAAAAAATCTAACAAAATAAAAAATAGTCTCACAATATCAAGTATCTATGATAATTTAACAATTAAATTTTAAAATATTTATATTTACAAATAAATATCGATATCCACATTTTCAACAATAACACTAAAATTTAACCTTTAATTATCAAATTGCATTTGCCCAAACCCGCAAATAAATATTCTCAACAAAAAATTGTTGTGGATCATGAAATCCGTACATAAAATGTAAATTTTGACCCATATTAATGCTGTGAGATGGTCCAAGATCGTAAGATAATCTTTTTCAACAAAAAACAATATTCATGGGACCCATCAATTATTGAATCTTAAGGCGCTTGTTTTGAAATAATTAATAAGAAACAAAGTACAAATGTTTGAAATGATGCACGAATTTGTGCCATCACGCTCTAAAAAAGCCACAGCATTAATCTCACTAATTGTTTTTCTACATCCACTAATTATGTGTCACTTAAACGAAAACAAAACACTTTGGAGAGATTTATTGGGTCCCATACAGCTCATGGAAATGCCTAATCACTAACCCAGAATTCCAAATTAACAATCTGAAGGCTCATTTTCTCAGTTGTCTGTGCAGGCAAAGGAAAAGTCAAGTGTGTTGAAAAACTTTATGCATAATTTTAAATCAAACTTCTTGTTTCTTTTTCAAGCATTGTCGTTGTTGTTTGTAGGTTTTTATTATAGTAGTTAAGGATGTCAATTAGTTGTAGTTACAGTTGCAGATGCCCCTCCATTTTCCTCCCATCCCCGACGGAGGAAATCAACATCTGCCTCCACTTTCACTGGTGATAGAGTGACAATTTTTGGTGCAAACTGCACCCAAGCAGATGGGATAGTAATATGCCTCTACCTACTACAATTCGATCATGGTTTTTTATTAAAAAAATATTTAAAGGTTGTTTTATCCATTCATAAACTTGCACTTGTTCATAATATCATAAAAAATATTGTTTTTACCAACATAAACTTACTACCCTATCTGATTTATTCCAGTTATTAATTTTAAAAAAGAGAGAAATGACTAAAATCGAAGATATATATATATATATATATATATATATATATATGGGGGATTTTTTTTTTTTGGGAGAATAAATTCATACAGAGCTCAATCGCACGCAATCACTTTTGAGTAAAATTGTTATTCCACAGGGGTGGGTGGAGGTGTGCGTCAGGTGGGAAGTTGGATACACCACTGAACCCACTATTGGTCTGTTTGTAGAGTTTTCCTTCCACATATAACCCATCGCCCACCTCTGTACAAAAAAAAAATGTTGTCTAACCAAGATGGGTTGATCGGGTTTTCGAGTGATGGGTCAATTTTTTACATCTCTAGTTCCCTACTAGTACTACGAAGAAACTTCTTATGCATAAAAGGAATCTTAGAGAAAGTTAAGTGTAGATCCTGAAGTCCAATATACATTATAACATAGTGAGGTTTACAATTAGAGTTAAGATTGAGAACTTTGAGTATATTTGAGCTTTCGATGTGAGATGGGTTAAAGTTTTGCAATTTTACTCTTTATAAAGTTATAATTAAAGGATAATCAACTAATAGATTTGTTCAGTATAAAAAAAATAGTGGATTTGTTCGTGAATATAGACAAAGGGATTGTTGAACTACATAAATTCTTGTGTCATGCTCTCTATTTTATTTGCATATTATTGCTCGTGTGGTCGTATTTTTACCTAAAGTGTGTGTAGGTGGATATAAGAGGAAAATGTCAACAAATGGTTCATAGTTTTGGTTGCAAGGGGAAAGTTACATAGAATGGGCATATTTTATATTGAGCTCTTTGAAGGGAAAAACAAATTTTCATTTTGGCAAAGCACCGTCGAAGATTTGTTGATGCAACAAAGATTATACATAGCGCTTGATGAGTCTAAGCCACAAAAGATGAAAAATGACATTTGGAAAGACATTATGTCTCAGGCAATGAGCGCAATTCGTTTAACGTTTGATGCTCTCGAAGTGAAGTATGCCATGCTAAATGGAGCTTCTCCAAGAGGGTTGTGGGACAAGCTCAAGTAGTCTTACATGGGAAAGTTGCTTGGTAATAGTCTATGCTTGAAGAATGAACTCAAAAAGCTCAAGATGATAAAGGAACAAATCTTCAGCATCATACTAGCACTTTCAATAAGCTTATTACTCAATTTTTTAGTATTGAAGTCAAACTACAAAATGAGTTATATTTGTGGCTATGAACAATTGAAAACCAAGAAAATGAAGAGGTCGAAACAATTCAAGAAGAGATGAAGGAATATCAAAATCCATGTTAAGGGCTCATGATTTTTCTAACAATGAGTGTTTTTATTGTGAGGACACATAATATTATTGTAATGCCATGACAGATGATTTAGGGGAATTAAGAAGGTGCGTGGGAAGAAAAGTGATAATAGAAAGGGTAGTGAAACTCAACCGACACGCTTTGAAATCCAACAAACAATATTGGAATACTTGCCCAAGAAAGCTAAAATTCATATTTTTGATAGAAAACTCCGACCCAACGTTTATAATGAAACGCGAACCGAAGGTATAAAGTAACAAACCTCGACCCAATGATTATAACTGAATCACGAACCGAAGGTATAAAGTAACAAACCTTGACCCAATGATTATAACTGAATCACGAACTGAAGGTATAAAATTTGAACGCCACAAGGAAGAATCCTCGATAAATTCATAAGTTCTCTGAAGAACCAATAGAGGAAGCAAACCTCACTTTTTTCAGATTTCTATTCTCTTCTCTTCATTACAATGAGTGCATGCTATTTCTAACCCTTTCAGCCCTACACCCCACTATAAGGAAAAGGAAACTAACTTGGTTACAAAATAAGAAAGTAGAAAAGAAAGAACTAAAAAAAAAATACACCTTAGGAAAGTCTGAGATATGCAAGGCAATCAGCCAATTAATTGGTATGGAACTGGAAAGTCAATCAGCTAATTAATTGGTCTGAAATTAGTAATCAGCCACTTTCTCCTTCTAATTCCACGTCCTTTAAGCCATAATCAGCCATTAATTCACGCCATTGCTAAAGAAATTACACCCAATTAAGCAAGATCAGCTCCATCAATAGCTTAGATTAAATTTATTACGCCTTCATCTCCCTTTGGACCAAGCTTGGGATGCCCCGTTTTAGAATCAGCCCAAATCTCTTGAATCAGCCGATTAAGTGCTTCTTTGATCTTCTTGAATCTTGCTCTAGTAATTCGCCCAACTGGAACATGCAATGGATCCTTTAATGGTGCTTGTTGATTCTCATCAGTATGAATATTACTAAAAACTTATGAAGAAGTGGGGCTAACTTTTGAGCACATTGAAGAAGTTAATGAGAGTTACGCGGTGCTACTTGATTCAGAATCATCCATTCACATATTCAATAAAAATGAGCACTTTGATTGTATGATGGAACCTACTTGTGTCACAGCTGCTATTGCAGTTGGAAAATAAAAAGTAATAGATGGTGAAAGAAGTTTGAGGTTAAAGCTCCATGATGGAATAGTGAAGATACTTGACAAGGTAAAATATGCTCATTCTTTCACTACATATATAATATATGTGTGGAATTTGATAAGATGATATATATGTATGAATTGCGAGCAATCGAAAGATACATGTTCTTAATACCTCAAAAGTAGTGTTGAAGACTACCATGAACCAAAATGGCTCATATGTGTTGGATAAGAGTTTTTACTTAAGAAACTAAGTGGATGAGAGATGACAGGAACAAAAAGAAAGATTACACCAACTACAAAGAAAGTTAGATTTGTTGATGAGGTTAAAGATTCGAGCCAAGGTAGAGATTTGTTCGGTTTTGGCTCAAATTCTCACAATGAAGGTCTCTTATTTCGGTTTTGAAAAGTTTTGACTTAATATTTTAAAATTTCTTGTTCTAGTAGGATTATTTTTATTTTGTAGCTTCTTATTCTAGTAAAATTAGGAAACCTTCTTTATAGAAATAGTCCTAAAGAGTAGATCCATAAGTCCGATATACATTCTACGACGATGAGTCTTATAAATAGAGTTGTATAGACGGTGAGTTTTACAAATAGAGTTAGGATTGAGAACTTTAAGTGTATTGAAACTCTTAGCGTGGGGTGGGTGAAAGTTTAACAATCTTGATCTTTTTAAAATTGTAATTGAAAAATAATAAACTAGTAAGTTTGTTCGTGAACACAAGAAAAAGATAGACAAATCACATAATTTTTTTTATTTTATTTAATTGCTTGTGTAATTATGTTTTTGCCTAAAATTTATATAAGTGAATTTAAGAGGTAAATTTCGACAGAATGCTTCATAAAGATTACAGAATATATCTTCACCACACACTTCTAATAATTTTGTTAAATTGAGTAGCGTAATAGCATTTTGAGTTACCAACAAATATAATCCCCCTAAAATGTGCCCTACCATTTATTTTCGCCACTTATCAAAACTACAAAGACAGGAAAAATAACCAACTCAATCGCATTATAGATTTTTTGCAAGATGATAGAAATCATTGTTGATATAGGCAAAAATATTATACCCAACGAAATTTGGACATGTGGACCGTGACATGACATAGCAGTGACTTGAAAACCTAAATGGTGGTTACATGACGCGATACAATGGCGACTATGACGTAATTCGCATACCTAAAAGCATGTGGTAAGACTATGATGTGACTCAGACTGAAACGGTATGGGTAAAGACCCTTGGTGTAGATCTAAAGACATGGGCTAAGAATTTTAGTGGGACCCACTCCAGATTTAGTGAGGATGAGATCTCAATGCCTATATAAAGGGGGCTCAAAGTCTCATAAATGCAATTTTCACAACCAGAACCACTTCGGCTCTCTCTCAATCTTCAGTATTTCTCTACCATTTTCTTTCACTTCATCTCGGTACACTTACTGACTTTATCATATGAGGGTCCTTCTTGGAGAACCAAACTCTATGTAGCATTCCTTGTAGGGGTCCGTGTACCAAGTTCATGTGGACACAAGAACGTGGCCAATACCAAGCATCTATCTCATTCGACCTAGATCCAATTTGATGACAATACCTTTGACCTTGTTTTCGGCATTAACAGATTGGTATCGTCTATGGGAAGGACAAAATTAATGTAAAGATACCTCCAAAGAAGTTACCTCCACCTCCTCATCCACCTTTCAATCTAACTCTAAGAAATTCTATACACCTTCCTACCAAAGAAGAAAGAACTGATCTAGAAATCCTAAAGCACGCGAACGGACATAACCTTCACTGGGCCTCAAGGAATCGACAAAGCCCTAAAGTCCACAATGAGAAGGCCAAGTCAAGCCCAATAGATCGGCCTAGCTGAGAATTCTTCAGCCCCAATTAGTCGAGCTAAGCATAAGGAGCTCTGATGCCGATATGACACTCTAGCCACTCTAGTCGCGCAGATGGTGCGGGACGCAATCAGACCTTAACCTGACCAAGCATGCCGTCAGAAATCAACACAATCCTAATCAAGGAAGAAAAAGAGGGAGCCAAAATCTCTAGTCGGCATGACTAGTGACATAAATCTCATTGGGAAGAAAGTGGCCAAAGCCGAACTCAGCACATTAAAAGAAGAAGAAGATTTTGTGTCCAACGCCCGACCTTAAAGGAAAGGAAAAGAGCATGAGCATCTCGAAGTCTCCCAACGGTTAAAGCAAATGAATGAGTGTATAGACCTCACTCTAAGAGTCGGTCAACTCAATATTCTAGAAGAGATCACACCTTCATGGAATCCATTCTCAAAAGAAATCATGGAGATGAAGGTGCTTAACAACTTCAAAATGCCAATCATCGAGCCTTATACAAGAAAGACTTCCCAATTAATCACTTTAATACTTTCGAATCTATGATGTTCATCCACAGGCACTTTTAGGCGGTGATGTACAAAGCTTTCCCTATCACACTCAAGGAAACTACAAGGACTTGGTTCTCTCACCTATCCCCTGATTCAACCAAATCTTTCAAAGATGTGAGTGAGCAGCTCCCTACTCATTTTTTTCAGCAACCAAGGACCAAAAATGATAGTGAAAATTCCTATTCGCCTTACCCAAAAGTTGATGAATCATTTTGGGATCACATTTCTCAGTTCACGGCAGTTATGGTACAATTTCGAGACTTAGACCAGAATGAAGCACTGATGGATTTTTTCAACGGTCTTCGAGCCTCAGACTTCAGCCATTGTCTATCAAGGAACCAGATTCACTCAATGCCAGCCCTTTTGGCTAAAGCAAATGAGTTTGTCATGGTCAAGGAAGATCAAGCCTTCAGAAGAAGAGAGAAGACGCCCAGATGAGCAAGAAGAAATAGATAGGTTGAAGTCAAAGATCAACCAAAAGAAAGAGAGTCGAGACAATGCCCCCAAAAGTAAAAAAATATAGGCAATGCCCTAAGGGTTCGAGAGTTACACTCCCTTCAACACCTCGTGGCAAGACCTTTTAAAGGAAATAGCCAGTCACGAAATTATCAGATGGCCCTAGAAGATTAAGTCACCCATTGCCAAGCGAGACAAGAATCGGTACTACCGATTTTATAAAGATCATGGTCATGACACTAATAAGTGTAAACACCTGAAGAATCAAATAAAGGACCTAATCTAAAGAAGGTACTTGAAAAAGTGTGTGAAGACAGAGCAGGAAAGCAGTCCACCTAGATGAAAAAGTCATGACCTCGTGAGAGGAAAAGGCAAAGAAGAAGTCCTGAAGGCAAAGACTGATGCTAAGGTAGAGGTAGAGAAAGTTGTCGTCGCACCCCAGACAAGAAGTTGGATAACGCTTCTAATACGGGCGTTATTTGAGCTATCTTCAAGGAGCAACCCTTAGTAGAGAATTAGTAAATTCTCGCAGAGATTATGCAAGATTTGTGGGGACCGAGCAAGAGAAACCGGACAGAGAAAAAAATTAATTTCATAGATGAAGACCTAGAAGGATTTTAGTTGCCTCATGATGATGCACTCATGGTCTCTCTTGTCGTTGCCAACTTCTTAGTAGAGAGGATCCTAGCGGACAATGGTTCATCCCAAGACATCTTGTACTATAGTGATTTTAAGAAGATGCAGTTGTTCGACCGTTGTATGGGTTTTCAAGGGATCCAATCTACCCTAAAGGCAGTATCATCTTGTTAGTCACAACAAGAATCGCACCATACCAGACCACCATCATGAGCACCTTTCTAGTGATTGATCTTTTCTCTTCCTATAATTCCATCCTTGGTCACCCCAGGAAAAATGCGATGAAAGCAGTAATATCGACCTACCACCTCAAGATGAAAATCCCCACTAAGCCTAGAGTAGGGGAATTAGATGAAATCAATCTGCAACCAGGAATTGTTATCTAGCCTCAATAAGAAGCAAGGACAAGACCAATGTCCTGAAAATTCAAGATCTTTGAGACTGAAGTAAGAGACTAAAGTCTCACACTTTGGCAAAATTTGTTCAAGTTCCACCACTGAGCTCAACCTAAGCTAAGATGGAGAACCAAGACTGAGGTGCGAGTATGAAGCCTAAACACTTATAAAAATCTTAGTAAATCTATTCAAAAAAAGCATAAAGAATCATTTGATTCATCTAAACAGTTTTTACATTGGAGGGCTCATAGGTCAATTACAACTAAAAATAAAAAGAAAAAACCTAAGTCTAAGACTTCAGTTCTTCCTCAATTACCTTATTCTCATATTTTACCTCATCTTCATTTTCCTCCGCTCTAGTCTTCTCCTCTGCCTTAGGAACTCTCTCCTGCTCTTCAAACTCTTCAGATTTTTCAAGAGTAGCTCAATCCAGGTTAAGCCAGTTCTTGCACCCTTCCTTATTGGCTAAGTCAAACCCCTTAGCAAAGTACCTTGAAGCCTTCTCTAGCAGTTCTTTCTTGAAGGCCTTAGAGTTCCTAGAGTTCTCCATTGTAGAAGCTTCAACCTGGGCTAGCTCAGCCTTTAGTTGACCTTCCAATCCATCGAGATGATTCACTTCAGTCCCGAGCTAGCCCTCTACCTCCTAGAGTTAGGAAACCTCAGCCCTCAACCATTTGATCTCATCATCGGCAGTATATAAGGTCTGATTCACCAAAGACATGGTAGCCTTCAGATTCTTCTCTTGGAACTTGAGTTTGTTGTTCTGGCTTGCAAGGATGTTCAGCCTCTCCCTATTTCCTTCTAACTATTTTTTGTACTTCTCTTCACCATCCCAAAGTCTATCTATGGTATGACACATAACAAGGAAAGCATTGTTGGCAAAAGAAGCAAACATACCATCATGCTCCAAAAGTGAATCTAGTTAACAGACAATTAAGGAAAAATAAAGCAAATAAAACAAAGTATAAAAACATCAGAGAGAGGACCTCATATCTTACCATGTGATAGGCCTCGAGTATATTCATCCTTATCTTATCAAGAGTGAACGCTTTCACTTTCACTGCATTAAAAGGGATGATTGAATCCCTGAGGAGCTGGGAGGTCACTTTCCTTCTTTTAAAGGTAAAGTCTGAGACCTTGACATTCTAGTTAGGAACATACACATCGACGTTGCATTCATCCGAGCTCCTAGCAGCAGAAGAAGTCCCAAGTGCAACAGGAGTAGGAGCAAGTGGCACAGCAAGAGTGATTCCACCAGAATGAGGGACCTCATCCTCAATCACCAGTACTTAATCCCTTTAAGGAACCTAAGACCCCTGAACCTCGTTCTGTTGCACCTCATCCCATTGCAGCCCGTTTTGTTGTACTTCAAGCTCTTGAATTCGAATCCTCTTCTTCTCCATAAGGGCAAGAGGGGCAGTGCTAGAGGAAGCACTTCGTTTTCGCTAACGTGGCCTCTTAGTTAATTCAGTTTTGTTCAGTATCTTGTCAGCTGCAAAGGGAAAAATCGAAATAAAAAACAATTCAGAGAAAAATATGTGTCAAAACAACAAAATGCTAGCTACTACCATCAATGACATAAAGGTCAAAGAGGCTGAGTTGGTAGGCCTTAGCAACTCCTCATTAGCTAGATCATTGTCACTGATCTTGCCTTCCTCGAGGATCTTGTTAATAGCCACCTTCTCATCAAGGCACAACTTTAAAAAGGTACTTCTAGTCAAGAAAATCTTTGTAGTGCCACTTTAACAATATTTTGTAGGACTCTGGCCCCTCCATGAAGAAGTGCTTTTGCTTCTAGTACTTTATCGAGGGCCCTCAACGATCTTCCTTCCAGGCTTAGGAGTTATGTAATACCATCCATAGTCAAAATGTTTCTTCAGGGTAAAGAACCACTGAAACATTCTACTCTTCCATTTCCCATCATTCCAGGTGTACACAACGTGAATCATCAAGGCCATAATAGAACCTAGTATGCTTATAAATAAATTTAGGAGTAGTTGGGCCAGGCAGACGCTAAAGTGGTTTATTATTTGTTTCAAATCAGGGTCAAAGGGAAACCTTAACCCTGCTTTTAGATGATCAAGGTAGCAGATTAAAAGAAATGGATCTTCTTTCTCTAGGGGTGTACAAGCCCCAATGTGGTCATTAACGCATCTGGGGTCTAGAGTGGAAAAACAAAATATTTCTCGCGAATGGAGCAGAGTTCCTCGCAAGTCATGGCACTTTTCTCAGACTTGGCTTTAAAGCCCCAGACTCATTAGGACCAGCCCTCTCACTCTTAGGAACACAACCCTCTATCATCCTAACCTCAGAGCCTAACTGTAAAGACAAAATCACAAGAAGAAAGAGAAAGATTGAAGATACTTACCGAAAAATTTGAAGAAAATGAGACTGAAGTTGAAGGAAAGAAAATCGCAAAGGAAAGCAAGCTTTGAAGATCCGTTATATGCTTTAAGGTTCGCAAATGAGGAAGAAGAAAGAGAAAAGAAGCTTAGGTCCCCCTTTTTAAAGTCCAAGCATTAATGATTCCTTGAGACGTTATGTTGACACACTGCCCATGTCATTAAGTCTGACAACACAGGGGGCGCTTCAAGAAGTCTAAACGTCTTCATCATAAATTCTAGAAACACAAAGGAGCATCTCAAGAAGCCCAAACGTCTTATCATAATTACGGGTATTAAAAGCTCAAAAACAGTCTCTACAACTCTACAAGGCCCATTGAAGCCCTAAGCCCTGAAATGGAATTAGGCTTCAGCAACCACTTAATTCCACTAAGGCTCACTGTAGCCCGCACCAAGGTGGAATTAAGGCCTCAACGACCACGTAATTCCACTAGAGCCTACTGAAGCCCGCATCGAAGTGAAATTAAGGCCTCAACAGTCATGCAATTCCACTAGGACCCGCTGAAGCCCACACCAAAGTGGAATTAAGACTTCAACAGACACACAATTCCATTTGGGCCCACTAAAGCTTGAACCAAAGTTGAATTAAGGCCTCAATGACCACGCAATTCCATTAGGCCCCGTTGAAGCACCGAACATCAAAGTGGAATTAAGTATTTAATGACCACGCAATCCCATTAAGTGTCACCGAAGCCAAACAAGCCGACTTGGGAAAACCAATGCACTTACCCACAGAAGGCACAACCAAGGTACCATTCCGAGATGAAAATACCACCAAACCTTCTACTCCCTCAAAAACCCCTCCAGGATTTCAAGGGAGTGCAGGCATATGATATGAGAAAAAATGTCATACGCAATGAAATTCAGACACATGGACTATGACATAACACGATGATGACTTGCAGACCTAAACAACAGTTACATGACACGATACAATGACAACTATGATGCGATTCGCAGACCTAAAAGCATGGGATGCAGACCTAAAGACATGGGACAAGACTGTGACGTGACTTAGACCTAAACAGCATGAGTCAAAACCATCTGACGCAGATCTAAAGACATAGGCTAAGACTCCAGGTGGTACTCACTCTAATTTTAGTGGGGATGAGATCTCCAATGTCTATATAAAAAGGGCTCAATGTCTCATAAATGCAAGTTTCACAACCAAAACCACTTCGACTCTCTCTCTCACTTCAGTATTTCTCTATCCCTTCCTTTCACTTCACCTCGATATATACACTTACTGACTTTATCATCAGAGGTCTTTCCTGGAGAATCAAACTCCATGTGGCTTTCCTTGTAGGGTTTGTGTACCAAGTTGATGTGATCACAAAAACGTAGTCAATACCAAGCATTTATCTCATCGGACTTAGATTTAAATTGACGACGATATCGTTGACCTTCTTTTCGGCATCAACAATTGTGAAAGCAAGAGTGAATCAAATACTAAAAAAGTGTACAAATTCAACCAAAGTTCCGCATTGCATATTGAAGAAAAAAAGAAATTGAGAGAAACTGATGGGTTTTCTTTTTATTCACGCAACAGGCACCCCCATGAACAATCCACTTACATATATGGACAACGGATTATTTTCACGCTAATAAATCTAAGAAATGGCTAAGAATATTTCAAAATAGAGGTCTTACAGATAGAAACCAAAGCTTTAGCATTCACACACAAGACCTAGACAGAAGGTCAAAGCGAGGGGGAGAGAGCAAAAATATAAGTACCACAGTCTTGATTCATGAGTGAAGCATTGAAGAAACACCATAATTCTCATCTGCCCAAATTACCCAAACTGCAGCTTGTAAACTAGAATTCTTAAACACCATAACATATCAATCAAGAGAATTCCAACAAATTTGGGAGTTCGGTTCGAGCATAATCAAAGCACAATCACACATGCTGACGACCAAATTCAGATGTGCTAAAAAAAACTCATACTCATGCGACAAGACTCACTTCCTTGCCTATTGGTCACTGCTATTACGCCACCATTATCCACCCAATTAATTAGGTAGAAATATAACCCAACAAATTCTCTAACATGGAGACGAAATCCTTCATGGTTTCCCCAAATCAGCAACAATTCATCAATTCGTTGCATACAAAATCCAAAAACACTCTTAAGTTTCTCAGATTAGCCAAACTTGATTAAGCGTCCCAAAATATGAACACAAACAATTACTAGCTACCTGAATTCTGCAATTTCAAACCAGAAATCTCAATTACCAAACCTAATTCCTCACTCCCTCTCTTCTCCGACGAAACCCCCACTAAGTACCTAAACAAATTTGGACCCTAAAACCCTAAATAGTCATTGAACAAAACACTAAAACCACTAATTGAACCCATTCATCCATACTTGAAAATTCCACCCAAACTCCAAGAAACTAGCCCTAAGAAGTTCCAATGAAGTACGTCGTCGTCGTGACGCGCACACACAATACAATAGCAAACGTACAAATATATCATATCTATATAGTATGTACCGAAGTACCCCCAACAGCCACCGTAACCGCAATCCAAATTTAACGCGGATCCTCCTCTCTCCGACCCGAACTCCCCGGCCCACCCGACAACGAAGCCAACAAGTTGAGATGCCCTGGTAGATAGTTACCCACTCGCGCTGCTGACGCCTCTCCCATGGCGGCTGCAGCCGCCGCAGCTTGCTGATGATGATGATGCTGCTGAACTAGAAACGCCGACTGTTGTGACACCGCCGCCGACTGCATTACCATCTCCGGCGGCGGGGCGGCCGCAGCGAAGCTCCACATCTGCCCGAAGTCTGTCCTCGCCGGTAGCGCCCAGAACCCCCCAGGCGTCGTAGACCCCACTATCGATCCCACCGTGGGCCCCACAGTCACCACGCTTTCATCTTTGCCGCCGTCTTCCTCCGTCCTCACACGTTTCCCAAGGATGAAGGGCGCGGGGCCCAGCAAGGGCTTGTGATCGAGAGAAGATGTGGTGATTGACGAGGACAAAGAGGTGGAGTTGCCACCGCGCACGGATACCGAGACAGTGGAGAAGCTTGCGGGAGTGGTTCCGGTGCCTGTGGCAGCTATTATTGACGGCTCGGCTTGGCGTAGGAGCCACTCGATGGTCTGGCCGTCTGATTTGTGGCCAAGCTCGCGAGTCAACTGGAACACGCGAGCCGCGCATATGATCGGCATCCGGATCCTTCTCCCGCGCCCGTCCACCTTGCTGTGACGGTCCTTCGATGGCGGCTTCTTGACTGCTAGCGTGCCGTTTCCAGGAGGCTGCTGCCTCTGCGGGTCGATTATGGCGCCGTTATTGGGTCCGTCAGAGTTTGACATGGGTCAATCTTACAAGGGAAAGCAAAGCGTATTTCTCAGTAGTGAAGGAGAAAAGAATGAGGGATTTAGGGTAACGATTGAATCCAAACAGAGAGAGTGTAGGTTTGTTATTGAGAGAGACTGACTGTGTCTGTGTATGTGTCTGTGGATGCGCTTGCTAGAGACCAGAGAGAAAAAAAAAATGAACGAGATGAAGGGTTGGTATTGTTGTTTTAGAGATAGAAGGGTTTTGGGAGAGGGAACAGAGTGCTAATCATTGAGCGGCAGGAGCTGGTGGAGACAGGAGGAAGGGCACATGGGTGGTGGGTCCCAGGTAAAACACCCCCACAGCTCACAGCTCCTCTTTTTAGCTTCGTTGAGAGAGAGGGGGTCATTTCATTCACTCGCCTCCTTTGTATGTGGAGCCCATTGAATTTAAGTGGGGGTTGTCAGGTTGGGACCCATCTACTTTACCGTACTTTAAAATTGAAGGATCCAGCTACGTGCAGTAAGTTCCTTATCCATTCATCTCAAGCCACGTCACTGTTAAACCACAATAAAATCCTAAAGATGGATTGGATTATTCATTATTCTTGAGGTGGGTTACAGTTACACATAAATTGTAATCTAGAGTTCAAACTGATCGTATAGGAGTTAGCTGCTGCAATAACTAAATTTTTTGTGTGGAAATTAATCCTAATTCTCCCCCTTATTTCTCAAAGGAAAAATGCAATTATAACTTGGTGTGGGGTGTATAATATGTACTTTAAAACAATGAAATCTTCATGGGTTTTTGTTGATTTGATGTACTACACATCATTCAAATGATGTAATCCATCCTATATATGACAATTGATATTTTGAGAAAAAAAATAGTTTTATTTTTTAAAAAAAAATAATAAAATATATTTTTATAGCAAATTTATATTTTTTAATGATAATAATAAAAAATATATATATAAATTTTATTAATAAAAATATATTTTTACCTTTTTATTTGCAAAAACATCTTCATGCCACCACCACTTGAAGAGTTGGAGTAAGTTTTCTTAATGACAAGGGAATTTATCTAGTGTTTCAAACTGTTTTTAATAATCAAAGGAGCCCACCTAAACCATCCATGCCATCATTCCTTGCCTGCTAATTAGTACTCCTATAAGAAAACTTTTAAAAAGTAAAAAATAAAAATAAAACGTGTCAATTGTTTAGTAGTTAAGAAAGATAAAAACACAAACGTGTTATGCGCTGTACCCGTGACAAGACGCGCGACACTCAGGCGCGTGACACACTCGTCTTGGCTTTAATGAAGTCCGTCGTTGCAAATTGACACCTGGCCAGCTGTTTATTTACGTAATTTCTACAATTTTTATTTTCCCGTTCAATGACAAATAGTCGTTTGTTAGAAAGTAAAAGAAATGTCTACTTGGCATATTTTTGCCACGTGGCTTTGTATTATATATATCTATTAAATTAAATTAAATTAAATATAACTATTATAGAATATTTGTCACGATAACTTTCAAATTGAATCGTATGTCCTTCTTTTCTCTTTTTTCATTAATTATTTGGATTATATAAAACCAACTTAAAAATTTTATAAAAATAAAAAAATGATAAATCTCAATTAATAAAAGATTCAATGGATTAGTTAATAAATTACTTTAAATTAGGTATTCAATAAATTAAATTATAGCATTATTTTTTTAAATATCAGTTTATATGATATTTCTTTCAACACATCATAAGTTTGGTATTTGTAATTATATTGCCTATATAAAACTCAATAATGTATAAACATTATAAAGCTCTAAATAATAATAAAAAAATCAAAAGTAATAATATAATCAATTTAAAATTAGACATCCAAAAAATGAAATAATGAGATCATATTTTTTTTTTAAAAAAAAAAGTTTCACTATAATGCCGAAAATGGTTTTTCTTGTATGGTGCCATCAATGTATGAAATTTGGTAATTGGACAATCAAATTTCATAAAGCACATATTTTCTAATAGATTTTGTCTTTCTAGAATTCAAATAATTTGAAAAATCTCTCTTCCAACCCAACCCAAATTTGGCAATTCATCATATATGAGCTTTCCAATTGACTCGATTTTCAATTGACAATCGATTATATATATATATATATATGTATATATATATATATATGTGTGTGTGTGTGTGTCGACTTGCTAATCAACAAGTAATTTGAACTGAAAAGTATTCATTGTTTGTCAATCAACGCTCATTTGAAATGATAAGAGTTAAATTTAAATTAATTTTTTTTAACAACTTATGAAATTTGATATCATTTTTCTGTTACAAAAAATAATATCTAAGTTACTAAGTATGAAGTCAACGTTAAATTACGAAAATTAAGGCATGGGTTAAGAAATGTGAAGGTTTAGTTATGAATTTTGATAGTATTTTTTTATTATGAAAATTGAAGCACGAGTAACGACATATAAAGCACTTACGAAATTTGATAACATTTTTTTTTTTGGTTACGAAAAGTGATATCTAAGTTAGAAAAGTAAAACATGAGTTATGAATACTAAAGCTTAATTATAAAATGTGATAGTACTTTTTAATACAAAAATAATTTTAAATTACTAAATATGATGGTTAAGTGATGAAAAAAATTTAGATTATTCAAATTAAGACGCATGCTACGTTGGGGATTGTTTTGATCAGTGTCCGAAGCATTGAAAGATTGTCTTGACTCGTGTTGAGAACTTCTCTTGCTTAAGACATTAAGGTATTGTTTGATAAGTGATTAAAATTAAATTAAAGCAAAAATTTTAAAGCAAAAATTTTAAAACAAAAATAATTAACTTTAATCATTTTACCAAACGAGTTGTCCCTTGATGAGAGTTCAAAGTGGAGGAAAATATACATACTGACCCTTTTGTTTTGGGCCATAAAGAGCCAACCTTTTCATTTTAGTTTTTGGGCTTTAAATTATATGAGAAAGGCCTAACCGGCTTATAGTATAATGGGCCCATGGTGTGAATAGTAGGATTAAGCTATTCAATCATTAGTAATATGAGAAACTTTGATGGTAATTTGAAAGAGTTTAAGTGATAATACAATAGATTAGTATCACTCAAGTTACTTAAAATTATCACTAAAGTTTCTTGAAATTATTATTAAATTTTTTTAAATTATCAACAAACAAATGATAACATTAAATAAATCAAAAACATTTTCGTAAGTGTCGATATGCTCGTGACTAATTAATGCCACTAATTACTAAAATGTGCAAAGCTTGTACACTTTTTCTTTAATCATTAATTTCCTTTTTCTTATTCTCCTGTTCAATTAATTTGTTTTTGTTTGACCCCTTCCACTAGGGTCTTCTTCTATTGGGCCCATACAACGCGGTTTTCACGACATAAGAAAATCTTTTGTATGCACACGAGGGCATATATTCCGTATCCTAATATAACGCGCTTTAAGCGCTGCTATGATTACTTAATTCTCAATTATTTCGGTTAATGTTTTGCTTTTTATTGTTGTTAAATCCAACCACTATAATATTTAATGGATTACAAGCCGAATGATGAGTCCTTCCTCTTGTAGCCCATTAAAATAATTGATCTATCATCTTAAGTATTATTATAGTATTCAGACAGTGGACCCAAAACATTTTCTATTCCCGGATAGTGGCTCGTGTTTGTATTAAATTTTTTAGGCATGACCCTTCCCCATACCTCTATTTTTATATCGCTAAAATTGCTTGCTGGACAAAAATAGAAACCAAACTAAAACACAAAACCCAACACAATTATGTTGAATTATTCTTTCTTTCCTCGTTTTATGTTGAAATTTATAAATAAAAAATTATTTAATAAAACCCACATATCATAATTAAGGATATTAAAAAAATAACTTTTAATGTAAGGAAAAATTCTCCGTCCAATGACACGTGGCACACTTCAAAAGTAAAAAGATAAATTCACAATAAGTACAAGCGACTAATCAGACAATGACACATGGTAAAAGGCATAGTGGTACTTTCATATTAGAACCTTAATCTTACTACGACACTCCAGCCCAGAAATAAGCTCAATCTTATCTCTGAACAAGTCCTAGGCCTATCAGAACTTTCAAATTTAAAGAAATTCTATCTTATCAGCAGATATGATATCATCAGGATTCTATCTTCCACACTATATAAGGGGGCCTTTCACCATCATAAGGTATACACAGAAAAATACTCTTTCTACTTTAAAAAACTTTAATTTTTTAAACGTTATACTAACTTAGGCATCGGAGAGTACCCCTTGAGGTATAACTCCTCCGGTCCTCCGATGACTCCTTAGGGTATTCTTTGGTCTTTGTGTGCACAGGTTCCACTCCTCGGCCCTTAACAGTTCTAGGCAGATTTTTGGCATTAACAGATTGGCACCGTTCATGGGAATTCTTCTTAAAATCCCGAAAGATCAAGAACTCATTTTTACGATGCCACCCAAAAACACTACCAAAAGCACTACTAGAGTCGCCAATCGCAGCCAGCACGCTGGCTCTAGCCCCCTTGTCATTCAGGAATATGTCATCACTAGCCAGGACCCCAGTATTCCATCCCACTAATAGACTCAACAAGATCAGCATCCCAATCCAACCAGCCTCTAGCAAACCCAGGTATTCAAGTCCTACCAGGTCAAGACGACCAAACCGCTCAGAATCTGAGCGCTCCTGTTACCCAAGGACAATTTGCGAAACTTACCCAGCTCATGGCCAGTCTGGCTGGAAAGCTTGAGGGATAGGCTAACCCTCATCCGCCACCCCAGCAAAGCCTTTAACTTGCGAGGCACAATAATCTTGATCATTAGGCTCACAGTCAATCCACCATCGGATTTACTCCAGATCCAAAAGCGAAATCCCAAGATTTCTCCACCGCTAAAAGCCACACTAACTTGGATCATAAACTTGAAGAGATGTATAGAAGAATAGGATAAGCATTCAAGGGGCGAGGCAACAATATCCTAGACAAATTCAGCTACAAAGATCCTCTATTCACCCAAAACATTCTTGATGCTTCTTTCCCACTGCACTCTAGAATGCCTTTTATCAAGGTCTACGATAGCACGATTGATCCCATGGATTATCTTCAACTCTATAAGACCACCATGATGTTGCCATGTCACCCAGATGCAATACTTTTTTAGAGCTTTCCTTTGACACTTGAGAAGGCCACCAGCATATGGTACTCTCATATCAAACCAGGAAGCATAGGTTCCTTTAAGGACCTTAGTCGTGCCTTCATCGCACACTTCCTTAGTAGCAAGGGACCATGGAATACTTCAAAAAGTCTCTTTAGCATCATCCAACGCAGTGGAGAAAAACTTCGGGAATATATCTCGAGGTTCAATGCCATAGCATGGGAGATCCTAGATTTGGATCTGACTCTCCAAACTCTTGCTTTTAAAAACAAGCTCAGGTCGGCATCTTTTAGCAATAAGCTTACCAGGAACCCCAGGGATATGAATGAAGCTCATGCTGAAGAGTACATGATTGCTGAAGATGACCAAGCATTCTGAAGAGATAGAGAAAAGAGTAAAGAAAAAAGGAAGAAGTCTTGAGCTTCCTCCCACCACAGAATCCTCATCAAGTCATCACACTAAGAGTGCCAAACTCCCATTCTCCTCAGAAGCCCTTTCAATCAAGGACGAAAAAGAGTGTAGAGCTCGCTATCTCCTCAGAAGCCCTTTCAATTAAGGACGAGAAGAGAGTGTCGAGTTCACTCTCTCCTCAGAAGCTCTTTCAATCAAGGACAAGAAGAGAGTGCCGAGTACCCTCTCTCCTCAAAAGCCCTTTCAATCAAGGCCAAGAAGAGAGTGTCGAGTTTCTTCCATCTTCAGAGATGCTTTCATCCAAGACCGAGGGGAAAACCCTTAAATCCTCAGATCTCTGGTAGACAAATACAAAGGAAAGAAGTCTACACAAAGTAAAATATCGAAGAAATATATGCAAAGGGGTTAATGTCCATATCACTCATTAAAGGATAAGTTCTAAGGCACTATTGGCTTTCATTACGAAGTGTCAAAGCATCCATTCTTATTACTTAGTTTTATAAGGGAAAAGTATTCATCATTGGCCTCAACCCCGGCCTCATCCTCGTTCTTATCCTTGAACTCATCTCCTAGCTCCAAAGAACTTGTTTCAAGATTTTTCTCCTCGGACTCATCCTTGGCCTTAACCTCAATCTCAACCTCGGCCTCATCCTTGGCCTCAATCTTGACCTTTACATCAGTCTCATTCTCAGCCTCATCCTTGGACCTATCACCAACACTCCGAAGGGTTCACTCCCAAGTCATTCCCTTCGGACCTTTGCTCCTTGCTCCGAGGAGTTCGCACAAAGATGAATCTCTCGGACTCATCTCCAATATTTCGAGGAGTTCGATCCAAGTCATCCTCTTCGAACCTATCTCCTATGTTCCGTGGAATTCATAGCAAGTTTAACTCCTCGTACTTATGTCCTAGACTATGAGGGGTTCATTCCAAGTCATTCCCCTCGGAACTTTACTCCTTGCTTTGGGGGTTTTCATGACCCTTTGCACTTTGTCCATCTTGTCGTGTCCCCTGGTCCCAAGGCGCACATTATGGAGGTTCGAGCGCACACTACTGCACATTACTAAAGTGCACGCTGCCAATGTGCACACTACCGAGTCCGAGACTAGTGCGCACGCAGACTGCCTGCACACACACTACTAGCTATGCACACCACTTGGTACGCACATTGCTTGCTACACCCGCACTGGTACCAAGCCTTAGCTACATCACGCCAAACACCTCAAGCCTCGACTACCGAACGCCGAGCACGATACAATAAGCCTTGGCTTTATCATGCTAAACATCTCAAGCCTCGACCACTGAACGTCGAGCATTACATAATAAACCTTGGCTTCATCATGCTAAACACCTTAAGCCTCGGCCACTGAATACCGAGCATGACATATTAAGCCTTGGCTACATCATGCCAAGCACTTTAAGCCTCGACTGTCGAACTCCGAGCATGAGATAATAAGTCTTGGCTTCATCATGCCAAGCACCTCAAAGTCTCGACCATATCACGTCAAGCACGACGTACTAAGCGTTGGCTTTTTCATGCTAAACACCTCAAGCTTTGGCTACCGCATGCCGAGCATGGCATACCAAGCTTTGGCTACATCATGCCAAGCACTTTAAGCAATGACCACCGTACGTCGAGCATGACATATTAAGCCTTGGTTACGTCATACCATGCACTTGAAGCCTCAGCCATCGAACGCCGAGCATGACATAATAACCATTGGCTTCATCATGCCAAACACCTCAAAGCCTCGTCCATAGCACACTAAGTATGATGCACTAAGCCTTGGCTTCATCATGCCAAGCACCTCAATGCTCGGCTACTGCATGCAAGAAAGACATATTAAGCCTTGGCTACATCATGCCAATCACTTTAAGCCTCGACCACCGAACGCCGAGCATGACATAATAAGCCTTGACTTCATCATGCTAAGCACCTCAAAGCCTCATTGTGCACACTATTTTTGCACACATTGCTCGCTATGCACACTACTTGCCACACACATATGACCAAAAGGCATTAACCCTCGGCCATCATTTGTCGAGCACGAAGAATCAAACCTTGGCTACATCATGCCAAGCACAACAAAGCCTTGGCTACATCATGCCAATCACAACAAAGCCTCGACTACATCACATCAAGCACAATAAGCCTTGGCTACACCACGCCAAACATATCATGATAGGCTCACACGCTAAGTAGGGCGCACCAAGCCTCGACCAACACATACCGAGCACAGCACACAAAACCTTAATCAATACGTATCGAGCATAATATACAAAGCCTTGGCCACCTCATACCAAGCATGCATCCCACAAGCTACTTCATCGTCTGCATAGTTGCACTCAAGAAAGTGGGGGCATCTGCTGTATGGGATAATTCTTTGTCCAATAACATAATGACACGTGACACCCTTCAAGGGAAAAAAAGGTAAATTCATAAAAAGGACAAGCGAGTAATCAAACAAGGACACATGGCAAAGTGCATAATGATACTTTCACACCAGAACCCTAATCTTACTACAACACTCTAACCCCGGGATACGATTAGTCTTATTTTCGAAAAAGTCCTAGGTCTATCAGGACTCTCAAATTTAAAGAAATTCTATCTCATCAGCAGATATGATCTCATCGATATTCTACCTCCCACATTATATAAGGGGGCTCTCACCATTATAAGGTACACGCAGAAAAACACTCTTTTTACTCTAAACAGCTTTCATTTTCTAAGCCCTATACTAACTTAGGCATTGGAGAGTCCCCCCGGAGGTACAACCCCTTCGCTCCTCCAACGACTCCTTAAGGTTTTCTTTAGTCTTTGTGTGCGTAGGTTCTACTCCCCGACCCTTAACAGCTCCATGCAAATTTTCGGCATCAACAACATCGAAAGCAGGGGTGAAGCTAGGAATTTTGTTGAGATAGGGCTAAAATAAATGACCGATCATAAAACCACTTTATCAAGAATTTTTTTCTTAAGTTCCTTAGTAATTATTATAAGTCCACAAAATACATAAAAATTTTACTATATAATATTAGTTTTATATATACCTTCATGAATACATGCTTCACATAAACCAAAACAAGTAATAGTTAAGACAATATGTTTTAAAAAAATATTAAAAGTTGTACAGATGTTGCATGAATGTAATGAAATGATAAACCACATACCGTGGTAGATGCTCAAAAGGTATGTACTTCTTGACTAAGAGTAAATAAGTTCCAATGAAAAAACTAACCTGAAAATTAAGAGTAACACTTCATTTACAATACAAAACTAAGAAATAGAATACATATAATATGATAAAACTTTGATAATAATATCTATTTTTATTGAAAAAATATATAACTAGGAAATACAATACCTTCTATCTAATCTAAACTCGGTGTTCCCTCCTTGAAGTAAAATCATCTATTATCTCATCAATAAAAAATTGAGCTGCAATGTCCTTCTCAACATACATAAGTATATAATCTCTAAGGAAATCATTGTCCATCTTACTACGAAGTCGAGTCTTGATAATTTTCATTGTTGAAAATGTTCGTTCTGAACTTGCTGTTGAAACTGAAGTGTTAATACCAAACGAATCAATCTATCAAGGAGAGGGTATATTGTTGACTTTCTAGTTTGTTCCAATCCTTGGCAAAGTTCAGAAAGCGTTGAATACTTGTGCATATCTGGATTTTGACGCACTTCAAGCTCATAATGTCGAAACTCATAAGGCATTCAAATTTTATCGCGATCATCTAAATCTTTAGGATAATATTTGTGAACAAATTTACAAAGATTTTCAACATTGAACAATCTATAAGAATCTTTGGGATCCAAAGCTGAACTAAGAGTGAGTAGTTCGGTAACTTGATTATTAAACCTATTGTTCAACTCTTGTGATTGAGAATCTATGACAATAAGAAAGATATCAACCCGAAAGTGATGCTCAACAGTGTGATCTTTTTGATGACGATGATCATAACTAGAAAAGTATGAAGCATTCATTTAAGGAATTTCAACATCATGATTTTTATAAAATAATTTCACATTTTTAATAAGAGTATCCCAAACAGTTTCCCTAAACTTTGAAGCATTTTTTTTTTTGTTGACACAACATCCATAGCAATTAGTATATCTTGAGATTTACGTTGCAAAGCTTAACATAAACTATCTATGATCCCAAAAATCTCTTTCATTAGATGTAAAATAAACACAAACTCAAAAGACATCAAGGCATCAATTGCTCCATTTGCCTCTACATGTTGAGATTGGGTACCCTCATCAACTACTTTCTCAAGAATAATACTTGTTGCATGAAACATATTCAAAAAATTATCAACATAATTTAAGTATGAACTCCTACGAGTGTCTTCAGCACGTTGTAAAGTTGGAAGCTGATTAGCTCATCTATCAGTTTCAACTTCCTTTGTGGCAACCAGATGCGCAACTTGAGCCGAATGAACTACTTATAATTCATCATTGTAGGTCCAAAATATACTATGGCAATACCCAAGAGGGGGGTGAATTGGGTATTAAAAAAATTAAATACTTTTTGCAATCTCAAATAACAAAATATATGCGGAATTAAATCTTTCTAAATTACTAGCACAAATATGAGAGAGTTTATTGCTTAATATAGAAATGATAATTGAATTATAAAATAATTAAGCAATCAATCTCATTTACTTGAATAATAAATAATTATAAGCAAGTAATTATGAAAGTAATTAAGGAGATAGAGTTAGAGAGATGCAAACTCGATTTATAGTGGTTCGGCAATATCGGAATCCTTCCGACCCTACGTCCACTCTCTTCAAGGATCCTCCTTGAAGTCTTTCACTAAACCAAGCAACTTACGGGTGTTGCTCAAACCGAAACACAAGCAACTTACGGGTGTTGCTCAAACCGTACAATCCCCTTCCTCTCGGAAGTAATCTCCTTCCTCTCGGAAGTATTCTCCTTCCTCTCGAAAGTATTCTCCTTCCTCTCGGAAGTATCCCCTTCCTCTCGGAAGTAATCCCCTTCCTTTCGGAAGTATCCCCTTCCTCTCGGAAGTAATCCCTTTACAATAAAAGCTGTAAAGTAAATGGTAGAGAGACAACAAATGAAAACTTATACAACTGAATAATGTCTCTCTTTCAAAGAAAAGCTTGAAGAATAGCTCAACATGAGTATTTCAAAGCTTTTTTGAGTTTCAAAGAATGAATGACTTGATTGTGTGTGTTCTTCTCTTTTTGAATGTCTTCTCCTTCTTGTTGAATGCTGAATTGAGTGGGTTTATATAGCAATCAATTAATATGGCCGTTTAGGACTTTAATTTGAAAAAGATTTACTTTAAAACGTTCAGATTTGGAGTCCAACGGTCATATTTTTGAACTACCAGTCGACTGGGTCGTGATACCAGTCGACTGGGTCCTCTCAAAAATTCACATTTTTGCTGCTATAGTGTTACCAGTCGACTGGTAAGTCATACCAGTCGACTGGGAACATTCTGCCACTTTTACCAGTCGACTGCACTATTTACCCAGTCGACTGGGTCACTGTTGGAGCGCTGCTACAGTGATTTCTGGATGAACAGTGTTTTCAGCATAATTTTCTTCATATCTCTTTATTCTTTTTGGATTTTTGAGTTCCAAAAAATCTCCTAATTTAATCAAACTTTCTTGCACATTAAACACACAAGTTAAACATTTCAAAAGTGTTTTGTTATCATCAAAATTAATCTAATCAATTTCTTGATTGAGGCATTTTTGATGATGACAAAACATATTACAAATTTAAGCATAATGTGTGTGCTAGATATATGAAGAATGATACATTACAAATGCTCAAGTAATTTTCTATGTCAACATAAATTCTTCTTAAATTCAATTAGAGAATGTTAAGAATTGAGCCTAAAGAATTTATTTGCATTTAATAAAATCACTTGGAGATTTTATATCTTCAATTAATTAAGACTATATAATAAAATGCAATACAAATATAATTAGCTCATAACAATTGAAATGCTTACAAAGTATATCTTAGGATTAAAATCTATAATTTATCCCTATTGACTTTGAAGATGCATTTAAATTATTCTCCTTGAATTTGATCTTTTGGAGAACTTATTAACTTTTGAGATCATCAACATTGATTCACCAATTTCTACAATCTTGATCTCTTTTGATGTATAAGCACTATTAACAATCTATATTACTTAAGTAATACTTATTAGTGCTTAATTAAGATTTTTGTTACTATCAAAATCATTCAGGGTCAACAATCTCCCCCTTTTTGATGGTGACAAAAATCTTAAGAATAAGGTCTAACAAGATCTCTAATATTCTTATTTTTCTCCCCCTTTTTGTCATAATCAAAAAAGGGTGGATTTAAAAAAAAAGAGCTCCCCCTCAAAATATGCTATTGAAAATATTTTGATGAAACATATTGAGAAAAGAATCGTTTTACAAGATATCAAGAAATATAAAACAATAGGTTTGAACTCATTGCTTGATTTACCAATAGGTTTTCTCTTTTACCAATAAATCAGATTTTCTCCCCCTTTCAAAAGGTCTAAAGTAATTGTTTTTAACTTTTAAGAGAAATAAAATTGGATAAAACTTAACAGGCCTTATTGGTAGTTAATTGATTGAATAATCAAGACAAAGAGCTCATCAACTACTCAAAAAGATATTCAAATTGGAAATATCTATAAGTATTTGAAAAAAAAAAATTACTTCCCCAGCATATATGCACCGAAATATAATTTTTAATTATCAATCAAATATCATTTTCAGGGCAAGTTAGATTCAATAATTAGATGATTATCAATTCAACGCAAAGATAATCATTAATTTCAAACTCAAGCATATATAATAGAAAGTTTCATATTCAGCTCATGCTTGATAGATAAATAACTCAAAAATAATTCTCAAATCTAAATTCAAGCTCATCACTTGATTTATCCAATGCCAAATCAAAGAGAATTTATCAAAGAACAATTAATATTTGAGTATTAAATGGCTCCAAACAAAATTTGATTTTATAGACGACTGGAGAAGACTTACCAGTCGTCTGGAGTTTTTGGCAGAGAGTTACCAGTTGACTGGGTCAAAATTACCAGTCGACTGGACAATCAGGCAGTGACTTACCAGTCGACTGGAGCACATTTACCAGTCGACTGGACCACTAGTAAAATTTTCAGTCTTGAATTTTTAGCACGAATTTGTTTATCTATGACATTTTTTAGTGAGGAAAATATTTAAACATGTATTAATACTCTTTCACTCAATGTCAATCATGCAAATGATGAAATGAAATGCAATCAAGCATTCAGTTTATCAAAATCAAGCAATCCCATCAACATTCTAATCTTACAAAAACTAGCTTCACATAGGGGTTTTGTAAAAATATCAGCTATTTGATCTTCTGAAGGTATGAATTCTAATCTTATATCACCTTTTTGAGCATGGTCTCTTAAGAAATGATGTCTTATTTCTATGTGCTTGGTTCTAGAGTGCTGAATAGGATTTTTGGTTAGGTTGATAGCACTAGTATTATCACAAAAGATAGGAATATTTTTGAGGTTCATGCCATAGTCTTCTAGTTGTTGTTTCATCCATAATACTTGGGCACAACAACTGCCAGCTGCTACATATTCCGCCTCAGCGGTTGATAGTGCAACAGAATTCTGTTTCTTGGAGAATCAAGAAGTTAACATAGCACCTAAGAATTGACATGTTCCACTTATACTTTTTCTATCTAACCTACATCCAGCAAAATCAGCATCTGAATATCCTACTAGCTCAAAAGATGATTCTCTAGAATACCATAATCCTATGGTCTGGGTTCCTTGCGGATATCTAAGGATTCTTTTTACTGCAACTACATGTGATTCCTTAGGATTAGACTGAAATCTAGCACACATGCATACACTGAACATTATATCAGGTCTACTTGCAGTCAAATAAAGTAAAGCACCTATCATGCTTCTATAATATTTAGAATCTACAATTTTACCTCCTTCATCAAGATCAAGTTTGGTGGTTGTGCTCATTGGTGTTCCAAGTGGCTTTGAGATTTCCATCCCGAACCTCTTAAGTAGGTCTTTGATGTACTTTTGTTGATTGATGAAGATACCTCCTTTTAGTTGCTTGATTTGCAGTCCAAGGAAGTAGGTAAGTTCTCCCATCATGCTCATTTCAAATTCACCTTGCATGCACTTTGCAAACTCTTGACACATAGATTCATTAGTAGCACCAAATATAATATCATCAACATATATTTGAACTATCAATGTGTCATTTTTGTGAGTTTTTGTGAAGAGAGTTATATCTATTCTACCTCTTACAAAATCATTATCAATCAAAAATTTACTTAGTCTTTCATACCATGCCCTTGGAGCTTGCTTCAACCCATATAGAGCCTTAGAAAGCTTGTAGACATGATTTGGAAGACTAGGGTTTTCAAAACCAAGAGGTTGCTCAACATAAACCTCTTCTTCTATAAAGCCATTTAAAAAAAACACTTTTTACATCCATTTGAAATAGTTTGAATTTATTAAAGCATGCAAAAGCTAACAACATTCGAATAGCTTCTAATCTAGCTACAGGAGCATAGATCTCATCAAAGTCTATTCTTTCTTCTTAATTATATCCCTTAGCAACTAGTCTAGCTTTATTTCTAGTTACTATTCCATTTTCATCCATCTTATTCCTATAGACCCATTTTGTTCCAATGATGGAATGATTCTTAGGTCTTGGAACTAGATTCCAAACCTTGTTTCTCTCAAATTGATTAATCTCTTCTTGCATAGCAATAATTCACTCATTGTCCTTTTCAGCTTCTATAAAGGACTTAGGTTCTACCTGAGACAGATAAGCTACATAATTGCAAATATTTATAATAGAAGAGCGAGTTCTTACCCCTTGTGAAGGATCACCAATTACTTGATCAATTGGGTGATAGTTCACATACCTCCAATCTTTAGGAAGTCCATCCACTTGTTGGCTTGTAGATGGTTGGTCCAAATTATGAGCTTCGAGCTCTTCATTTGCTTGAGTTGGATTCTTCTTCGGGTCAACAATGAGAGTAGGTGTTTCCTTTCTTGGAATAAAATCTGCATCATTATTAATGGAAACTTCTCTACTACTAATAGGGTTAGACTCATCAAGAGTTATATGCACAGATTCCTCTACTACTAGAGTTCTCTTATTGAAAACTCTATAAGCCTTACTCGATGTAGAATATCCTAAAAATATCCCTTCATCGGTCTTAGAATCAAATTTACCCAAATTAGTTTTATTGTTATTCAAGATGAAGCATTTGCAACCAAATGTACGAAAATAGGAAATATTAGGCTTTCTACCTTTCCATAGTTCATATGGAGTTTTATCAAGTATAGGCCTAATTAAAATTCTATTTAAAATATAGCAAGAAGTGTTCACGGCTTCAGTCCAAAAATATTTTGGTAAACTATTTTCACAAAACATTGTTCTTGAAAATTCTTCTAGAACTCTGTTTTTCCTCTCAACAACTCCATTTTGTTGAGGAGTTCTAGGAGCTGAAAAATTGTGATTGATTCCATTCTCATCACAAAAATTTGAAAAGCTTTGATTTTCAAATTCTTTGCCATGATCACTTCTTATGCTTGAAATACAAATTCCTTTTTCATTTTGTACCTTTTTGCAAAACTTTTCAAATCCTTTGAAAGCTTCATCCTTATAAGCAATAAAAATAACAAAGGTATATCTTGAATAGTCATCAACAATAACAAGAGCATATTGATGGCCACCTAGACTAATGGTACTAATTGGACCAAATAAGTCCATATGCAAAAGTTCCAAAGGTCTAGTAGTTGAGACAACATTTTTTGCTTTGAAAGATATCCTAGTTTGTTTTCCCATTTGACAAGCATTGCAAATTTTGTTTTTCTCAAAATTGATTTTAGGAAGACCAATAACTAAATCTTTTCTTGAAACAATTTTTAGCAAGTTCATATTTACATGACCAAGCCTTCTATGCCATAGCCATTGATTTTCACTAAAAGCAGGAAAACATTTTTCATTATTGGAATGTAAGGATTTCAAATCAACTATATAGACATTTTCATGTCTATGGCCAATGAATTTGATCTTGTTGCTCTTGATGTCTATAACTAGACAATGAGAGGTTTCAAATGTGACTTTATATCCTTTGTCACATAATTGACTAATGCTAAGTAAATTTGGCTTTAAGCCTTGTACTAGCAATACATTATCTAAAGTTGAGAAATCATTACCGACTTTTCCATGCCCGATGATCTTTATTTTAGTATTGTCTCCAATGGTCACAAGTCCACCATCTCTTAGAGTTAGCTCCTTGAATACGCTTTTATCACCGGTCATGTGCTTTGAGCATCCACTATCAAGGTACAAATAGTTACCTTTCTCCTTGGTGTGGAGACATATCTACATCACACAAGGATACACGATTGCACTTTTGGGTACCCAAAATTTCTTGGGTCCTTTGGGGTTAGTCCTTGAAAATACGGTTCCTTTTGGGACCCATACTTTCTTAACAATATATGGTGCTCTATGAACATGTTGATGATGCACAATCCTAGCATTATAGTCATAGAAATTTCTAGGATATCTTACATGTGCATTCCTATAATCCTTAGGATAATAGTTCCTAGGATACATGTTTCTATGGTAAGGAATATTAAAATGCATGTCATTTCCAGAAAATGTATGATGATGCATTCTAGGATACATGCTAGCATTATTATGTGTATGCAAATTATTTCTAGGATAACCATGATGGTAATTCCTAGGATGAGCATGAGCAGAGTGCATTCTTTGATTATACGTATTGTTCCTAGAATGAGCATGATAATTATTTCTAGGATGTATATAAGCATTTCTAGAGTGTGCATACATATAAGCATGTGTATTTCTAGGATGCTTCAATTTAGTATGAACATTTAAATTTCTAGGCTTCCTAGCATTCATCAAGAGAGTGCTCTTAACCTTGCTAGGAGCTTTTGAAGTAGAGGCTTCATCTACACAAGAGACTTTCATGAATAAGCTCTCTTTTGATTTTTGCTTTCCCAATGGAGAGTATCCTAACCCAGATTTTCCTCCACTTAATCTTTGGGAAGCTAACACTTCATCTAGCTTTTCTTTTCCAAGCATAAGTCTAGATATAGTATCATTTAATTCTATTATCTTCTTCTTTAAGTTTTCATTTTCATCTTTAACAAGATCTTGAGAAGAATCATAAAGTAATGAAGATAGTTTATCTTTTTCTTCTCTTAAACCTACCATCTCTTTAGAAAGAGATGACACCTCTTTTTTAAGAATGGTGTTCCTAGAATCGAATTTCTTCAATTCTTCATACATTTCATTTATGACTTCTATCAATTCTTCACTACTGTTAACAATGTTATTTTTTGAAGAGGAAGAAGTTGATACCTCATTTTTGTCGTCGATTGCCATAAGACATAGGTTGGCAATTTCCTCGTATTCGATCTCTTTATTCGAGGAGTCTTCTTCTTCTTCATCACCATCACGATTAAGATCTTCAATTTCTATAAAAGGTAAGGATGTGGTGGAACCATCGATTTTGTAATCCAAGTAGCTTTCATGCTTCTTGAGGGATTCCATAAGCTCTTCTAAACTTTCACTTGTAGAATGCTTTGTCAAAATAATTTTCCATTGATTTGACAAAGACCTAAGAAATATTCTCACAAGTTCAAGGTTAGAATAAATTTTACCCATGAAAGATAAAGTTTTAACAAGTAGGGTAAAACGAGTTTGCGAATCAAAAATTGATTCATTTTCATTCATTTTAAAATGCTCTAAGTCATGAACAAAGTTTTTTAATTTGAAATTCTTTTCTTGCTCATTTCCTCCATGTATGACTTCCAATAAATCCCAAATTTCATTTGCAGTCTTACATGAGGAAATTTGATCAACTTCATTTTGATCAAGAGAACTATAAAACATGTTCATAACTTTAGCATTTAGTTGAATGAATTTGCTATCATTTACATCAAAGTCATTTTCATTTTCAAGAATGAAATACCAAGCATAATAATCATGTGCTTGAATAAAAATCTTCATTTGAGCTTTCCAATGGGTGAAATTTGTTCCATGGAGAAGAGGAGGACTAGAAGGATCTCTTCCTTCTAAAAATATAGTTGCCATATGATCAACTCAAGGATATTAAGCCTAAAATTGAGAACGAGGCTCTGATACCAATTGTAGGTCCAAAATATACTATGGCAATACCCAAGAGGGGGGTGAATTGGGTATTAAAAAAATTAAATACTTTTTGCAATCTCAAATAACAAAATATATGCGGAATTAAATCTTTCTAAATTACTAGCACAAATATGAGAGAGTTTATTGCTTAATATAGAAATGATAATTGAATTATAAAATAATTAAGCAATCAATCTCATTTACTTGAATAATAAATAATTATAAGCAAGTAATTATGAAAGTAATTAAGGAGATAGAGTTAGAGAGATGCAAACTCGATTTATAGTGGTTCGGCAATATCGGAATCCTTCCGACCCTACGTCCACTCTCTTCAAGGATCCTCCTTGAAGTCTTTCACTAAACCAAGCAACTTACGGGTGTTGCTCAAACCGAAACACAAGCAACTTACGGGTGTTGCTCAAACCGTACAATCCCCTTCCTCTCGGAAGTAATCTCCTTCCTCTCAGAAGTATTCTCCTTCCTCTCGGAAGTATCCCCTTCCTCTCGGAAGTAATCTCCTTCCTTTCTGAAGTATCCCCTTCCTCTCGGAAGTAATCCCTTTACAATAAAAGCTGTAAAGTAAATGGTAGAGAGACAACAAATGAAAGCTTATACAACTGAATAATGTCTCTCTTTCAAAGAAAAGCTTGAAGAATAGCTCAACATGAGTATTTCAAAGCTTTTTTGAGTTTCAAAGAATGAATGACTTGATTGTGTGTGTTCTTCTCTTTTTGAATGTCTTCTCCTTCTTGTTGAATGCTGAATTGAGTGGGTTTATATAGCAATCAATTAATATGGCCGTTTAGGACTTTAATTTGAAAAAGATTTACTTTAAAACGTTCAGATTTGGAGTCCAACGGTCATATTTTTGAACTACCAGTCGACTGGGTCGTGATACCAGTCGACTGGGTCCTCTCAAAAATTCACATTTTTGCTGCTATAGTGTTACCAGTCGACTGGTAAGTCATACCAGTCGACTGGGAACATTCTGCCACTTTTACCAGTCGACTGCACTATTCACCCAGTCGACTGGGTCACTGTTGGAGCGCTGCTACAGTGATTTCTGGATGAACAGTGTTTTCAGCATAATTTTCTTCATATCTCTTTATTCTTTTTGGATTTTTGAGTTCCAAAAAATCTCATAATTTAATCAAACTTTCTTGCACATTAAACACACAAGTTAAACATTTCAAAAGTGTTTTGTTATCATCAAAATTAATCTAATCAATTTCTTGATTGAGGCATTTTTGATGATGACAAAACATATTACAAATTTAAGCATAATGTGTGTGCTAGATATATGAAGAATGATACATTACAAATGCTCAAGTAATTTTCTATGTCAACATAAATTCTTCTTAAATTCAATTAGAGAATGTTAAGAATTGAGCCTAAAGAATTTATTTGCATTTAATAAAATCACTTGGAGATTTTATATCTTCAATTAATTAAGACTATATAATAAAATGCAATACAAATATAATTAGCTCATAACAATTGAAATGCTTACAAAGTATATCTTAGGATTAAAATCTATAATTTATCCCTATTGACTTTGAAGATGCATTTAAATTATTCTCCTTGAATTTGATCTTTTGGAGAACTTATTAACTTTTGAGATCATCAACATTGATTCACCAATTTCTACAATCTTGATCTCTTTTGATGTATAAGCACTATTAACAATCTATATTACTTAAGTAATACTTATTAGTGCTTAATTAAGATTTTTGTTACTATCAAAATCATTCAGGGTCAACAATCATGATATTTAGAAGAACCACGAGTAATATTGACAATTACACTCAACATTGAGAAAAGAATTGTATACAATGATCACATCTTTGGCTGCTCCAACTAATGCTAACTAAAGGCGATAAACAAAGTAATGAATAAAATAAGCAAGTCGACAATTATTGAGAAATAAGGCTTACACCCCTTTAAAGTCACCATACATATTATTAGCACCATCATATCCCTGACCTCAAAGACTGGCTATATTAAGAGTGTGATAAGAAAGATCATCAAACATCTCATTTTTCAAAGTCAAAGATATAGTATCCCTCACATGAACAAGATCAAAGAAACACTCCCTCACAAAACCTTTTATGTCAAAAAACCTCAAAACAATTGTCATTTGCTCTCTCATTGATTCATCAACAGCTTCATCAACCAAAAAATGAAATTTTGCATCACCAATGTCATCATGGATTGCCTTTTGGACTTTTCATGAGTAAATGCTTAAAATCTTCTTTTGTATTGTTGAAGAAACATATGATGCATTTTTTAGAGCATTACCTAAGACATCATCATCAACCGTTTTATCAAAACTTGCACCATATTTTATCAATTCAATGAAATTCTCCTGGTTTTTGAACCTACACTTTCATCATGGCCTCTAAATGGACATGCTTGAAATGGTAGCCATCGCATAGCACCAATAGAGGTCTTGAGACGTAGTTTATATGCTACTATTTGTTTAGTTGTTTGCCTATCAAATACAGTCTTAATATGTTGAATCGGTTTCATCAAATCTATGTAACATTGTTGAGCATTATTATGCAAAGAATTTTGATAATTGCTCACATAACCACAAAAAGCACACTTCTTTCCACCTAATCTTTTTCAATCATTAAATCCAATCTTAGAAAATGCATCATGCCCATAGTGGCCACTTGACTTTTTGAAAAGAAAACATTGCAAACAAAAAACAATATCTTTAGAAGGTGAATACTCTAACCATGAAGATCTTCATACCAGTGCACTTGAAAATGCCTAATGTCACCCTTACCAACTTCTCTAATAGGATACTTGTAAAAAAAAGTTTGATATGGCCCAAGTTAAAGGCATGACCTTCGAATTTCATCACGCTCATTGACATCATAATCATTTATTTTTCCATGTACAAATCCACCAAACACCATTTATTTAGTTCCCTTCAGTACATTGTCTTCCTAACTTACATAAGAAAATACCCAAACAAAGCCTAGCAATAAATCAACCAAATCCACATCCTCTTTGTCACCTAACGACATCCACAACAATGATCTCCCTGTCCATGTCCCATTTCCTCTCCATCTTGTTAACCCTTCTTAGTAGCCTTATCACAACCTCTCTGACCCATTCATGCATGGGACCATCAAACCAAGTGTAATAGCCAGAAGCCCCTAAATGTTGCAATAAGGGAGAGTAAATATGATGTAGAACTACAGGGAGAAAAACAAATAAAATATGAGAGAATCCATGGATTGCAACCAAAAATAAGGTGAGGAAATTAAAACCTACTCCATATGATCTGCAACAAAAAAACTTCCTGCCTAGGTTAGATTCAGTCCAAAATGTCTTCAACATAGCAAGCTTACCGCAATAACAAAAGGGGAACTCGTTTGGGTTCTCCATCCTCAAGTTTAATGAGCTCTATTTTACAAGAAAAGGAACAAAGCTTTTATTCTTGAGTTTGGTGGGAATTTTCCCTCCAATCTAACCCATTTTGCCATCTAGGACGCCAAGTCAGCAGAAATAGACGGAAAACGTCCAAGGAACAATGTTTGCATGGATGGAATGACTTGGTTGCTAACATTTGATTCCTTAATGACTCAAATAGGGAAAAAAAATCAATAAAGACCATAATAGGAAAACCGTAATCCCTAAGAAACCAAAATTGCAGTTTAGTCAAAACTTTCTTATAATTTGAAAAACTTGCGGTTAAAACCCGTTATTTTTGTATAAATATTCTTTGGATTTTGTACTACTACTTCATAATAGGTTTATAGGATTTGGTTTTAACCCGTTAGTTATTTATCTTTTTTCTCTAAGAAGAAAGAGACAACTTGAACTGTGATGTGTTACATACTCTTACAAATTTGTGAAAATTGCGCTTTTTTATTGAATAAAATTTCGACTTAAAAAGGAATAAAGTAAATTTGAAACATACATGCTCATACACCATTACAAACTAACGTGTCTTAAGCGCTGCTATCCCGTTTGTAATTTTACTGCATTAAATTTGCGTTTATACAAATTGTCATCACTACCTTTCAAAAGTTGGTGGATATATTGAGCCTACTGCTGCTGACCATCATCTAACCTTAGAAAAATATAATGATTATTCTATTGGAGTTCACTCTAAGCTAATTACGAGAAAACCCATTCAAACTCAAGCATTTGATCAATGAAAATTTGAAACTCCTGATAAAATCAGTCATTTCCGTTTGATTCCGCTAAAATTTTGGACTTATGCTCTCTCTTAACTTCCATTCATTTTATTTTTATTAGACAGATTTGGTTTTCATCCTTTAACCTCTTTTCAAAGGATATTTTATTTTTTTTTATTAATAATATGATATATAACTATCTGAAAAATAAAAAATTATGATTTAACCACGTACTTTAAATCATTAAAAAATTAAAATGGCTTACAAATATCTTTATTATTTTTTTTCGTTTTTCTTATAATTTTAACATTAATTAATGTGATAACTTAATAACTCATCTTTGATTGAAATATTTGGAGTTAAAAATTGTTTTATATCTAATAAAATAACTATAAAAAAGTGTTTTTACACAAATTTTAATATATAAAAAAGTTTTTCTTTTCAGTTTTTTATTCTTTGTAAAAACTTTTTAGATAACTGTAAAAACATTTTACCCCCTCTCATTAAAAGAAAAGGAATCTTATTTGTTTTTAATTATCTAAAGACACATCATCAAATTGAATAATCAACGGTTAAGATTTATTCATAAATATTACCACATCAACAAAGCGACGCTATTTTTGAAAAAATTATATTTTTTTTTCAAAATTTAAAAATAAAAATAACAAAATCAGACAGTTATTGTTCACTGAACTCATCTCTCATGCATGTAAGGGCGGTCGGCTTGACAAAATCATGTAGTTCTGAACAAACTTCATTGATAAGAAAATTATTCCATAATGAAGATGCCCTTAATCTAAAGTAACATCAATCTTACTAACAAGAACACCAAGTACAAAGCAGTTCTCAAAGCGATGTACTCTAGTTTATCAAGCAATCAAATTATGAGAATATAGCTAGTTGAAACTTAATACCAAAATCCAGCGCTTATTCTAGTTAATCCTTGGGTCAGCTAGTTCAATTTGTTTTTCTTCTCTTTCCTGGATTTAGATAATTTTTATTTAAAAATTAAAATAGAAATTAAGTTTATAGTGATATTAATTACCACCATGACAAATTTGGATTTGAATTCTTTTAATTTGATGATGTGACATTTAATCTTATCATAAACTTGATTCTATTTCAATTGTCAAATAGAAAGGATCCAAATTGATGATTGTGTTTTTCGCAATCCTTTTCTAAAAAAAGATTTCTAAGATGAGTTATCTTTTTCACCAAATTGTAAGAATAAATATCTTTCCCATCTCAATTCTCTAAATACTGTGATATGATGGTTTTTGGCATAAAAAGTATCCTATTAGTTTTGGATAACGATTCTTTCTATTTGAACATTAAAATAGAATCAAGTTTAAAGTGAGATTAAATGTCACATCATTAAATGTATAATATTTAAATTTAAATTCAAATTTGTTAACGTGACATTCAATCTACTTTATTTTGTAGCCAATCAATTTTTAAACTTAGCTTTACTTTAAACAGGAGTTGAGCCTTTTGAGCCTATTTCTATGGCCAGCCTACCTTTGGCATATGAGTTTCAGCCTATCTATCACTGATATTTATGGAAAAGTTCACTATGACGTCCGTACAATTCATGTTAGTTTTAGAATACTTGTTTTGTCCCTGGCTCGGTCCAAAAAACCTCTTGGCATGGGGTCAGACTGTCTAAACTTTTCCATATAGTGAAATACTCCTCCCTCCAGTATCCTAAAGCTCCTTGAGTGAATGGACTTGGAAATTTTCGTATCTTGACCAGAGGCAAATGCAATACTGTGTTTGCGCCTGAGAAGTAATTACCAACTCCTGATCCAAATCATTTTACACTACTTCGCTTGGCTTTTTTTTAATATATTTTTATAATTAAAGCTCTATAAATAAAAGGCAGCAAGGGGTGCCAACCCATGTACAAAAAGTATTTATCCGCAACAGAAAAATTCAATGAACTCAATATCTCTTCTTCTTCACTTGGTAGTACTTAGATTGGTACATTACTGATAACATCAATGGTAAAGTTTTATATCCACCTGACAAATTGCTCCTTATACCCAAATCAAGCAACCTCAAATTTTGTTTCTTTTGTGTTGTTTCCCTATCACCCCAACTCTCCTTTTTTTTTTTCTCTCCTTCATTGTCTTTTATAGTCACAAAATGCATGTCTTTGGTTGCTCTTATTTCCTTTCTTCAACTGATTTGCATACAACACACATTACAACGCAACATCTCTCCTCCCCCTCTTCTCCTCTTTAACAGCAATATGCGTGTGGCAATACTATTAGAAAGTTCAAATGCATTTAAAGTTTCAAGTTGAATGAGAAATAAGAACAGATGCGCACACACAAGTTATATACATATGCACATGATTTGGCCCATTTTCGGGAAACATCTCAGATCTTTCTTTTTTCTTTTTCCTTGAGGATATATATTTAAATAATATTTCATAATTGTTGTAATTGATCAATTTCTCAAAAGAAAGGTGAACTGAACTGATGAATATTTGAGATTTTCTCAATTTGGTTTGTGGCTGAAAAGGGGGAAAAAAAATCAAATCTCTACCTACACACTACACGAGGCAGAATGAAGAGAAGAGTCACTAGAATTATAGTGAAAACCATCATATCATCTCAAGGAGTTCATTTAGCACAGACATTCAAATTTCCTAATCCTAGCAAAAACAAAGTGAACCACACAACTCAAGCAATGCATAGTGACTGAGACCGAGTAGGTCAAGACTCACTTGGGATAACATTGTAGAAATGATAAATCTCATCATCATCAATAACACCAGCCTCTGTTGAGCAGATTGAGCAGCAGACTGCCTTGAACATTTCACCACCAGCAGGACCTGCTTCACTCTCACCGGATGCTCTCCGTCTTTTGCACCTTTTCGGTTTTAGACAGTTTTGCCTCACTTGATCACTTTCAATCTTGCAGTCAACAACAAAAACTGCCCTGTACTGGGTCACATATTTCTCGTGCCTGCAAAAATTCTTATCAAACTCAGTTACGGTCATATTTCTCATGCCTCCAAAAATTCTTATCAAACTCAGTTATGGTGAGTACAAATATGCATGTTGATCCAATCACAACTTAGTAATGTTAAAAAATTCTTAGATGAGCATTCATATGTACACAATAATCGTGTTCAACATATATCTAGGTCAGTGTAACAAGCTTTTCATCATAATCCATTTTTCCTTCCTGAAAAAATCATTTTAATCCAATTTTCTTGGAAACAAACGAAACTTTACAGCAGTTGCCATTGTATTTCAAGTATTTTGTCATCTACCCTTTAATAATTACCTTCTAATGAAGTTCACGGTTTGAGTCCTAGTTTCCTTTCCTTAGGGTATTGTAAGTTACACACGTGCCACCACAGGTCCCACACCAAAATGCTAGCTTGAGTTACTTTTGGATTCATTGGACTTAACTTATATGTCCAATTCCTTCGCATTGCATACCAATATGGGATGTGGGTTATGACAAACTCCTCTGGTTGAAATGCTAGCATCCTCACCATGAGAGGACACAAAAAAGACATCAATGTTTTTGGCTCGTTGCTAGCCCAAAACAAAATAACCATGCACCATTGGTAGTAGCCATGAGTTTACTCTGGTACTCCCACAGGCCCTCCCCTAAAAGTGCTTAATTTTTTTTATAAGTAAAATTATATATATAAAAAGCACCAAGAGGGTGCAACCTAAAACAAGGCCTATCTACAAGATAGTAAATTTATAAAATCTAAAAAATCCTCCTCATTTACAAAGTAATTCCCCTTTACACAAAAAATAACGATTATTGAGCCATCTACTCTTAGTGGTATCAATTGAAGTCTCTAAATCCTCAAAATCCCTCACGTTCCTCTCTTTCCAAATAGACCAAAAGATCGATAGAGGAATCAACCTTAAAACCTTTTTTTTTTTTTTTATCTCTTTAGAAGTTTTAATCCCACTCCAAGCCCAAATCTCCTCTTGGATAGAACCGGCCATGACCTAGGAAATATCAAACACGCAAAAGCCATCTCCCAAAAAAGCTTAGAGAACGACTTATCAAAAAAAAGAAGCTGCTTAGAGAAAGGGAATCCCAACAAAAGGTGATAAACAGTCTCAGCCTCTTCTTTGCATAAATAGCACCAATTAACCAACATATTTCCTCTCTTTTGAAGATTATCAATTGTCAAAATACGCACTCAAGAGGCTTCCCAAACAATGAAACCAACTTTCTTGGGGGCACTCATACGCTAAATAGGTTTCCATGGAAAATCTCATCAAAAAAGTTTCTTGTAGGAAGACTTGACATCAAAGTTTTTTCCTATTATTCAAGGACCAACGAGCTCTATCTGCATGAAGCAAATCCAACTTAAATTGGTATAAGAACTCAATGAATCCACACTTTCAAGTTCCAAATCATGCACATTGCGAAGAAAAGGGATGTCCCAAGTAAGCACACCACCAAGAGAGGAAACACGATTAGGAATCAATGCTTCCTAATCCCGCACAATCTAAAAGATATCTAGAAATTTCTTATGCCAAACAGTCTCCCCACACTAAGCATCATGCCAAAAGTGGACGATCCGACCATCATCTACCTCAAATTCCACAAACGGAGCAAAATCATCCAACCCTTTCCTTATCCACTTCCAAACACCCAACACACACGCTCCTCTAACTTCCTTGGACATCCAACCATTAAGTTCCAATTTGAACTTTGCACAAATGACATCACGCCAAAGCTGATTTCTTTCCATCATGAATTGTCACAACCACTTCCTAAATTGAGCTCTATTAAACAAAGTTACAGACTTGAGACCCATAACCCCATACTCCAAAGGCTGCTTGACAACCCCCAATCTAATCAAACGGTATTTGTATTCATCTCCCATATGCTCCCAAAGAAAGTTGCAATGAATGTTGTTAGAGTATTAAGAGTATTAGGGTTTAAGAGTATTGATATAATTTCATAATATTAATTTCTCTATATCTATGAACACTAACCCTAGGGTTAGTAACAAGTTTACTATCTCTCTACTCCCTCTCTTTGTCTAAAACCCTAATCTCTATTTAAACCCTAACCTAAATTTCAACATGGTATCAAAGCCAAAGGTCTTATGTTTGAATCTTGATAGTTGTTGTTTGTCTCTATATATGATAAATACTTGCTTTTGTCTATGTCTCTGTTTTGGGCTTCATGTGCTAGGCCCATATCGTCTCTAGAGCTATGCACGTAAGGGGAGTGTTAAAATGTATATGAGCTTGATATACATTGTTGGCCCATTTTCTATTAGCTTAAGCTTTTAGGATCAACGGTAGTTAACATGGTATAAGAGCATATTCCTTGAGATCTTGAATAAACCCTAACTAAAAAAAATCCAAAGAAAGTAAACAGTGGCGTGAACAGTATCCGAGAACAATGTCGTGAGCAGTACCTTGAACAGTGTTGTGAATAGTACCCTTGACCAATGTCGTGAACAATGCTGCTATAGTATTCTGGTTTCTTCTCTAGTCTTCTTGGCATTTGGTACAATGAAGCATTCGAGCTGGTTGTATGTCAAATTAGATTTTTGCTCAAGTGTTCGACCGAGTAGAATAAGAATCGTTTAGAACTGTTGTAAAGTGTGGTTTGATGTGTGGAGCACCCACTTGTTTGTTTGATAGTGTGTGGTGGTATTTGTTGTTGTCGTACTATTGTCACCATGTCAATTACTTCAAAATTGGTTATGTCCGATAGGTTGCTTCCACAAATTACAAATATTGCTAGCCATACTTGTGAGACTTATTGGAATTTGGTTGGTCGACCGTATCGTGTTATTGATGTAGGTCCATGTGAGTTGATCTCCACCGCTTCTATGTCACTGAACTATATGGTTGTATCAGGGGCCAAGTGCATCCAGTTCCTTTAGTATAAGGCGGCTCACTATGCATTGTCTTCGACTGCTTCTTTAGCCTAGAAAGATACGCCCATTGCTTGTGTGTCCTTTAATCCTTTTGCTTCTATGCCTTGGGTTCTCGAATCTACAGTCACTGACCATGTGTCAGGTACATGTGATATGTTTTCTCGCTTTCATCAGTCCTCGTCTTTATCAGATGTTACTCTAGTGGATGGCTCTAAAACTCCTGTTCATGGGATAGGTTCTATACACCTTAGTCTTTCTTTGTCTTTGTCATCTGTTTTGTATGTTCCTCGTTCTCCATTTAATTTGATATTAGTTAGTCAACTCACTAAAAATCTTAATTGTTCAGTTACCTTTCTTCCTGATTCTGTTGTTATTCAGGATTTGAAGACAAAGAAGAGGATTGGTGGAGGGTATGAATCTAATGGTCTGTATTACTTCGACTCTACCCCATCACCGGTTGTTTGTACTGTTACTCTTTCTCCTTTAGCAGTTCATTTTCGTCTTGGTTATCCGTCCTTGGAAAACTAAACTTGTTCTTAGCTTGAGCTATGTCACTTCTCTAGAATGTGAGGCTTGTCAATTGGGGAAGCATCATCGCGTTTCATTTCCTTCTAGTGTCAATAAACGGGTTTCTAATCATTTTATGCTAGTGCATTCTGATGTCTGGGTCCAAGTCGTGTCTCCTCTAAACTAGGATTTCTGTAGTTTGTTACATTCGTTGATGATTATTTTAAGCTCACCTGGCTTTATATGATGAAAGATCGTTTTGAGTAGTTTTCCATCTTTTGTGCATTTTGTGCTGGGATTAAAACCTAATTTAATGTACATGTTCGAATTCTTCGTAACGATAATGCCCGTGAGTATTTCTCTGCCCCATTCAGCACATTTATGGCTAAATCTGGCATAATCCGTCAATCGTCTTGCTCACACTTCCCAACAAAATGGAATTGCTGAGAGAAAGAATCATCATCTTCTTAACGTTGCTTAAACCCTTTTATTTCACATGAATGTGCCTAAAGTGTTTTGGGGTGCCATTGTTCTCACTGCTTGTTACTTAATTAACCGTACGCCATCCTCAATCCTTGATGGCAAGTCTCCTCATTCGGTTATGTTTCTTCATGACACTTCGTTTCCATTGGCTCGTATCTTTGGGTTAGTGTGTTTTGTTCATCCGTTATCTCCGAGTGTCGACAAATTAGATCCTCGTGCCATCAATTGCATTTTCTTACGGTATTCACGTACTCATAAGGGTTATCGATGTTATAGTCCGTCTTTCCATCGTTTCTTTGTCAGTGCTGATGTCACATTCTTTGAGTCCACTATGTTTTATTCTGAGCCTCTCTCTATGTCTGACTTAGATGAATCTTTTCTCTCTACTTTGCCCACTCTAATGCCTCTTTCCCAGTTTGTCTCTTCTACACCTGTTCCTCCGTTGCAAATTTACAAGCATTGTCCTAAACCAAATTGTCGTCCTTTCGATTATGCTACTCCACTAATTGTCCTTTTGTCTACAAATCCAGACTCGTCTCCATTTTCCTCCATTGAGGATGATCTTCCCATTGCCATCTGAAAAGATAAGCACTCTTGTACTGCTCATCCTATTGCTAGTTTTATTTCTTATGATCACTTGTCTCCTTCCTACTATTCGTTTGTTGCTACTTTATCTATTGTTGTAATATGTGGCTCATATTGAGTGGAACATATTTATAGAGAAATTAAGGTTGATGTCGAAGTGAAGCAAGGGGAGCATAGTGTACCGAGTGGAACGACGGCATCAACCCTTTTGGGTTTGGAATTTATTGTTTTATTGGCAGGGACGATTAATAGGTTGGGGGTGCGGGGACAACGCCTCTGCGGTACAATACATGGGTATTTGAAGAATTTTCTAATACCTCTATACGGCTAGGGTTAGTATAAATACATATGATGTAACCCTACTTTGATATAGTGAAATTTAGCCGCTGCTCGCTCCCATGGACGTAGGCATACTGCCAAACCACGTTAAATCTGTATGTTTAATTGCTTTCTCTATCTCTTTGTTTTTCGTATTATTCATCATAATTGTTGCATGTTTCACAACATCTACTATGTCTCTTCCCAAGTCTATTATAGAAGCCATGTCTCATTATCGTTGGAAAGTAGCTATGGAAGATGAAATGCATGCCTTAACTCATAATAATACTTAAGAATTGATCCCTCTTCCGCCTGGTAAATCAGTTGTTGGGCGTCATTGGTTTTATACTGTGAAGGTTCATTATGATGGTATTGTTGACAAGTTGAAAGCACGCCTAGTGGCAAAAGGGTATACACAGGTTTATGATATTGACTATTCTGAAACATTCTCTCCTGTGGCTAAAATCACGTCGGTTCGTGTCTTTATCTCTCTTGCTGCCACGCTTAATTGGCCTTTACATCAATTGGATGTGAAGAATGCCTTCCTGAATGGTGATTTGCAAGAGGAGGTTTATATGGAGCAACCTCCAAGGTTTGTTGCTCAAGGGGAGTCTGGTTTAGTGTGTCGATTTAAGAAATCTTTATATGGCTTGAAACAATCCCCTAGACCATGGTTTGGCAGGTCTAATGTGGTAGTAATTGACTTTGGTCTTAGTAGATGTGGTGTAGATCACATAGTGAGGCAGGTCGCATCTTTTTGATTGCGTATGTGGATGATATTATGATAACGGGAGATGACAAAGAGAAAATTGAAGCTTTGAAACAATTTCTTGGTAGCAAGTTTGAAACTAAGGATCTCGGGCAACTGATATACTTCCTAAGTATTGAAGTTGCTTGCTCTAGTCATAGTATTTCTCTATCTCAGCGAAAATATATCCTTGATTTATTGAGTGATACATGGATGTTGAGGTGCAAGCCTGTAGACAATCCTATGGATCCCAACGCAAAGCTTTTGGTTGATCAAGGTGAGTTGTTGACTGATCCAGAACAGTATAGATGATCGGGTGGGAGATTGAATTATTTAACTAACATCGGTTTTGCAACAAATGTGGTTAGTCAGTTCCTAGATGTCCCACGTACCATTCATTGGGAAGATATCTTAAGAGTGCCCCTGGTCATGGTTTACTTTATCAAAACCATGATCATACTAGGACTGAGGATGTAGATTGGGCAGACTCTCCATCGGATAGGAGATCCACTACTGGATATTGTGTGTTTGTTGGGAGTAATTTGGTGTCATGGAAAAGTAAGAAACAAACAATAGTTGCTCGATCAAGTGCAGCGATGGCACACACTACTTGCGAGTTAGTTTAGTTGAAGCAGTTATTAGCAGAACTTGGGTTTGAATAGTCTCGTCCTATGAGCTTGGTGTGTGATAATCAAGCAACCATTCATATTGCAACTAATCCAGTGTTTCATGAGAGGGCAAAGCATGTTGAAGTTGATTTTCATGTTGTTTGAGAAAAACTTTTGCAGAATGTGATTAGTGCAAACATGTGAAATCAACATATCAGTTAGCATACTTGTTTACTAAACCATTGGATGGTTCACGAGTTAGATCTATTTGTGACAAGTTTGGTGCATATGATATATATGCTCCAACTTGAGGGGGAGTGTTAGAGTATTAGGGTTTAAGGATATTCATGTAATTTCATAATATTGATTTCGCTCTATATATGAACACTAACCTTAAGATTAGTAACAAGTTTACTGCTTACTGTCTATCTACTCCCTCTCTTGTCTGAAACCCTAATCTATGTTTAAACCCTAACCTAAATTTCAATAAATGCTTTCTAACCTTTTAGCAACTAAACCAGGAAGGAATTGGAGTGGCATGAAATAAATACCAAATAAAAGTGCTAACTTGAGTTACATTTAGGTCTGTTCCTAAATCATACACCCAAAAGTCCAAGACTTTCCCAACAATATCAATGCTGGATGCAAGTTATGCCATTAGAAGATGAATTTAACAAAAAATTTCTAGATATACTATATATTTTAGTGTCAAGTGATGTAGAACACAATGAATACAAAAGATTACTAGGGAAAATGCAAAAACACTACGGGCTTGTTTGGTTCATGGTACAGGACTGGGATTGGACTGATTTAATCCCACCTTAGTCCCTAGTCCCATGTTTGGTTAGCCATTAGTATAGAATTAACTTAATCCCACCTTAGTCTCTTCTTCTTTTATTTTTAAAATTTCAAAAATTCAGAAATATATAAAATAGCACCAATTAAAAAACCCTGAAAATTTTCTGCCAAAAATCTGTTCGGTCAAAGTCAATGGGTCAGCAAGTCAACTGGTGAACAATTCAAATGTCTCGGGCAGGGGGCAATGTTCATGGGCAACAGGCAGCTGGCAGAAGCAGCAAACAGTTCCCCACGTATGGACGTGGACGTGTGGAGAGCGTGAACATCCTTCCGCCGTAGATCAGCGACATCCTTTAAGGGTTTTGCCGATAGTTGCCCTCCGATCTCGGTGGGGTGGTTGTATTTTCTGTTAGAGGCCAGAAAGTGGCCAATTGTAAGTTTCTGAGATGGGGCGAGGGAAAGATTCCGGCCTTACAGGGCTGAAACTTCCTTGGGTAAGCAGATCAGCCACCTCTGTGGACTTCACAATGTGACAAAAACCACCGGTAATGATAGATCTTAGGTGGCAGTAGACAAGAAGCTTCCAACATGATTTTCCTATAGTTTCTGGTGAGATAATGGGGTTTGCACGCCAGGAGTGGACAGATCGGAGAAATTCGGTTCGGATGGTGGGGTCCTTTTTCACCGGTGGAGCTTGGCAGCTGCGGCGATCGGTGTTGATAGTAAAGTGAAGGTAGGGCTGTAACAGAGGAGAGCAGTGAGATTGAGAGAACTTTTTTGGTTGCTTTTCTTCTTATTTTTTTTCAAAATTTCACATAATGTTCCAACAGATTTGGCGATTTTGTTCGATGATAGTTTGGATCAAACTAGACTTTGATACCACTTGATGTAGAACAAAATGAATACAAAAGATTATTAGGCAGAATGCAAAAACATTAGGAGATGATACTGATGATAATGAACATAAAGATGGAGGAATCGACACGTGTGTAATTCCTCAATCTATGGCTAAGTTACACAAAAGAGGATGCCCTTATATGTAGGCACAAAACATAAACATAAATGGAAATCAAACTAAACCCTAACTAAAGTACCTAATTTTCTATCCTAAAATATCACCATAATATATTACAAAATATTCTACATCATTAAAACCCCCCCTATATTTCATATCCAATGCATCCTCCATCATCAAGTCATTCCACCATTTTAGATGATGTATAAGGAAAAAATAATTGAGTAATGATTAAAATTTTCTCCCCTCCAATCACTTACAAATCAATAACTTGCACCTTGTTTGTACTCACATTCATGTTCATAATGGAAGCATTCCTAATCAACGTAACGTTGGACAAGATCTCCAATAATTCCCTGTGACCCAAAATTAGATAAATGATGAATACCTCTGTGAATCTTAAACAGACTCATGCCAGATTCTGTCCATCAATTGGAAAAGGCAGACCAGTTTGCTAAAACAAGCATGCCATTCAGCCTTAAAAAAACTACCACCCATCCCTAGGGAAAAATATAAAGAAGAAGATGAAAAATTGAAAGAGAGAGTAAATGAAGAGAAATTTCAGATACTGGTTATTGCAGACAATACATTTGATGAATTATTCTTCATTAATATGTACAGAACAATGATAAACCAACAAAACAAGTATACAAATCGGATCAAGGGCACAAATTTAATAAGGGTCATGAATCATCTTTCATATACACATACAAATTTAAATCCCTGAGCATCAATATACCGATTAACGCACATACCTCTGGCATTCTAAGCAGAGGGTGGTGAAACAAGCTGGGCAGCTAAGCACAGCATCAGAATTACGCCCTTCTCTCTTCTTGTGCATCCATAATTCATCTTTATCATCAAGGTCAGGATCATAGAATTCTGGTTTGATGGAGTAGTCTATTTCATCATCATCAGAAACTGTTATACACAACAAACCAACTTTGAGTATTGCATGGACTGTGGTAGATATTCCATCTCATACACTAATCAAAATCCATAAAGGCTTGTCTGATTCTCTTACCCAATGATTGATTACGATTACCTCAATTAAGCATAACAGATGCAAACATTCATGACTATTACACAAAAGTTCACCACTCCTAAAGGAAAATAAGATACAAAGAACATGTACACTGTCAAAACAGGAGGTCTTCATTGCATAAGTATGAGAACACAAAAAAGGATAGTTGGGAATGATAGAACGAAAGAAATCAAATTTCGACAGAGTGGCTGTTTCCTCATTACATGCATTGAGCTAATAGGTTACCATAGACTGTTGAATCATAACTTGCATTCCAATCATAAGAATATCAAGTCAGAGTGCTTTCTCATTAAGAAAAAAAAACTAGATATTAATATGTAAGAGCAAGATGATGTATGCATCTGGCCACAAAGTTGGCACCAGTTCATCATAACCTAAGTAAGTGCATTGTTTTAGTACGTGGTGATTATTCATAAGAAGCACATTATCTAGTAAATTACCATTGATGAAGATGCATAGCTCTGTAGCATAGTCCAATTTTTTTTAGAACACCCGTCTTCCAGCTGATGTTAACCAATAAAATCCACGTGCCATGTCAAATACTTGAATCATATTTTCTTTTTCATATTTTGCAATGATTGTGCATGAGAAACTGCAAAAACAATTTTTTTTGTTTGGTCTCATCTATTTAAACCAACCTTTGACCTTACCTAATCTAAATGACCATGAAAACTAATGATCCGTTTGTTACACTATTGGACTTCGATTTGGAATTGATTTAATACTCCAAATGGCCCAATTCCAAGCAAAAACCAATTACTTCTAATTCCTAATTTAAACCCAACACATCCATCCCATCCTGATCTCTTCCCCGATTTCCCCATTTGCACCTATCAACTTCCTTCGCCATAGTCATTCAGTTTCTTCACCAAGCTTCGAAATTGATAGAGACTTTTAGGTGAGCTCTGTCTCTCTTTCTCTATTTTGCTCTCACTGTCTAGGCTTTGCTTTTTTACTTGGCCAGGCATAACTCAGTTGGTTTTTGGTGATATCTTCACGAAGCTTCAACGAGGATTCTAGAAGTTTCTCGGTGAGCTCTCTCTTCATCTATGTTTTTCCTCTCTCTCTCTCTCTCTCTTCCTTTATCACTGGAGTTTATCATTAGTGATTAAGCTTGGTTTATCACTATAATTTTTGTTGCCTTTTCTTTTCTATTAAATCTGGGTTTCCCTTGTTTGTTCTTAATTTTACACAATACAACTTTTTGATAGCTAAGCATTAAGAGAAAAGGTGCTAATTGTTATGACGATTTTCTGTTTCCATCATAGTTATTTCTGGTTGCATTACCTGATTTCTTGGCTGAAAAGAATGCCATCATAGTTATAAATTATATAGTTTATACCCTTATCTCACTGTGATTAATATCATTTCCTTCTTTTTTGGGTCTTTTGAGCTTGTTATCTTAGTTTGTTTATTTATTTAGAGGAGTTTTGGCTAGTTTCTGTTTAGATATTTGCTTACTTAGTTGCTGGTTTAGATTTAAAAAAAAAAAGCTTATTTCAATGAAGAAGGCTAGTTTTCAAAACAAAATTTCAAAGTTTTGTGATGTTTATTATTTGCCTATCGAGCAGCAATTGTAATTTCCAGTGGGGACTAGGGAGAAAGGATTTCACACTGAATCATGTTAAACACTTCGAGTATGTTGTGGAACAGAGCTCATAGAGATGGGTCCACTATGCCAAATTGTTACCCCAATGTGATTGATGCATCAAAGTATCTGTTCTGGGATGCTATGCACCTTACACAAGCGGCATACTCGATTCTTGCTTATTTAACAGGAAAGAGTTGGCTTCCTTGCATCATTGGTTAGATTGAACTAGATATATTTAGTTATAGATGTTATATAGGTCATTTTGGTTTTTTTTTTTTTCTGGAACTAGGAGTTAGGACTATAAAAATTATAAAGCATTTTGAATGATTTTTGCACATAATATTTGATATTTGATTCTAAGCATGCATGTCCCATATAATTAACTGGAGGATCCTTGTTTAACTTACCTAATGGAATCTAACATGTTTGAGTATTCTATTGGTTTCTTAATCTTTTTCATTGTAGAAAATCGATTGAACCAAAGATACAAGCAATTGAATGAAGACTTAACTTCTTATATGAATTAGGAACTATCATAATTTCAAATTACATTTTTTTTAATCCATATGTACCCTTTAGCTTGTCTATTTTGATAAGCTGTCTTCCTTATATTTGGTTTCTCTAATACATATACATGGATGTGAGTATAAAGGTCATTTCGGTGTCCTTTATAAATGAGCATGATACCTAATTGAGGCACCAACTCATGTATACAGGCATAGGTGCATTAGTGTTTAATATTGTTTTGTTATTGATTGATGAATTTCTTTTTCAGTGTATAATTAACCATGGTGCAGTTCCCTGCTTTTTGAGCCTACCAACCCATTGTCATAAAAAAAAAAGAAAAAGAAAAAAAAAGTATAATAAAGGAAGCTTGTTGGACAATCTCAAACATCATTTCTGGAAACAGGGAACAGATTCAGGTAAGTACACTACAAAAAATTTATGCTTGCTTAGGGAACTTTTTTTTTTGTGTGATCTTGTCAGTCCTTTCAAATCCTGCAAATGGTTTTTCATACTACACGTTAAAGTTTGATAAATTTTTTAAGAGGAGAGCAATAAAACAAGTGCATAGTTTGTGTTGGAAGAATAGTGTACTGTTCTATTAGTAGCTACTGTTGTCATCTTGGAAGATAAGTGCAGGTCATTGCAGCTTTGCGACTCAATGCAGTTCCAATGTTATTAACGTGTATGATGGATTCTCTTGATAAATACTTGGAACTCGGAATCTTCTAAGGTAACAACACAAATGGATCTGGATGAGGGTTCTAGATTTGAGTGAAACGTAGTTGTTGAGGGCGGTCAATTTATTAATGAGTGACTCAGAAAATCTGAGACATTTTCTGCATTAAAAAAGAGTTGGCTTTCAATACATTTGAACCATGCTTGGCTTGGGATCTTGATCGGTATCTTCTCTTTAAAACATTTAGAATGCTTCTTTAGCTAAACTGAGTATAATCCAAGCATTATTGGCTTATTTCTTGTTTTGTTTTTCTTTGCGGGGGGAGGGTGCTAACTTAGTTCTTGTACTGATTATACATGTGCACAGTCATGGTTGTAGTGTTATTTGTGATTTTGGCTTTATTTAATTTAAAAATATGTATTTATATATTAAATAAATTGAATTTCAAAGTGGATCCTGGATCCAAACAAAGGGATTGGAAACTAATACACAGAATTAGAATTCCAAATCAATTCCAATTCCATGCAACCAGACACACGGTTAAGAAAATCTTAATATTCTATAAGAAAAAGGGTATATCAGAATATGAATTCTACAGAAATACAATTTTTTTTATGCATGATTTAATTCTTGTATACAAATAATTTCTTATATACAAACGAAGGATTTATTTGCAACTTCAAATTCGATGCGAGGAAGTAAAATTTATGGAAAAGAAAGAGGCAACACTGTTTATAAGAAGAAAAAAAAATGCAGAGATTGTATATCTTACTAGTCATCACCAGCACACAAGAAATACGAAGCTAAGTACTTCGTAATTCTGTACGTTACCAGCTAAATTCAATGCGTAATACATAGAGATGGAAGGATTAAATCAAAAGCTAGTAATATGGAAATTACCAGTTTGCTGTGAATTGGTAAGGGACCCCACGTTGTACTTTTTGCCGTCTCCTTCCATCTCTCTGTATCTGTGTGGAAGAATTAAATCAGAAGCTGTGATAACTGGACTTCGTGACTGAATCGGTGGAGACGGAGTTGTTCAGTAAATGTGCGACTCAGTTTGAAGTAAAATTCTAAATCTAATACTTGGCTAATTTATTTATTAAATGTTTTAATAAAAAATTATATATAATTCTTTAATATAAAACTCATTTTCAAATCGAAATGAAAACTAAACTGACACTATTAACATATGACCTGACCTTACTTTAATGCAAATTGTAAACAACTTGTTATATTTGTGTAATTTTACTGGGTTATTACCACTATTTCTGTTTGCCAGTCTTTCGATGGATATTTATTTTTAAATTCTATCCATGGTGTCTATTGAATTTCTTAGGTCAGTGTGCATTTTTCTAATTATACTAATTTATTTTACTGTTTTACAAAAAATCCTTTCTAATTGAAATCTGTCACTTAAATTCTCTTTTCTGTATCCCTTCAATGGTTTTTTTAATTTCCCTCTTTCTTACTTCAATTTATCCAATTGGGACCATGATTTTGCATTTGGATGGCAAGAAATTGTAGGAAAGGAAAATTTAATAAAGGTGAGTTTTCTTATTTTGCTTTAAAATTTGTTCTCTTTCTCTTTTCCTTAATTTTCCCATGAACCAAACGCTGGTCTAGAGTTGAGGAAAACCATACCAAAACCAAAGAAAGAAAGAAAATGAAATGGCCACCTCTGCGAATGGGTTTGCTTCGTTGACCGAAATGAGTACTTACTTTTGATTTCCTTTTTCATCGAATGAAAGCAATTTGCGTACTTGAGTTATTGGTTGTGTTGTGTATTTAAGCTGATTAATATGATTTGATGCATGTTATCATATTGTCTTGAGCTGATCTCTAAATTGGGGTTTCTTGAGCCAACTCCAATCCAGGCTCAACAAGTGGCGGATCTAGGACCTATGATCAACGGGTGCAATCACTCGGTAGATTGGCTTTGTTGAATCCGTACAAAGGAAGTTGTATTATTTTCTGTCTCTTTAGCTTTTTTGTATTCTACATTTGTAAAATATATATATATTTTAAAAAATAAATGGGGTAAGCTTCTCTTTGACCCTATATTTTTTTTTATTGTAGGGAGTGTAATTATAATGTAATTTTTTTGAAAAATTTAAAATAATATATAACATAAAGAAATTTTGAAAAGTTGAGGGGATGTAATCTTACACCCTCACTATAACGTATATCCGCATTTAGGCTCAATGATGGGCAATAGAATTAAAGGGTAGAGATTTGATTGGTAGCTGAGACTAGTAGTGGAGATTTGAAGATTTGAGTATTTTTATTGAGAATTTGAAAAGACCCATGGAAGAGGTCAGTGATACACTGGAGAAAAATCCTTTGTAATTGAAATTTGTCACTTAAATTCAATTTATCCAATTGGGACCTTAAGATGTTTGTTGCAAACACCAAAGCAGTCTGTGGAAACGTCTTGTTGAGAATCAAGTCTATATATTAGACCAATTATATTCTATTCAATTAGAAAGTTTCTTTCGGTTATTATTTTTAGCACCCCTCAATAAGCTCATTAGCTATAATGCCTTTTGGTACTCCCACCATCTGCTATAGTGCTTTTCCAAATTGGGTTTCAGCGTATAGGCCACAATGTTTCTTAAGCTCTTAATTATATGCTATGATTACTTGATTTTTTGACGGGGTGTTTTTCCCTTGGGTTGTTATGGCATATGGATTTATAATTATGAAAAGCTTTGTTTCTATGTGAAACATGCTTCACATTGTTAAGTATCATGTCGGTTGGTTTTTAAATTGGTTGTGTGAACAAGTCTGGTTTGATATTACTGAAACAATCATCGTTTTATTGGACTTAACAGAATTTAAAACGATGGGTTTCTTTTTATTTTGTTATACTAATTGAATACCCAGGTTTGTTTGATCTTCCCTTATTAAATTCATGTTTTCAATCTCTATTCGCTCTTCTCCAGAAAAAATGAAAGCATCCATTGAGTTACATGAAGATGGAGAGAAACCAGAGCATCTCTACTGAGGGGTAACCTTAATCATGTTTCCCTTTCCTTCATACTTTTCATCATCTTCTGATCCCTCCATTGTGTTTTTCATTTGGTGTAAGATTTCAATATTTATCACAGTCTACTGGAACTTGACGGGACAACATTAAGGGTGAATTCTGAACCACCTCAAACATGTTTATGTTGGTAACCTCTCATGGATGATTATGTACTTGACCCTGTTCAGAGAGTAAGGTAAGGTTGTTGAAGCTAAAGTTGTTTATGACAGAGAGTGGTAGAACAAGGGTTTTGGATGTCAGACTTACAATTCTGCTGAAGAAGTCAAGAATGCCATTGAGACCTTTAATGGTGTTGTAAGTTTATTATTACCTTCCTCTTCATGAAATATGTCTTTGAAATATTGGGGCTGATTTCCATATAGTTAATACACAATGCTACTTTTTTTTTTGTAAGTGTTATTTATCATAATGAATAGCTTACTAATCCTAAGGTTAGCAGTCGTATTTGTAGATAACAGAAAAATAAGAAAGTATATAAATGCCCTCATACTCTAACACTCACCTTCAAGTTGGAGCATAAGTGTCATATGCACCCAACCCAACTTATTACATATAGATTTAATCCGAGTCCCATCTAAGGGTTTAGTGAACATATCAACTAAATGATCTGTAGATGTCTCGTGCTAATCACATTTTGTAACAGTTTCTCCCGAACAATATGACAGTCCACCTTAATGTTCTTTGTCCTCTCATAAAATACAGGATTAGTTGTATTGAGAGTCCTAATTAGGTTTTTTATTATGTGTCTTAGTAGAATTTTTAGTATTACTTAGTTTATGTATATCTTATCTAGTTGATATCTCCTAGTTCTATTAGGTTTGATATTCGTAAGTCTATGTATAGGACTGATAAATTGTATTCAGATAATCATAATAATACAAATTTCTTTTCAATTCTTAATTTAAATATGGTATCAGAGCTCAAAATTTGGGATCCTGGAGGTGATTTGAGATAAACACCATTAGAATCTTTTTAGTTTTTGTTTTGTTTTTTTAGCAATTTTTTTGTGCGACCTCGATGCTGTATATAAAAAAACTATGGATCTGTTTACAGATACTATTCATGACACTGTTCCTGTTCACTATGCTCTTCACGAGTACTGTTTACGATAATATTCACAGGTACCGTTCAAGACGCTATTTTCGAGTACTATTCGCAGGTAGCTAAGAAAGTTTGATAAATAGATTCGTACAAAAAAGGCATTAAAAAAGCATAACAAAGCTAAAAAAAAAAGTGGATTAGAAAGGTTTGGGAGGAGTTTCGGCATTATATTGAGATCTCGGTGGGTAATGGAGTGAAGTCTCGGATTTGGTATGATACTTGGTGTGGCAACTCCCCTCTAAAGAATAAATTCCTGAGTGTCTTTAATTTGGTTAGAGACAAAGAAGTACGGGTTAACTCTTGTTTTCCCTTGACTAATGAAGGGATCTCTTGGGTTATACCATTTATTTGTAATGTTCAAGTTTGGGAGGTTGAGGAAGTTGGTTTGTTTTTTGAATCCTTATTTTCTTCTAAAATTGAGGTGGGGAGGGAAGATGAATTGAGGTGGAGACCTAGACCGGATAAAGGCTATATAGTGAAAGATTTTTACAATATTCTTGTTGATAAAGACCTTGCTAGTAATCACCCTAATTACCCTTGGAAAACTATTTGGTATGCTAAGGCTCCTAAGAAAATTAGCTTTTTTTGTGTGGGAGGCCTCATGGAATAGAATTATCACCATTAACAATTTCAAAGAAGGGGTAAAGTGTTGGTTAATAGGTGTTTTATTTGTAAGGAGAAGGTTGAGTCTGTTTATAATCTCTTGATGGATTGCTCGTTAGCTAGAGTTTGTGAGAAATGGCTTATAGAATGGTGGGGATCCATTGGGTAGTTGTGGGGACCGTGAGAGATGAAATCAGGGCTTAGAGCGGCTTGAGAGCCTCCAAAGATGTCAAAAAGGCTTTAGAGCTAATTTCATATTCTATTTGGTGGATGGTGTGGAGAGAGAGGAATCAGAAGGCTTTTGATGGTGTTGAAAGACCGATCGCTACTACTAAAGATAATTGGTTCAGCACTCTTAATTTTTGGGTTAAATGAAGTTTTTTTTTTGTAAATAACGATGATCTTTTAGATTTTGTTGAGCTTTTGCATTGTAATTAGCCTTTGGCTTTTTGGTTCACCCTCTTGGTGCTTCTTAATAAATTTTTGTTTTTAAAAAAAGAGTTCAAGAAGAAAAAGAAGAGTTCTTCACCCTGATGTTTTGACCCATATATGTTGATGTTGTTAATCCGATCCAACTTATGATGATGTTGTATCCTCCTGACTCAATGATTGCAACTCATTCAAGTCAAAGTCAACGTTAGTAAAAAAAAGACAAAAAAATCAAAATCTTGTTGATCTGATGTTCTCGAATCTTGTCTTGTTAGGTGGCACCGACGTGGTGACCTAACTATTTGTTGTAGGTGTGGAGCCCCGATTTATTCTCATAGGTTATTGTAATTTATGAGTTTGAGTTTATTTGTTTTAAATTGGATGAAGTTTGTATTGGTATGGGTTTCTTTGTAACAAGTTGGTACATGTGTATGCTCTAAGTTGAGTGGGAGTGTTGAGAGTCCTAATTAGGTTTATGTTGAGAGTCCTAATTAGGTTTCCTATTATGTGTCCTAGTAAGTTTTTTAGTATTACTTAGTTCATGCCTGTCTTATCTAGTTGATGTCTTCTAGTCCTATTATGTTTGATATTCGTAAGTCTACATATAAGATTATTTAATTGTATTCAGATAATCAATAATAATGCAAATTTCTTTTCAAATTTTAATTTCAACAAGTTATAATATGAATAGAGGCTTGGTTATCACAAGCTAAATTTATAGGATGAGACTTGTAAAACCAAGTTCAGCAAGAACCTGTTTTAAGCAAACTAGCTCGCATGTAGTGTGAGCCATGACTCTGTATTCACACTCTGCACTAGATCTCGCAACCACTACTTGCTTCTTACTTTTCCACTATACCAAATTATCCCCAACAAACACACAATATCATCTGGTAGATCTCCGATCTAATGGAGAACCTGCCCAATCTGCATCAGTATATCCCTTAATTTGAGTATAACCATGATTTTGATATAATAACCCACAACAATGAGCACTCTTAAGATATCTCAGAATACGGATAACTGCATACCAATTACTAGTCTATGCACTCGTAGCAAAGGCAATATCAGGTCTAATGACAGTTATGTAATTCATTTTTCCAACCGAGCGTCTATATTGTCCTTGGTAAGTCAACGATTCACCCTAATCAACCAAAAGTTTTGTGTTGGGATTCATAGGATTATCTATGGGCTGACACGTCAATATCCATGTATCGCTTAATAAATCCAAAGCATATTTTAGTTAAGACAAAGAAATACCATGACGAGAGTGAGCAACCTCAATACCTAGAAAATATCTCAGTTTTCCAAGGTTCTTGGTTTGAAACTTACTACCAAGAAACTGTTTCAAAGCTTGAATACCTTATTTGTCATCTCCTGTGAATATGATATCATCCATATATACAATCAAAAGATTTTTGTCTGTCTAACTCGTCTATAAAACACATAATGATTTACTCCACATCTAGTAAGACCAAAGTCTATCACCACATCACTAAACTAGCCAAACAAAGCTCTAGGAGACTATTTCAAGCCATATATAAATTTCTTCAACTGACAAATTAACCCAGACTCCCTTTGAGCAATGAACCCGAGAGGTTGCTCCATGTGAATCTCTTTATGCAAATCACCATTAAGAAAAGCATTTTTAACATCAACCTGATGTAACGGCAAATCAAATGTGGTAGCCAAAGAGAGAAACACCAAAATTGATATAAGTTTGGCTACTAGAGAAAAAGTTTCGGATTAATCAATGTCATAAACTTGGGTATAGCCTTTGGCCACTAGGCAAACCTTCAACCGATTAATAGTACCATCAAGATGAAATTTGATAGCATACACCCAACGACATCCCATGGCAGATTTACCAAGGGGAAGAGGAACTAACTCCCAAGTACCAGTATGAGCCAAGGCATCCATTTCAGCTTCCATAGCTACTTTCCACCCAAAATGGGACAAAGTTTCTGTAACAGACTTGGGAATAGAGGTAGTAGGCACAAGCCGACAAAGGAAGCATAAGTAGGAGACAAGTTATCATAAGAAATATAATAGGCAATAAGATGAGGGAGTACTAACCTTTGCGAAGTGTAACTAAACAATCATCCTCAGTGAAGGAAGGATCAGAAGAGACTGGATCGATACAGGAACCATTGGTGAAAGAGCAAAAAAACATGCAGGTTTCTGTCGACGAGAATACACTGGGAGACGATGATTAGAATGAGTCGTTGTTTGTGTAGGTAAGGATGTGGAAATGAGTTGGGGGTGAGAAGTGTAGGTAAGGGAAGAGACAGAAATCGATGTGACTGAAAAGAGATAGAAAGGGAAAACAAAAGAGAAGCAACCAGATCCGACATCGAATAAGTGCAATGACAACCAACCAACTAATAACACATCTCTCGAGTATGACCATCATGCTGACAATGAGTACATTTTGGTATACCATAGCCTCCTCTACCACTAGGAGAATTAAAATTCTGACTACCACGGCCATGACCATGACCAATACTAGAATCACCACGGTTGGCCTGAGTGACTAAAGCAAACTTGGAAGCAAGAATGTCTGTGTCATGAGATAAGAGACTACGAGACAAGCGAGAGTATGTCTCAGTCAAGGAAGCTCGGAACTAGACAATATAATCAAACTCAAGTGGAAAACCCACCAAAAATTTAAGAACTACCATTTGCTCCCGTTGTTGTTGCATAACTTGAAAGTCAGTAAACAAAGGCATGATAGAATGTAATTCTTCAGAAATCCATTGCACATTAGTGAAAATACTCAAGAAGGGTTTTAGTACCCATTTTGGCTCCAAAGAACCAGACAGGTCATACATCCGAGTAAGATTTCTGGAATACAAAAACAGTAAGTAATCCTAGACTTGCTTGCACGTCCAAATGTGAGAACACATATTTGCAATCTATGGCTCCATAGAATTCAACAACAATCCAATCAACTTAGCATCATCACGCCTACAAAACTTACTCACATTCGAATATGGTGAATCATTAAGAAGCGCCTCTAAAAGAAGATGAGCTTCTTTATCTTCACCAATAAAATATAATTGAATAACAGTAGCCCATTGAGCATAATTGGTACCATCTAACTTACGGGTAGTAATAGAGAGAGCTAATCCAAGACTAAAATTAGAATCCATACTCGCTAGAAACAACACAGTCGACTTAATAAAAGATTGGCTCAACAAACAAATATATCAAACACAAGAAATATAGAAGCATCAATAAAGAAAATCAGAAAATGGAGCACCTCATTCAGTTTTTTTTTTTTTCATCTCACAGATCCGGGTCGATTCAATGGACCTGAAAAACCAAAGTAGAAAAACAGGTCAGAACAATCTAGTTTGTCTTGAACCAGACTGGGTCATCATTGCAGAAATGGGTCATAAAGTAGGTCAAATCCAAAAAGATCACCATACAGGTGCCGAATGAGCTCGTCAGCAACTGGGTGGGCTCACTAGATCAGGGTGAGTCTGACAAGGTACCAGGCATGTTGAGCCGACATCGAAAATGGGGAACGCCGAAGAAAGCGACGGCAACAGCTGCGTTAGGAAAGAAACCAACAGATGTGCCAAAGGAAAAAAAAAAGAGAAAATACGTCGGAGAAAGAGTTGGGGTTGGTCGTAAAGGTTGTTTGGTGTTGGCCGGAAAAGAGATGGTGTGGTACTAGGTTTTGTGCTTAGAAGAGACGCACGATGCTGTTTAGAAATGTTTTGTTTTTCCTTGATCAATATAATTCTGAATTACATTGAAAAAAAATAAAGGAGGAAAGTTCAATTTATATGGAGGACATTATTGTTTTTAAACTTCTTACTCATATAGTAGTTAGGGTTTTCTCTCCAAATTTAGAAAATAGCCTAAATTTTGAATTCCTTCTACCATCTACATATGGAGACCAATGACTCAACATAAATAGCAACAAGAGGCGAAGCATCGGGTCCTGATAAGATGCAATGGAGAATAACACTGCAAAGAATCGCTATCAATATCTTTGCTTAATCAATACTCCAATACCGTAATACCATTATTCTACATGAATAATTTGTTCTCTTGCTCATTTTTAACCTCTTTTGAATTCAATTTTTAATTTTTTTTTTCTAAAGTATTACTCTTCATGGCTTACATTCAATCATTGTCATCACCCATGGTAAGATCTTTACTTGATCAATAATAATACCATACACTGGTATTCTACATCAATAATTTGTTCCACGTCAATAATTTAGAAATGAATCAATCACATAGTTATTCAAATTTATGGAGTGAATGGTGGATTTTTATTTATTATCAATTTTTTAACTTACAAAGTATCTCCAAACATTAAGTTGAACTCAAAACATGAATTAAAAATTATATGAAACATGACTTCCTATTGCTTTGGATATAATATATTCATATGATCGAGAAAATAAAAATTACTATAAACCTAACATATATAGGTGATGTTTGGTGCTGGATTTAATCCAGTTCAAATCCAGCTTCTTAAATCTCAAAATTTTCTTCGGAGATATTTAAAATATTAGATTTAAGCTAGATTAAGGCGATATTTAAGATAGATTTAAGCAAGCTTAAATCACCTTGCTTAAATCTGATCAAGGTAATTTTATGTTATATTGAATTAAGGTTGAAGGAAAAATTGGTGACCTTTTTTACGACTTCATTACGTCTAATGACAAGACGCCTTGGGTTCAAGCTCTAAGGCTCTAAAACTCTCCAAGCAACAAGATGTTGATGGATTTATGCCCAAGTTTCACATTTTTCAAGTCAAGCCCCAAGGCTCCATACACTTTCCAATTTCAAGCCCTAAGACTCCATATCTTTTAAGCCAAGCTCCAAGGCTCCATGCACTTTCCAAGTTCAAGCCCCAACGCTCCACATTTTCCAAGTTCAAGCCATATGGCTCCATACACCTTCCAAGTTCAAGCCCAATGCTCCATTCATATTCAGAAGTAACAAGATATTGTTAAAGTCAATCCCCAAGGCTCCACAACACAACGAAGCTCTATAGGGTCAAAGCCTTAAGGCCCCAAAGAACTTCAATTATCAAGCACCTAAATCATTAAGAACACGAAGAACGAAAAACTCCAAACAAGCATGAAGCCTAGAGATTCCTTTGTTTGTACTCATTTGAGATCAAGTCACCAAGGTCTTTGAATCGATTCCTTTATCAAACCTACTTCTTGTTCATTAGCGATCAAGTCACTAAGACCCTCATGAATCGATTATTCCATCAAACTAATTTGTACATGATCAAGCTTTTGTCTAGAAAAATTTGTCAACACCGAGATCAAGCTGCTAAAGCCCTCAAGATGAATTAATCAAGAAAAAGTTAAACATTAAGCTGTTAAAGCCCTTGAACCAATACGTTAAGAAGAAAATAATTAGAGGATCATCCTTGTATTGATAAGATACTAATAGAGATTGTAACTCACAAATTTTCAAATTAATAATATTAATATTTGGTAAAAAAAACAAAAATAAACAAGATAATGAATTTATAATTAATTAATTAGAACATATAAACATATGTAATCAAAATGATTACAAACATATCTCCAACATATTGTATGTGTCATGCAAACAAACAAATTAGATGTAACCAAAAGGAATAAAACTTGAATTGTTCTTCAAAACTTTGTGGTTGTTTTAGATCACTTTATTTGATTAGTTTGTAGACATGTTTATTGGGGTTTTGAGACTAATTTTAACTGCTTTATAAATGCACTTGAGAAGACCCACTAAAAATTATAAGTAAACTACACTTGATAATATACAACAATGCTTAGTTTTCATTTGTTTCTAATTTTTTTAAACAAAAAATTAAGTAAAAACCTCTGAGAAGCACGAGATGCCCACTAGTTCTAATTATGACAACTTCCATATTCCGCTAGATTTTTAGGTTTTCCTACTCCATTTTTCTCGTTTTCCTTTTGAAAAATGAAAACATCAGTAGCCCAACTTTATTTGGGTTGGCAGGTAGAGTTGGACAAAAATAATCGATAACTACTACCGAACCAAAATCATCCTATAACCGAACCAAAAACATCATTATTAAAAGAAATGGTTTGTTATTAACAATATGTAGATATATGGCAATAATTTTTTGGAGGCTACAAATAAATACAATGCATCCTCAACCACATAATCATTACACTCTTACACCTATTTTGGGAAGTAGAAGAGAAAAGAAAGGGGAGAAAATTGAGATGTACATGTACCTTTTATTTGAATGTTTAAAAATAAAGAAAAAAATTGATTTAACGCACTTTACTATTTTGTCCTCATTAATATAAGAAATATCATTATAAAGTTAGTGGGTACAATGGTAAGTATATTAAAAAATTATAAAGGAGCTATACTCTCCTTCTAAATCCTCTTAATTTGGGGGAATTAAAAAAAAAATGAAGGTTTGAAGAGAAATGAAGAAGTACATGTAGCCACTCATTTTCCTTCTCTCTCATTAAAAGAACTTCCCAAACAAGTGGTATATGTATCCCTTCTTTTCTTTTCCCTCCATTCCCCTAAATAAAAACACATAGTAAATACTAAAAATTTAATTGCCTAACCTAATCCCATTCCCATTACCGCCCACTCCTTCAATCCTCACTCTCAATGCAAATAACCCTAGTCGCTACGACCAAGCCCTTCACTTACTTTCAGACTCTCAATTGATTATCTGACATGTCGCCGATGCTCATCTTCTATTTGATGTCGTTGCACGACACCGTTGAAGTATTTAAATGTGAATCAAATGGTGTTAAGAACCTTAATATGGATTGACTACTGTGGATTGAATGAGATTATAGTAAATACTAAAAATTTAATCGTTGAACCTAATCGCAATCCCACTACCTTTCACTCCCTCAATCCCCACTCTCAATGCAAACAACCTTAGCCGTTACTATCAATATCTTCACACACTCTCAGACTCTCAATAGATTCTTTGAAGTGTCACCAACGCTCCTCTCCTCTTCGATGTCACGCGACGTCGTTGAAGTATTTGAATATGAATCGAATGGTGTTAAAAACCTTAATATAGATTGACTAGTGTGGATTGAATGAGATTATAGCGTGTTAATTTTTAAATTATATTATACTATGATTAGTACAACTTTCTTGATTTGGTAAAATTTTAATTATTTTCCTAGTTAACCGTTGGTTAATTTCATAATTTCGATAACCAAACCGAAATAAAAATTTGGTTACTAAAAAAAAATGGTTTGATTTATGGTTATAGTTTTGGATAGACCAAATTTTTTGTTATGGTTTTGGTTTCATCAAATTTTATGGTTAATGAATCATGCCCTTCTATTGACCAGGGTGCAAAATGTAAATCGCTTCTGTAAATAGAATTTTAATTATTTCAAAATAAATGCCTCATGATTCTATAATTAATTAATAATTACCCAAAAAAATTCACTAACTAATGGGTCTTAGATAATTTGGTTTGTTTGGGAGAGATTAAAACCAGTGCTTATTTTTTAAAATTTGTAAAAAAACTTAGGTGGTGTTTATTTGCACTTAATGGCACCACATCTGAATCGATCAGATGATGTGCTATTAAGTTCGTTTGTTTTTTATCTCTTAATGACACTTAATAAGTCTAACAGAATCAGACATAAAATTGAATCTTAATGGCATCTGAATGGTATTTTAAACAAAAATACTCTCACTATATTATCATAATATCACTAAATACCATTTACCCTAATTTTATGTCTCTTCTCATCATCAAATTCCATTTCTTAAAACTTAAAAATGAGATATATATCATTTTTTAAATGGAAAAATCCCAACCTTTGCATCTCTGTCTCATCACGAAAAACCCTTTTTTCCATAAATTCTTAAGGTATTTTTATTTCTTTTTCTTCTCTTCTATTATTTCTTCTATCCATCTTTCCTTCTTTTTTTTTTATTCTTCTTCTTCTTCCTTCCCTTCCCTTTTTTCTTTCTTTTTCTTCTTTTCCTATAATTCTCTCTTCTCGCATCACTCCCTCATCTTACAATCTCTTACACTAGAAACCAACTGGAACAGTCCCTCATTGTGGCGAGGCCTCAAGCCTTGTGGCTGGCCACTGGGATGTTCCTTTTTTCTTCCTTTGGTTTAGTTGGTCTAGACATTTCAAATGTTTTATTTAATTTCAATTTACTTTTATCTTGATTTAAATTTAATCATAATTTACCAAAATAAAAAAAATGATTTAAATTTAATCAGTATGTTAACAACGGAACTAATGATATTGCGTTTTTTTTAATATAAAGGAGAAAGAGAAGAAAGAAAAAAAAAAGGAACTTGTAATTGAATGAGCTTTACGAAGAAGAAGAAGGTCAAGGCTATGGTGCTGTTGCCGTTGGCTTATAGCCCGCCAGCTCCCCCTACTAAGGCTCACAAGCCCAGCCTCCTGTTGATCACCCTTAGTCCGTTAAGCCAGACTGATCAGGTTTGTAAATCTTTTTCTTTCAATTCATTGAATCCTTTGCATTTGTATCCACAAATGTGCTTACGTTTAGTAATTTCAAATTAACATTTTATTTAATTTGTTTTTAAATAAACATGTTAATTTGAAATTATTTAATTTTATTGACTATTTAAGTATTAAATTAGTAATACATATTCATTGTTAACCCAATCTATTTTTATGTTTAAATTGGTTATTTAAAGAAATTGAGATTATGGCTTAATCCATTAAAAAAATAATTGGAAATGTTTTTGTGATGAAACATGTAAATTTTGTTCAGATCAACAAATTATTCTTTTTTTATTGGTAAAAAACACACCCACACATCACTTGAACCTGAGACCCTTAGGACTCAAGGCCTCAGCCTTAACCATTGAGCAACGGCCTTATTTGTGATCAACAAATTATTCTTATTTTTGCAACAAACAGTCATATTCTTAACAGTTAAGAGGGTTAAAAAATAAAAATAAACTTATTCAAATGTTTCAATCAGTTCAGTTATCAAACAGTCTAAGCACTTAACAATTCAGTATTCAGGCATCGTCTCTTAATGGTTCAGCATTATTTATATACTCATTTAGGATTAACAGTTGTCACTTAAAAAAATGCCACCTTAGTCAAATTAAATCGAGCCACCTATTAATTAATGCATTAATTTTTATTTAATAAAGTTTAATGGTATTTGATTTAATTTTTATAATTTTTTTTAAAAAAAATTGACTTAAAATTAGCTTTAAACCCACACAAATAAACCAAATGTCTAATGAAAGGGATTATCTTATGCGGTTGGACTATCTCGCCATCCTAGGTGAGGTCTACATAAGACGACACTGTCACTTTTTAGATCCAAACACGACATATATGCAACAAGTATTGCATTAAAAACTGGAAATAATTACAAACATCTTTTTCCTAAACTCTTTTACAGAGGAGATACAACTTTCTTTACAATACAAATTTCACAAAGTATACAAATACTTACAAAAATGCATGTTCATGTACAACTCTTTACAACTATACAACTGTCTTTCTCAATTTTTCTTTTACTTCTTTCTTTTCTTTCCTTCATTCTTTCTTTCTTTTACTACCTAAGGATGCCAACCACGAGGATTTACCTTGATTCTTACTCTGATCTCAAGATAAGGATCTATTGGTCTTGTTCGCAGCCTGAAAGTATTTAACATTGAGGAATGAGCTTTACAAGCTAAGTGAATTACAATTTACTGGAAGTACTCGATTTATATACTTCTAGTCATAATTATATCATAATTCATATTCATAATTTAAATCATTTATTCATCTATCAATTCTCATATCATATTATCTCAATCATCATATTGATATCAATTTTGATTTCATCTTACATATTTCAATCAACTTATAATTATCATCTTTGATACTATTATCATCATCTTTTAGCATAATCCTCATCATGAGGTTCACATTCATTCCATTCATTGTATGAATATCATAATATAAATCATGTTCGTCATTTATCATCTCAATTGTCTCATCATGAGACTCATATTCACATCATCAATACTCTCATAGTCAATATGATACCTTAGCATCTCAATAATTATAAAGATAAACATGAATTCATCAATATCCTCATTTCATTATTTCATCATTTCATTTCTTTGACATCTCATCACTTCTCTTCACATCTCATCCATACTGTCAATGTATGTATAATTCATCTGTTTTCGGGTATTCATACCGGTCTATAGTACAACTTTTGGGAATGTCTCCCCACATGTCGACATGTTTCATCCAGACCAGCCATGGTTGGGAGTAGTTAGTTTATTTTATTAGTAATCCAAATCTTACTATTAATTGTATTTTGAGAAGTTTATATAAAGCCTGGCACATTAGATGAGTAATCAATCAAGAAAAAAAAATCAAAAGAGTATTTCTTTTTATTGGAATTTTTCTATGTGAGCTACCACTAATTATAGTGGTTTTGGTTTTATAAAACTGGGTCAGCAAATTTGGTCCAATAAGAAAAGTATGATAGCCCATCTGTTGTTAATTGGTGATCATGTTGTTTGGGCTTGTATAAATCTTAACATTATTAATGTGGGTCAGTAGCTAGTGTAGGCCTTAGTCCAATATGGCTCATAGATGGAAGGGTCCATTTGGACTCTCAGTAACTAGGTTACTGATGTGTATATAAACATGATACGTTCCCTCTTTAGCTCCCAGCACGTCTGACTATTCAGTTTTCTATGCTGTTGTGGGAGTACAAAGAGAAAGACCTAACCCTAATCAAGCTTCCGATGTGAGGTAATTCAAATTTTCACTGCGATGATGACCCAGTCAGGTATGTGATTTACTTATGAAATTATTTGTATTCTAAGTTTCAAATATAATATTATTGTTTATGTTAATTTACCCCTACGTGTGGTATCAGAGCTTGCATACATGAATTTAGAATCTAATCAAGAATAATAGGTGAGATTTAATGAGAACTTAAATTAGAGGCGTGAGGAGAATAAAAAGGCTGATGTGTCATTATAATTGCACAAGATCCATGAGATTGTAGAAAAATCAAGAAAATAAACAATAATAAAAAAAGGTATGATCATATTCCCATTCACATTTATAGGGAGGGTAGATCACTACAAGGTGTGAATATAATTTAAAAACCACCGTATTATCAAAAGCAACCTCCAAAATAGAACAAATGAGCTTCTTACTTCAAGGATCTACATATTTTAATCAACAAGTTATAAATCTTCTTCTTGTTTGTCTATGGTTACTAATTTTACAATTTGTTTTCTTTTTGTAAAAGTGGCCCCACAAATAGGCCTGAACACGCATTACATAGGATTTAGTAATAAGACAAAAGAATGTTTAATCATATTAAAACAATGTTTTATTAGTGACAGGTAAGTTTATTGAGTTTAAAACTATGGTATTGGACTTGATAACAGAAACTTTGATAATAAAAATAAATGATATTTAATACATGTTATTTGATAAGTTGGAACTAGATGAGTTCTAAATAGAACACTGTAGGCATTTCTTAGATGATATTTAATACATGTTATTTGATAAGTTGGAACTAGATGAGTTCTGAATAGAAAACAGTAGACAATTCTTAGATGACATTTAATACATGTTATTTGATAAGTTGGAACTAGATGAGTTCTTAATAGAACACTGTAGACAATTCTTAGATGATATTTAATACATGTTATTTGATAAGTTAAAACTAGATGAGTTCTTAATAGAACATTGTAGACAATTCCTTTTCACTATTTAATTCTAGTTATTGTGTTTTAATAAGAAGTTGTTTGTTTCGTGTTTGTGAAGAAAAAGCAGAGGAGAGAAATTGAAATTTTGAATTGCTGTTTCTGTTACTATGTTGAACTAAGAGTTAGAGAAGTAATAGAGTTCTATAAATTAATGTTACTCTGATTTATACACACAAAAAAAAAAAAAAAAAAATCCAAAAAGCACACAGTTGCTTCAATTTGTTTGGAATTGTTTAAAAAAAAAAATCCTATACGTTGTAATTCTAAGCACTTTTCTTGTAAGGAAGAAGACAGATTTTTCAACATATTTCATATAAGAGGACTGTTATCCGCAAGTCCACGTGTGAAAAATGGGTTAGATCTTACTATCTCATATTGAGATGATCAAATGATACTTTATCAGTCTCGATTTCAAATAGTTTCATCAGTTGATGTTGATAGCTACCGCCAAAGTGATTTATTCACTGATATTTATGGGGTTATTTCTTGTTGTTATAGGACATTTATTTGGGTTATTGCATTCAATTACTTACCTTAAATGGATAATTATATGTTTTAATTCAAAGGTTGACATGAAATATTTGATGGAATTTATTTCAGTATAGAATGTCTTTCTGCCCAAAAGTGTTAGGCATTTTTAAAATTGAGGTACGTTAATCAACAGGTTTCATGTAAGATATTCTACTTGCATGTTGCATATTCTGCCCAAAGTGGAGTACGTAATGATACGCTGAGAATCTTGTTGTTGTAATTACCCATCTTATTGATATGTTGCCTTTTGGTTATCCTAAATCCATTGTTGTTGATAACAATAGTGCTACTATAGAAATTTTGGCTAACTCGAATAATAAAATCAAGTCTACTTTCATGGGACTGTATAGAAAATATAAAAATTAAAAATTATAGAAAATATGTAGTTTTCTTAAATTTTCTAATTCATACTTGCTCAATTGGTGTACTTATCGGTAATAATTATATTTTAAGCATGTGAAATATATTTTAATGTTGTGATATGAAAATATATGGAGTAAAAGATGAGTGAAATCTTAATAGTTTATTTTTCATAAAATTTGAGTTTTGTGTACTCATTGGGATTAATACTAAAATTTAATTGGGTATGTATATGGACCTTGAGAATTGTTTATCTTCACTTGAGATGTGTAAATTATCTTATACCCACTTGAGAAAAATTTATAAAAGGCTATGAATGGGAAATGAAGTGTATAATAGATTAATTTCATGAAAGATGTGAAAAAATTTACAATGTTTTGTCTCATGAAATTTCTTGTTAAACATAATGATCCCATTATGAAAATAATAATTACCTAATTGGCTACTTGCTTGGTTTTAGATACCAAGAACTTGGATGTTTGACACATTGTGTAAATTATATTGGGTAACATACTTTATTTATTTGTCTATTGTGATTGTCATTGGGTAAACAAGAAATAAAAGATTTATTGTGGCAATCAAATACTGTGGGTGTAAAAATTAACATTATTTTCTTAAATTCTTTTTTTTCTCCCGTTATCGTATTACGAATTATGAGCCAATCATAAGTATGCTCATTTGTTACTAAAATTCTCTGAAATTTCAAAATAAAAATGATGAGCACTAATTGTGATATATAACATGGAATTATCTATGTGATTACTTTTAGCTAGGTTCAATAAATATTTATTTTTAATAATATGTGATTAATTGTTTATTTCTTGAAGTATATTTTGAAATTTTATTTCACAATAAATTATTTTGATGTGTTGAATTGTTATTGATATGCATGTTATGAAAAATAATAAGATTATTTTGTTATGTTCAAGACATGTAATAAATATGCAACGGTTGATTGTATGGTGACTTATAGAAGAACATGTTGTTTAGAATACCTTATGTTGTATGGTCACATGCATGCATGTTGTTTGCATGCGTTTGTGGTTATAAAGGGCATTACTATTTATATTGGTTTTGGAAAATTTCATGGGTTAATGTGGGTGTTTGTTGCCAAAGTGGCACACTCATTGATACTTATGGGATTTCACTAAAACATGTTGCGGGATGATTTCAATTGTATCATGTAGTTACTTACCCAAATGAAGTAGTTGTGTGCTGCAATTTGTAGAAATAAATGGAACACTGTGGGAAGGTGATGGGTCAGTTTAGAAGGTTTGTCTACCCAAAGAGGACAATTCCTTCGAAAACTAAAACATTATCTTCATATGCATCGTGTGTAGAGTTTCTAAGTGTTTGTTGTATTCTCTGCCCAAATAGGAGCTTATAACTTTAGATTCTATATTTTGAAATATGTTGGTTATTACCCTTATACCAATGTGTGGCATTCTTGTTTTGAATCAGTATTTTTTTCTGTTAACAATAACCAAGCAACTATTTTGAATGATATTTTTCCCATTCTTGATTTTGAGGATATGGAGACTTGTGTTGATTGTATTAAGGGAAAGTTAACCAAAACCAAGAAGAATGACTCAACTCATAGTTTTGATCTTCTAGAAATAGTGCACGTTGATATTAGTGGACCTATTCACCTACTCTATGTGGAAAGAGTTATTTCATTACCTTCATTGACGATTTTTCCCAGTATGAATATCTTTACTTGATAAAAGAGAAATCTGAGACTTTGGAAAAATTTAAAGTTTTCAAAGTTGAAGTTGAGAAACAATTGGGAAAACCCATTAAGGTTGTGAGATCAGATCAAGGTGGTGACTTCCATTAGTTTTGGGGAGAATAAGGTAGATCAGTGCATATACCTAAATGTTAGTGAAAATAAATTTAATTACCCAGTTCTTTATGTGGATAATGTTTTGCTTATTAGTAATGATCTCGAGTTATTGCATGAGACAAAACAGTTGTTGTCCAAGACTTTGATATGAAAGATCTTGGTGAGGTGTCCTTCAGGGCTTATTGTGGTTCCATATCTAGACCACTGGTGATTTACTGTGACAATAGCTCTGTTGTGTTGTTTTCGAAGAGACATCATTTTTTAGTAAATTCAAATGGAGAACATGGTTGTTGATCCCTTAACCAAAATTCTGAGACCCATTGTTTTTAAGAAATATGTTGATAGTATGAGTGTTTTAAAGTTCTTTGATGTACTGAGTAAGTGAGCGTTATTTATGTTTTAACATTTTTTTATTATTGGATTTATATAATTTTGGAACTCATTATGTTTTGGAAACAATAGTTGGATATTATTATATTAATTGATGATCATCATACATATTCCCATTCATATTATGTTATTTTATCTATGTATATTTATGAATGCATTTGAATATATGATATGTCATGTTTGGGAAACTTAAAACTTTATGTCAGATTTGAGATGTCATGTTGTGGAAACTTAAAACTTGGTGTCAGTTTTGAGTTTGGTTGGGTATGTCTCGTGGTTGACAACCTGTTGAAACTTCGAAGTATTTTGATTGGAGACATATCATGTTGTTGATGACTTCTTTGGCTTATTAATAGGCATGTTATACTGAGAGTCATATTGAGGACTGACAATAAAAATAACACATTATTTGCTCACTATTTGGGATGCTATTTTCTTACTACACTACCGCATTGGATCCATGTCAATGGAACCATCTGCATGCGAAACCATAGATTGGTTTTGTGTGAATAATAAAACACAATGGCTATCATGATTGCATGTATGGTGTTTTTCATGGGACTAAACCGTTTAAGATGTCTCAGATGACCAAATTGTTTTTCAAATGTGACCATAATAAAATCGAGTTGTTTGACCTGAAAGTCGTTTTAAATTGAGTACAATATTTTAAAAATTTGAGAGCTATAATTATTGTTGCCCAAATAAGAGAATGTCAGAATTTTTCTGTGTGGTCTACCACTAATTATAGTGGTTTTTATTTTATAAAACCAGGTCAGCAAATTTGGTCCAATGAAAAAATTACGAGAGTCCATCTGTTGTTAATTGGTGATCATGTTGCTTGGATTTGTACATATCTTAAAATTATTAATTTGGATCAGCAGTTAGTGTAGGCCTTAATCCAATATGTCTCGTAGATGGAAAAACTCATTTGGACTCTCTTAGTTACTGATGTGCATATAAACAGACCATGTCATCTCTTTGGCTTCCAATACGTCTGAATATTTAATTTTCTATTCATCTGAGAAAGTTGTTATTGTGGGAGTACAAAGAGGAAGCCCTAACCCTAATCAAGCTTCCGTTGTGAAGTAATTCAAATTTCCACCTTTACAATGACTCAATCAAATATGTAATTTACTTATGAAATTATATGTATTCTAAATTTCGTGTATAATATTATTATTTATATTAATTTAAGCTTATTTTTTCCCCATAATTTCTCAAGGAGAATGCTTTAGATCCTAACCTCCATAATTTCTCAATATTTCATACCCAAAACAATAACACTTTTTAGATCCTAACCTCTATAATTTCTCATTTCTGAACAGGCAACTACTCCAATGTGTATATTTTGGCAAAAATTTTGAATAATATCAAGCCATTAACCGCTGACTTTTATCCAAACATCAACCTATTAGAAAATTAAAGATAAAAAAAGGGTAAGGAATAGCGATTAACATTAGAATACTCAAAACACCAAACTGAAACCCTAGAAAATTTTTACAACATTCTTTTGAGACATTTGATGACTCAAAACCCTGATCAGAACTTAGCCTCAAAAGCTCTTTATAGTTTTACCTAAAAAAAAACATCAAGATGCAGAAATGGTTAAAATTTTATTCCATTGTACTTTAAATTGTCTTTCATATTCATTCCTTGCATACCTTTAATGATGCAACCATGAATTGGCTAATTCCTGCAGCTGACACAAAAAGCCTACATGAATCAGATGATAAGAAAAGTTAGTTAAATAAACTCAAGCTTCAAAGTTTTACTCCCCACAGATATCCATCCCTAACAACTTGTAAATATAGTATGGAGAAAGGGCCTGGCATACTCTTGGATTCCACTTGAAAATATTGGATACCAACAACAGTCGCAATGGACAGTAACCTCATAGTGTCCCACAAAGCATACTAATGTAGGATAGATAAGTGAAAAGAGAAATAGATTGAGAAATGGGAGAAATAACAGAGAATCAAGGATATTAGACCGAGAGCAAATAAATCTGACATAGACAGGAAAAAGGGAGAACAAACCAATAAGAACAAAGAATCGAGAAACAAGAGATAACAAAACCAGTAGTTTATTCCAAAATCTAGTTTGAATCTAAAACCCTAGTAGAATGCTCTTATATAGGCACCACACATAATTTAAATAAGAAAGTAAATCAATTCCATAAATTTCTATTTGCCTAAATCTAAGTTTCCTAAAATACTATCTCCAAGAATCGTGTCATTACAACATAATCCCAAAATAATAGATATTATGTTTCCTATTCTGCATCATTCACTTTGATATAGGACATATATGTAGAAAGAGAAGCAAATTAAGAAAGGGGAGAAACAACTGACTCAGGGATATTAGACCGAGAGAAAATAGATCAGACTGAAGATAGACTGACAAAAGGAGAACAGACCAATAAAAATAAAGAACAGAGAAACAAGAGATAACAAAACTAGTAGTTTATTCTATAATCCAGTCTGAATCTAAAACCCTAGTAAAATGCTCTTATATAGGCACCAAACATATTCTATAAATATCTAATTACCTAAATCTAAGTTTTTTAAAATACTATCTCCAGGAATCTTGTCATTACAACATAATCCCAAAATTCCAAAAAAATAAATATTGTGTTTCCTCTTATGCATCACATACCATCTTTAAAATTGAAAGAAAAAACAGTGAAACTCAAAATGAACCGTAAAACACATTGATAATAGAAATCAAATGTCCCAGCAAATCACATTCACAAAAAGGAACCGTAGAACTTTAAATCTCATAACTGAGCACACAAAATAGGCCTAACATAACAGAATCCATGAAGAAGAATAAAACTCCAAAAAGAACATATTTAATCTCTGAACTTCAACTTGAGGAAAAACGATAAGTAACAAAAATTTCTACAGGAAGAAATCCCACTGACCATTAAAGAATAAAAGACATTAAACAAGCTATATAAGAGAAACACCAGGAGCAAAAAAAAAAAGAAAAAAAAACAAAACAAAACAGATTGAAGAAACAGAAAGAAACAAAAACATGATTTGGTGATCGAACATAATAAGATAGAAAATTCACCTTTAAACCGACAAAACAAATTGAAACAATGCCACCACAGCCGACCCCTAATAGTTAAGCAATGCTACTCAAATGAATAACTTGCACAAAATTGCTAGCTTTTATCACAGTTTGAGTTCTAATGCTGAAAAGAGGGAGCTAGTGTTTAAGTGTGTGGGTATGAGAGAGAGGAATAATATCAACAATTTGTATTGAATTTGTAAAATGTCCAAAGGGGTGGCATCCATTTAATAAGAAGTTGGTATTTGAGCATGAAATAGTTCAACTGAATGGAAAAAAATAAGTTATTATCATTGTGAATTTGAATCAGTTTTGATATGAGGGTGTTAAAGGTTATGTTTATTAATTTGGTTATATTAGTCATTTTTTATTATCAATAAGGGTAGAATAGTCTTTGTTGTTTCTTATATAAACCCACATTTCTCTATTGTAAATATTCACTATTGCAATCAAACCCTAGCTTCCATTTTCTTCTCATCTCTTTACTCTCTTCAATTCTCACATGGTATCAGAGCAAGATCATGGGATATTTGATTGAAGATTCCATGGAAGAACTTTGCATCCCACCCATGCTCTTCGCAGATCCAACCCTGAATTTTTTTTTTGTATTGTTCACGATGAGCATGATCTGCTTGCAATCAGGAGTTTGAAGTCTGTGAATCTGTCGATCTGGAGGTATTTTGCACGTAGATTTGGGGGAATTTAGATATTTGGGAGTTTCTTGCACAGCCTTTTCGTAAGCAGATCTGGAGCAATTTAAGGGATTTCATCAATAGACTCGAAGATTTGCACTCATTTTGGAGGTTTGCTCAATTAGTATCTTTGTTTGCTTTGTTTTATTTGCACTATATTCTAATATTTTGTGGTTCATCTGTTAGTTGATAATGGCTATTGAAATTGATGACTCTCTTCAATCTATTAGTGTTAGATTAAATGGAAATAATTATTCATATTGGAGTTATGTTATGAGAAATTTCTTAAAAGGAAAACGTACGTGGAGTTATGTCAGTGGTATTTCGACTAAACCTACAAACGATAAGGAAGAAGAGTATGTTGAACTTTTAGATGCTTGGGAAGCAAACAATTCAAAAATTTTGACTTGAATTAATAATTTTGTTGAGCATTCTATTGGAATACAACTGGCCAAGTATGGATTGCAAAACAGGTTTGGGATCATTTAGCACGATTATACACACAATCAAACTTTGCAAAATAGTATCAATTGGAATCTGATATACGGTCAGTTCAACAAAAGGATATGAGCATTCAAGAATTTTATTCCATAATATCTGATCTTTGGGATCAGTTGGCACTCACAGAACCTGAGTCTCTTCAGAATAATACTGATTATATAGCTCGTCGAGAGGGGCAACGTCTTGTTCAATTCTTAATGGCTCTTCGTGATGATTTTAAGGGACTTCAGGGAAATATTTTGCATCATCAGCCCCATCCTTTTGTTGATACAGTGGTAAATGAACTCCTGGCTGAAGAGACTCGCCTCATGACACAAGCAAGAAAAGACTCTTCCCCAACATCTATCCCATCTGTTCTAGTCATTCCTAATAAACCTATCTTGAAGTATCAACCTAAACCATCTGCACAAGTTGGTCTTGGTGAGTGCAATTTTTGTAAGCAGAGAGGACATTGGAAGGCTCAGTGTCCTAAACTTTTGTCCAGAGCTCCAGTATATCAGCAGTCTTCGCCAACACAACCACAATGGCATCCCTCCACCGCATTGGTGTCCTGGTGGTCAATCTCAGCAGTGACCTTATAGGCCACCACAGTCTAATACTACAACTTTTGTGCCTGAAGTGGCACCATCTTCAGATCCCAATGCAACGTCTCTTGTAGAGCAGTTTCAGAAGTTCCTTACTACACAATCATCGCCGTAGCCATGCGCCATGTATACACCATCTTTATCAGGTCTGACTTCTCCTTACACTGCAGGTAAACTTTCTTCCTTGTGGGTCTTAGATTCCAGTGCGTCTCATCATATGTCACCTTCTTCATCATCCTTCGTATCTATATCCTACTCTCCTTCCTTTACATCTGTTATGACTACTGATGAAACTCACATGCCTTTAGTGGGTGTTGGTTTTGTATGCACACCTTATCTGTCTCTCTCTGATGTTTATTACATTCTTAAACTTACTATGAATCTTGTATCTGTGAGTCAGCTTTGTGATTCTGGTTATTCTATTCATTTTTCTTCTACTTTTTGTTATGTGCAGGATCCTCAATCCTAGAGGCTGATTGGGACAGACCGTAGGTAGGGGGGATTGTATGTCTCATACGAGCTATAAGTTCTAGATGTAACTGCTTCTGGTGTTGATTTGTCTTCTTTCCATTTAACTTCTTCTTCCTCTAGCTTTTACTTGTGGCACTCTAGACTTGGTCATGTTTCAGCCTCTTGTTTAAAATATTTAATCTCTAGAGGATCCTTGGGGGATTTAGAAACTCATTATATTTCTGATTGTAGTGGTTGTAAATTGGCAAAGTTTTCTGCTTTACCCTTTAATCGAAGTGTTTCTTCTTCTGCTGCACCATTTGATTTGATTCATTCTGATGTGTGGGGACACTCTCCTTTTGCTACAAAAGGAGGGTCTAGATATTACATCTCTTTTATTGATGATCATACTAGATATTGTTGGGTTTATCTAATGAAGTGTAAATTTGACTTTTTACACATTTACACTTCTTTTCACTCATTGGTTAAAACTCAGCACTCTACTATGATAAAGTGTTTTTGTTGTGATTTGGGTAGGGAATATACATCTACAGCATTTTCCCAACTACTCACTTCTGATGGTACTCTGCACCAATCCTCTTATACTGATACTCCACAACAGAATGGAGTTACTGAAATAAAACATAGGCATATTGTTGAGACCACTTGCTCCCTTCTCTTATCTGCTGGTGTCCCAAGTCCTTTTTGGGGTGAAGTTGTTCTCACCGCTGTGCACTTGATCAATAGAATACCTACAACTCATACTTCAGGTTTGTCTCCCTATGAAAAATTACATGGCCACTCTCCTTACCATTCTTCTTTACGAGTGTTTGGTTGCACTTGTTTTGTTCTTTGTCCCCGTGTCGAGTGCAACAAGTTGTTTTCTTGTTCCACCATTTGTGTTTTTCTTGGTTATGGTGCATGCCAAAAGGGTTATCATTGCTATGATCCTATGGCTCAAAAGTTATATGTCTATCGTCATGTCTTTTTCCTTGAACATATTCCCTTATTCTCTATTTCTACCATGCCTCATACCTTATCTAAGTTTGATCTTATAAGCATTGATCCATTCCTAGATGATCTTCCTCACCTTCCACCCTCTATTAGCCCCTTTTCCTCAGCTGATGTTTCCCCTCCTCCAATGCAGCCTTTTCCTTATCATTATTCTCGCAGGACTCAAGCAGCTACTGATAGTGCAACTTGTGATATTTCTGATGCTCCGTCTTCCACAGATGATGATCCTCCATCTCTTTTTACGGTCATCTCAGCACCTCCTGTGATTGCAGATCCTACATCATCACACTATCCAAAGAGCACTCGTAAGTCTACTCAGTTACCTGATTTTGCTTATTCTTGTTATTCATCTTCATTTGCTTCATTTTTAGTGTCTCTTCACAATTTTTGTGAGCCCACCTCCTATACAGAAGCTGTTATTGATCCCACTTGGCAACAGGCTATGGCTAAGGAACTTGTTGCTTTACATCGGACCGATACTTGGGATTTGATGTCTCTTCCACCTGGTAAGAGTGCTATTGGTTCTCGTTAGGTCTATAAGATCAAAACAAAGTCAGATGGTTCAGTTGAGCATTACAAAGCCAGGTCAGTTGCAAAGGGTTTTGCTCAGAAATATAGTATAGACTATGAGGAGACTTTTGCATCGGTTGTCAAGATGACCACTATACGTGCTCTCATTGCGATTGCTTCAGTCCGCAAATAGAATATCTCTTAGATAGATGTAAAAAAATGCCTTTTTAAATGGGATCTTAAAGAGAAAGTTTATATAGTACCTCCTCCTAGCGTGTCTTATAATCCAGGGGAAGTTTGCAGACTTAAAAAGGCGTTGTATAGTCTTAAACAAGCCCCTCGTGCTTGGTTTAAGAGGTTCTCTACCGTGGTTACTTCTCTTGGTTTTTCCTCTAGTGCTCATGATTCAGCTCTTTTTGTTAAGTCCACCTCTACTGGTCGTATTCTTCTTTCACTTTATGTTGATGACATGATTATTACTGGTGATGATGTTGTTGGTATTGCATTGCGGAAGGAAGAATTGACTTATCAGATTGACATTAAAGATTTAGGCCCTTTACATTACTTCTTGGGTATTGAGGTTTCCCTTTCTCCTAAGGGTTATCTTCTATCTCAGTCAAAATACATAGTAGATATCCTTCAGCGAGCTCGGCTTACCGATACTCGGATATGTGATACGCCTTTAGAACTTAATGCTCGATATGGCCCTACAGATGGTACTCCATTACCTGATCCCACTTTGTACTGGACCTTGGTTGGTAGCTTAATCTATCTCACTATCACCCGACCAGATATTGTTTATGCTATCCACATTGTCAGTCAGTTTATTGCATCTCCCACTACAGTTCATTGGGCTGTTGTTCTTCATATTTTGCGCTATCTACGAGGTATTCTTTGTCAGAGTCTTATTTTCCCCCCAATTCTTTTTTGGATCTTTGTGCATATTCTGATACTGATTGGGCTGGTGACCCCAATGATCGTAAGTCTACTACTGGCTTTTGCATCTTCTTAGGTGGCTCTCTTATTTCATAGAAGAGTAAGAAGCAACAAGTTGTTTCTCGCTCCTCCACAGAGGCCGAATACTGTGCAATGGCAACTACCACAAATGAGATTGTTTGGTTGCATTGGCTCTTGGCAGATATGGGGGTCTCAATTACTGATCCTACTCCACTTTATTGTGATAACAAGAGTGCAATTCAAATTGCCCGTAATTCAATTTTTCATGAGCGGACTAAACATATTTATATTGATTGTCATACTACTCGGCAGGAATTACAGCATGGGACGAATACATTGCCATTCATATCTTCGTCCATGCAAATAGCTGACTTCTTCACCAAGTCTCAAACTATTAAGCGGTTTCGTTTCTTTGTTGACAAACTCTCAATACTTCTTGCTGCCGCATCGTGAGTTTGAGGGGGGCTGTTAAATATTACATTTATTAGTTTGGTTATATTAGTCATTTGGTATTATCAATAAGGGTAGAATAGTCTTTGTTGTTTCCTATATAAACCCACATTTCTCTCTTGTAAATATTCACTATTGCAATCAAACTCTAGCTTCAATTTTTTTCTCATCTCTTTACTCTCTTCAATTCTCACAGAGGGAAAGAGATAGGAGCATTTTGGAATAAAAGTGGATTTCTGTTCTTCCAAAGTGCCCAAAAAGAGACAAATAAAGAGTTCAAAGAACACAAAGGGATATTAGAGTGAAAACAAACAATAAAATCCCAACATTTAAGAGAGAGAGAGATGAAAATAATCCAGTTGAGTAGAAGCCTGGGAAAATTGTAGAATTGCTGTAAAAGCATGACATTTATAAAATGTCATCAGTAGTTTTTTTATCAGAATCACACAACCAACAAATAGGAGAGTAACTGATAGATTTATTATTAAAAAAACAGAAGCTGTAGGAAGTTTATTGTGAGCTAAAACCCAACCAAAAAATTCTATTCTTGTAAGAAAAGGAAGTTTCCAAATATTTTCCAATGGAAGAGCTGGTAAAGTAGGAAGGAGCTGTTAGGAAAGCAAACAATCATATGCTGATTTAACAGTGAAAAGCCAGAAGATGTAAGAGACCATTTAACTGATGAACGTTTCGATTCATAAAAGAAAAAAAAACTAAAATTCATTTGAGGAAAAGATTTCTCATAGGAAATTCTTCAAACACCTTGTACTTATACCATTAACCCAAATTAAGGCCAAAACCTATCAAAGCACTAAACCGTAAAAGTATCCAGTTAACACCCACCATCCAAGCATCCTAAAAAGGGCAAAGAATCATTAAGGTCAGCCTTAATACCATCAATTTCATGAGACTTGAAATCAAGCATAAAATAAGAAACGGAAGGGAACAACATCATATTACCTGAAAAATCACCTCAATTGATCTGTAAAAGCTTCTTTTTTTTTTTTTTTCATTTGCTCCCTTACCAATTTTATTTTATGATCTCCCATCTTTCAAGAAAAATAAAATCCCAATTCTATTGGATTTCTATTAAAACTAATTAATATAAAAAACAGAGCAATAAGAAATTTAGAAGAGCATAGACATACCAAGTAAAACTATCACAAATTCATCATCTGTTTCTCTTAGGGAATTGAAATCTAATATCGTCTTCCATATCTCCGATATTCCAATCAAAACCAATCCAGTTACACTCAAATCTTGAATTCATTGTGATATGGCCCAAAATACCCTAGCCTGAACAAGCTCCAGGCCCAACAGAATACTCCAACTCCAGCCCAAACTAGGCTCGGACCCAACAGATAACTCCAACTCCAAGCCCGACAAAATGCTCCGACCTGATGGGCTTTCTGGCCCAAATATATTCTAGGACCAGTGAACTCCTCGGCCTAATGATCGGCCCAATAGGTGTCCCAGTCCAACATATTTCGGCCCAACCTTTTCCTGCCCAACGGAGGACAACCCAGCAAACCTGCACCTAGGCCACCCCGCAACTACGCTACGGCCACCCTACGGTCGCCGTTCCACGCCACCCTACGACTTGCAGTAGCCCTACAGTGCCCCCTACCTGGGCTTGTAATCATACTCTTCCCACCGGCGGACGACTATAAATGGGCCAAGGTATGAACTTCACTGAGACATTCACACATCTACACATACACTCTAATTACTTAAAGCCCTCGGTTTCTTTTGAGCCCTCGGCTTCTCCTTTAAACTCAAGCTAACTTAAGCTTCGGAGCGCCCTCGGAGATCTCCCCCTCCTCTTCTTCCGAGGGTCTTCAGTTCACCCTTGTTACCTGTGCAGGACCAGGCCAAGTCCTCACCAAAGCCACGCCAACCTCCAGGCCACGTCCTCACCCAGGCCACATCAGCACCAACAGATTGGCACTGTCATTGGGAAACCACAATCTCTCGCTATAGTGAGAGCGAAGAAGTAAAAAGAACTCATCTGTGACGATGCTGCCAAGAAAGAGTGTCAGAAGAACCGACAAGGAAGCTCCAGCAGCGTGCTCGGCTCCTACCCAAGGCGACGCTCGCAGTCACCAAGCCAGACCCAGGTTCCCAACAATCCCCGAGCACGCCACCCCTACCAGAGAACAGCGCCCTCACATTTCCGAAAATGACTCTCCTAATTACGAGGAAGAGGTTGCCCACCTCCAGGCTCTGATGACTCAAGCTCAGTTCCAAGAGCTCTCCAGGATGATAGCCAACTTAGCGACCCAAGTACGGGGAGGAGGTCAGCAACCTTTCTTCCCCCCTCACCAAGCTCCAAAGCAAACCGGGTCATCCGGCAGGGACGACCTAACCTATAACCAGCCCCACACCGAGCCCTCTCAGCGTAACAACCGATCCAATGAGAGCTCCTCCTCAAAAGGCAACCTCAGCCTAGACAGGTGGTTTGAGAAAATAGAAGAAAAAATAAACTCGGCTCTGAGATGCAAAAATCCCAGCCTCATGGATAAACTTTGCATTCAAGACCCTCCATTCACAAAGGACGTCCTCGAGACCCCGCTTCCGCCCAACTTCAGGATGCCTCAAGTCATGATGTATAATGGCTCCACGGATCCTATGGACCACCTACAGCACTACAAAACGACTATGATGCTGCAGCGGTACTCTGACCAAGTTATGTGCCGCGCCTTCCCTCTGACTCTCGAGAATGCAGCGGGTACCTGGTACTCAAGGCTGAAGCCTGGAAGCATCAGCAATTTCAAAGAACTCAGCTACGCCTTCGCCTCCCATTTCCTCAGTAGCAAGAGGCCTAAGAAGACTTCAAAGAGCCTCTTCAACATCATCCAACAGCGAGGGAAGAGGCTTCGAGCCTACATCTCATGGTTTAATACAGCAGCATGGGAGATTCTTGACCTCGACCCAAACATCCAGGTGATGGCATTCAAAAATGGATTGAGGTCGGGCATCTTCAGCTCTAAACTGGCTCGGCACCCGCCCAGAGATATGAACAAAATCTTGGCCTGAGCTGAGAAATATATGTTGGCAGAGGATGACCAAGCCTTCAGAAGGGAGATGAAAGGGGAAGTAGAGAAGAAGAGGAAAGATCCCGACCCCCAGAAGGGGACAGTTAAGAGGCCCCATTAGGAGAACAAGTACAGACCCCACCCTCGAGCTGACGGCTTCACTCCACTCAATGCCACCAGGACAAACGTCCTTATGCAGCTCCAAGATAAATCTTTCCTCCAGTGACCGTCCAGGAAGCCGCATCTCGGAGGTGACCAGAGGCGGTGGTGCCGCTTCCACCAGAACTATAGTCATGACACTGAGAAATGTCATGACTTGAATGAGTAGATTGAAGCTCTTATCAACCGGGGGTACTTAAACGAATTTACCGAGCCCTGAAGAAGGGACGAGCCCGCGTAACCGAGAAGAGATGTCGGACGTCCCTAGAGCCGAGCAAGAATGGCCCAGTTAGAAGAAGTAGGAGGTGGCCACGACCACCCGCATCATCAAGATAATTTGAGGGGGCCCGACCGCAGGAGACAGTTCGGGGCAGAGCAGTAGAGTGTACGCCAGGGCCGTAGCCTCCATCAGCGGCCCCCATAAGAAAAGAAGAACAGAACAAGTGATCTCTTTCACGAAGGATGATTTAAAGGATGCACAGACTCCTCACGACGATACAGTGGTAGTCTCTCTTTTGGTTGCCAACTGCGAAGTGCGACAGGTCTTGATTGATAATGGAAGCTCAGCGAATATATTGTTCCATGATGCTTACCAGTACATGGAGCTGAATGATAGACATCTGGTGTCGGCCCCGGCCCCCCTATATGGTTTCAGTGGTTCTCCAGTGTTCGTTAAAGGGAGTATAGTCCTCCCGGTGATCGCAGGAATAGTGCCAAAGACTCCACAGTGCAGAGCACCTTCATGGTAATCAAGCAACCCTCATCCTACAATATGATCATCGGTCAATCCACCCTCAACAAACTGAAGGCTGTTGTTTCCACCTATCATCTGTAGGTCAAATTTTCCACCAGTGAAGGTGTAAGAGTGATCAGAAGGGATAAAAAAATCTCTCAAGCCTGCTACCTGAACGTTGTTAGAGAAGGGAAGAAGACAAAGACCCTGCCCCTTGAGGTACAAGATCTTAGGGATGAGATAAGGACACCTAGTAGGCGACCCGTCGAGGAGTTCACCTCGGTACCACTCAGAGGATACCCTGCTTGAACCGTCCAAATAGGCACAAACCTCCCCGAAGAACACAGAAATGAGCTCATCTCTTTGCTTCGAAAGAACAAAGACTTATTCGCCTGATCGGCCTCGGGCATGCCGAGGATCAGCCTTGGGACTATCGAGCATCGCCTGAATATGGATCTCAGGTATAAGCCGGTCATTAAGAAGAAGAAGACCTTTACCCCCGAGCGCCAAGCGACTATCAACACCGTGGTGCATAAACTGCTAGAAGTCGATTTTATCAGAGAGGCCAGGTACCTGGAATGGGTATCCAATATGGTAATGGTCAAGAAAACTAGCGGTAAATGGCGTATTTGTATTGTCTTTACAAATTTAAACAAGGTTTGCCCAAATGACAGCTTCCCTCTCCCTTGGATTGATCAAATAGTAGATGCAACCTCAGGGCATGAACTCCTCTCTTTCATGGATGCATACTCTAGCTATAATCAGATCTTCATGCACAAGCCGAACCAAGACAAGACCGCCTTCGTTACTGATCGAGGGCTGTATTGTTACAAAGTCATGCCCTTCGAACTCAAGAATGCTGGGTCAACCTATCAGAGGCTGGTAAACAAGATCTTCAAAGGGTAGATTGGGCGGAACATGGAGGTTCACGTGGATGATATGCTGGTTAAGAGCGCAGAAGCACGAAACCATTGCTCCGACCTGAAAGAGGCATTCGGAGTACTACGCCAGCATAATATGAGGTTGAATCCATCCAAATGCGTATTCGGGATAACCAGAGGCAAGTTCCTAGGGTTCATGGTCACCCAGAGAGGAATAGAAGTCAATATGGAGAAGATAAAGGCCATCCTCGATATGACCCCTCCCAAGTCTGTGAAAGAAGTCCAGAGGCTCACCGGCAGAGTCGCGGCACTAAACCAGTTCATGTCCAAGTTTGCGGAAAGGTGCCTTCCTTTCTTTAAGGCCATCAAGAAGGCAAAAGATTTCTCTTGGTCCGAGAGTTGCCAGGAAGCTTTTGAAAAACTGAAAAAGTATCTAAGTTCACCACTGCTCCTAACTAAGCCGCTCTCGGGTGAGGAATTTTTCCTTTATTTATCAGCCGGAGAAAGTACCATAGTCTCTGTCCTAGTGCCGGAAGAAGTGGGCATCCAGAAGCCCATTTACAAGTTCGAAACAAGATACTCTCCTATCTAGAAGATGGCCTACTTCTTGGTGGTGGCAGCGTGGAAGCTCCGACCTTATTTTCAGGCGCACACCATCATCCTCTTAACAGATCAACCCTTAAGGCAAGTCTTGCATAATCCCAATTTTTCCGGGAGAATGGTAAAGTGGGCGGTGGAACAAGGAGAGTTTGACATCCGCTACCAGCCCCGACAAGTGATCAAGGGCCAGGCTCTGGCTGACTTCATTGTGGAGACAACTGTCTATGGACTCGAACGAATCCATAGTGTTTGTGCCCAATAAAGCCTCTCCAAGATGGACCCTCCATGTAGATGGATCCTCAAATTCACTGGGGAGTAGGGCAGGGCTCATCCTCTATAGTCTAGAAGGCTTCACGATCGAGTATGCCTTGAGGTTCGGATTTAAGACCTCCAGTAACGAAGCAGAGTGCGAAGCTCTCCTAGCCGGTCTGAGGTTGGCCAAAGCATTGGCTGTCGAGGTTCTAGATGCGTTCAGCGATTCTTAATTGGTGGTGAGTCAGGTAAAATGAGAGTTTGAGGTTGGGAAGGAGGGCTTGCCCAATATCTACAAAAGGTAAAGGAACTAACCGCCAAGTTCCAGATGTTTTGAATAACTCAGATCCCTTGAGCCGAAAACTCCAAAGCAGATGCCCTGGCCAACTTGGCCTCCTCCCAGCACCTGGTGACCAACCGAGCTATCTACCAGAAAACTCTCTCCGCACTAAGTATAGATGAAGCTCCAATCCTGCCAGTGGAAGAAGAACCCACATGGATGGATCTAATCCACCGGTATCTAAAAGACGGCACCGTACCTGAGCAGAAGGATCAAGCCAGGAAGCTAATCTCCCATGCCTCACGTTACACCCTCATAGAGAGGTAATTATATAAAAGGGCTCTGACCATGCCTTACCTACAATGCCTCTGGCCAAAGGAGGCCGATTATGCTCTACGAGAGGTCCACGAAGGGATATACGGGAATCACCTAGGAGCTTGGGCCTTAGCTTTCAAGGTTCTCCGCCAGGGGTACTACTAGCCCACAATGAAGGGCGATGCAGTAGACTTGGTCAAAAAATGTGAGAACTGCCAGCGGTGGTCTCCGATATCGCATCACTCTGCTAACCCTCTTATCTCCATCACCAGTCCCCTCCCCTTCGCCATGTGGGGGATGGACATCCTTGGCCCGTTCCCAATGGCCACAGGGTAGAAGAAGCACCTCATCGATTACTTTACCAAGTGGGTCGAGACCGAGCCATTGGCCAGCATCACGGATCACCAAACCCAAAATTTCGTTTGGAAATCAATAGTATGTCAGTTCGGAATCCCTCAGGTATTAATCACCGACAATGGAAAACAGTTTGATAGTTTTTGGTTCAAGACATTCTGTGATGACCTCCATATCGAGCACAGATTCTCGTCCATGAGGTATCCACAGGCCAACGGCCAGGCTGAAGTGACCAACAGGACGCTTCTCCAAGGAATCAGAAGAAAACTTGATGAGGCAGATAAACAGTGGGCTGACCAGCTCTCCAATATACTTTGGGCCTATCAGACCATAGTACGAACGCCAACAGGAGAAACTCTCTTCTTTATGGCATACGGATCAGAGGCCGTCATCCCTCTTGAAATCGGGGTCCCATCAATGCGAGTACAATGCTTCGAACCAAGCAACAACGATGAAGGGTTAAGGATGAATACGGATCTGGTTGAAGGAGCTCGGGATAAAGCCCAAATTCGTCTAGCTGCTTACCAGCAGAGGGCTGCTCGATACTATAACTCCCTGGTTCAGCCTAAAGACTTCAAGCTGCATGACCTCGTCCTCCAGAAGAGTGAAGTGTCCCGTCCCCGCCACACAAAGAAGCTCATCTCAAATTGGGAGGGCCCTTATCGGATCCAAAGGGTTTGTAGAGTTGGCACCTACGAGCTTGAAGATATGGATGGTAAACCCATCCCCCGTACCTGGAATGCGGAGAACCTCTGTAGGTTTTATCAATAAAAATGTAAAATGTAAAAGCGAAAATTCAATAAAGTTGAAAGTTTGAACTCCATAAATTTTCTTAAGTTAAAGAGGAAGTACAAAGGAAGGGCGCTATCGACCCCGGATACAAAAACAGACATACTCTAAGGAGCCTAATGGGCGTCACCATCACTCCCTGCTCCGTCCTCTCCATCAATTGTATCCCCGGCTTTGCCCTCTGGGCCTGACTAGATCTCATAACCTGGATCCTCTTGGGTGCAGGCACTAGCAGTCTCTTCTGCGTCCCCTCCTGAAGAAACGGCATCGGACCTCTCTGAATCGACCGCCAAGTTAAGACCTGAGAAATCCACCCCCAAGAAAAGAAGCACAACCCTTCTCTTGGCTTCAATGAAACCTTCGAAGTACTGGATTGCCCTTTCCTTTGTCAAGGATGCCTCCTTCTCCGCAGACCAGTGGCAGACTTCTTCCAGTTCCTCCCTCAGGACCTCCTCAGTTCGATGCTAGTGATCCCTCTCAAAGACTGCCTCTGCCCTGTCCCTCTCCGCCGTCTCGAGAGAAAGAGACAGGTCATGGGCTAAATTCTGGGATTCCTCCAATTTGAGCTGGATCTTGGCCAGACGATTCGCTATATCCAGGGTACACCGAGAAAGCACCCCAGCAAGAACCCCGGCCTAAAAAGAACGGCCTCGTTAGAAACAGTCGAAATATATAGGCCAACCAAAAGGCGAAACAAGCATTACTTGAGAAAAAACGACCTCTGCAGCCGAGCACAGCTACTCGATGGGCTTCGACAAAGCATCCACCATATCACGAGGAGGGATCCCCAACACCAAGTGCTCGCGAGCAACTCTTGGGTGGGTGAACACAGAATCGTCTGTCCTTAAAGTCCACCGTGGAGTAAAAAGGGGGGCCATCCCAGACCCTTCCTAGGGTAAAAACGCCCCCGTAGGAGGAGTGGGCGTGACTGGATCCAACTGTTCTTCAGGAACCGGAGGCCTCGGAGAACTGTCCGCTGGAATTAGAGCCACGGATGGGACTTTCACCCTTTTCTTCTGCCTGGAACTGCTGGCTTCCGCGACCCTCTTCTTTTCACAAGCCAGGCCCCTAGCCATCGCCGCCATCTCCATGTCTGTATGAATAGAGAAACATTAAAGGCTTGGAGAAAAAAGATAAAGTTTCTATGAACTGGAAAACCAATGGCTACCATGCTCAAGGCTCGGGGGAAGGCTGGGAGGACACAGGCCGCGCCTGTGAAGTTCTTCGTTATCTTCGAGCACCTCAATATCCAGGGGCGCGGCCAGCATCGTCCTCAATGTCTCCTACTCATGGGGCAAGAGGTGTGGCTTTTTTCATTTACTAACATGCTCCAAACTCCAATTGAGAAGGACATCGAAGATCCCAGCACTCCGAACAAAGAAAAAGCCTCTCTTCCACCTCTTTATGGAGGAAGGCTTCTCTTTCAGTACACTCTTCCCCTGCCTCTAGCTGACAATAACCCATCCCAAATGACCAAGCCGGGCTAGCTGAAAATGGGCCTTGAACACATTGATATTCATCACCCCTCCAACCTCTTGGCACACGGCGATGAATGCCAAGATCAGCCAGATAGAATTAGGTACCAGCTGGCTTAGTGCGATGCCAAAGTATCTAAGTATCAGATAAAAGAACAGGTGGAGAGGAAGCTTGAGCCCAGCCTTAAGCTGATGCTCATAAATACACAGCTTATAAGGCACCTGGCTCGACAGGGCATCGCAAGCCCTCTCCCCACCCTCGGGGGCCCTCATATGAAAATCTATGAGGATCCTATATTTAACCCTCGTCCTCACGAGGCTAGTCTCCTCCACTATGCTTGGAATGGAATTCGCTTCAAATGTCCATTCCTTCCTCTTAGTGTCCAGGGTGTCATCTCTAATAACAATTGATGCCCGGACTTCTCCCTCTCTTGATGTTTCTGCCTCTTCGCTCTCTCCTCCGTCCCCCTCATACCGCACGAGAGCTTAGCCTTTTCCCCTAATGACCACCTCCCAAGATGAGACTCCAGCACTAGAAGAAACACCCATCACTTCCTCTAACTCCCTAGACAGAGCTCCGCTAGTATCACTACCACCAGACATCTCACTCACCTAGGAAGAAAAATCTTTTGTGGAAGACTCCTAACAATGTTGAGCGCTCTCAGACTCTCTAGCTAAAACTGATACTCTTAAGATCTCTCAAAAATGCAAAGTGAAGAATGAAGAAAGGGGGAACTCGCTTATATAGAGGCTGTGGTAGTAGAAATGGGAAATGTCAATCCGCACATCAGATGAAAGGACGCGCCCCCTGCTGTTCCCCAGGCGCCGTTTCCACTCACCAAGGTGCCAGTTGTCACTAAAACATGCCTTCTGTTGTAACCTAACGTGCCACCATTTCTTGTCAGCCGCCATCGTTTGTCTCGCCTATAGTAGGGTAAACCTAGTAGGCCCAGAGTAAACAGAAAAGCCCACGTACGCAGGAAGGAGGAAGTTGCACAAACATAAATTCTCCAAGTCTTGATCACTCGGTCAAAGATTCTCCAAAGTCCGAGCCCTGCCAACGCTTGGCCGTATTCTCTAAAAAGTCTGAGCGTATGGGTTGTGTTGCATACGCTCGGCCATGTTTACTCCAAGGATTCTCCAAAAGTCTGAGCCCTGCCAACACTCAGCCGTATTCTCCAAAAATTCCGAGCGTACGGGCTGCGTTGCATACACCCGGCCATGTTTTCTCCAAAAGTCTGAGCCTTGCCAATGCTCGGCCATATTCTCCAAAAGGTCTGACTGTATGGGCTACGTTGCATACGCTCGGTCATGTTTTCTCCAAGGATTCTCTAAAGTCCGAGCCTTGCCCAACGCTTGGCTATATTCTCCAAAAAGTCCGAGTGTATGGGCTGCGTTGCATATGCTCGGCCATGTTTTCTCCAAGGATTCTCCAAAGTCCGAGCCTTGCCCAACACTCTGTCGTATTCTCTAAAAAGTCCAAGCGTATGGGCTACGGTGCATATGCTCGGCCATGTTTTCTCCAAAGATTCTCCAAATTCCGAGCCTTGCCCAACGCTCGGTCGTATTCTCCAAAAATTCTGAGCATATGAGCTGCGTTGCATACGCTCGGCCATAAATTCTCCAAGGATTCTCCAAAAGTCAGAGCCCTGCCAACGCTCAATTATATTCTCCAAAAAGTCCGAGCGTATAAGCTGCGTTGCATACACTCATCCATGTTTTCTCCAAAGATTCTCCAAAGTCCGAGCCTTGCCCAACACTCGGCCGTATTGTCCAAAAAGTCCGAGTGTATGAGCTGCGTTGCATACGCTCGGCCATGTTTTCTCCAAGGATTCTCCAAAAGTCTGAGTCTTGCCAACGCTCGGCTATATTCTCCAAAAAGTCTCAACGTATGAGCTGCGTTGCATACACTCGGCCATATTTTCTCCAAGGATTCTCCAAAGTCCGAGCCTTGCCCAACACTTGGCCGTATTCTCCAAAAAGTCTGAGCGTATGAGCTGCGTTGCATACGCTCGGCCATGTTTTCTCCAAAAGTCCGAGCCCTGCCAACGCTCGGCCGTATTCTCCAAAAAAGTTCGAGCGTATGAGCTGCGTTACATACACTTAGCCATGTTTTCTCTAAGGATTCTCCAAAAGTCTGAGCCCTGCCAACGCTGGGCCATATTCTCCAAAAATTCCGAGCGTATGGGTTGTGTTGCATATGCTCGGCCATGTTTTCTCCAAGGATTCTCCAAAAGTTCGAGCCCTGCCAATGCTCGGCTGTATTCTCCAAAAAGTCCAAGTGTATGGGCTGCGTTGCATATACTCGGCCATGTTTTCTCCAAGGATTCTCCAAAGTCCGAGCCTTGCCCAACGCTCGACCATATTCTCCAAAAAGTCCGAGCATATGGGCTGCGTTGCATACGCTCGGCCATATTTTCTCCAAGGATTCTCCAAAAGTCCAAGCCTTGCCAACACTCGACCGTATTCTTCAAAGTCCAAGCATATGAGCTGCGTTGCATACACTCGGCCACGTTTGCTCCAAGTTCTCCAAAAAGTCCGAGCCTTGTCTAACACTCGGCCAAGTTCTCTATAAGTCCGAGCCTTGTCTAACGCTCGGCCAAGTCTTCCAAAAGCCCGAGCACACGAGCTGTGCTGCAGACACTAGGACTTATTCTCCAAGGTTCAAACATTTCACAAACACTATACCAAGGCTACTCCTAGTACGAGCATTCGAAACTTCTCTCAGATTTCAGCAAAATCAACATTAATTCATTCATATAAGTATAAAAGGCAAGGATAATATCATACTAAGACAAAGAATGAAAGAAAATATATTTTATTAATCCAAAGGATTATTACTAACGACCTCGAAGTACAAAGTAAATAGGGCCCTAACGGCCTTGAAGTACAAAGGAAATATTAAAATGCCAGGCTTCTCAGGCAGTACCGGTTACAAGCTCCCACACCCTCTTCAGGCTGAAAAGCTCATGGCACAAGCCTGAAAAGCTCCTGGCATGAGCCTGAGACTGAAAGCACTCACCTATCAGGTGCAGCCCCAGGCTCGGGTGACCTCCTCAGCCCCTCTTCTTCTTCATTTCCAATAAGCTCGAGGGACTAAGGAGCCCACCATCCAGAAACACGGCCCCCTTGATTTTAAATGAACCGGTGGTACTCTTTCAAACCCAGTCATGCCCCTCTTCCTCTTTGGTTCCAAGGAACTGAGAAGCTCTTGGCACAAGGAACCCTCCCAGCTCCCACTCGAAATCTGGAAGAGGTCTTTGCCTCCACTCGGAATCTGAAAGAGGTCCTGACCCCCGTTTGAAATCAGGGAGAAGACCATGTTCATTGAACCACGATCCTCCTCTAGAGTGATCTCGTCTTCCTCTGTGGCTTCCATAAATCCCTCAAGGAGCTAATGACCCCCCTCCCTCTCCAAGATCATTACCTTCAGAATCTTCTAAGCCAATGACCCCTCTGTTAGAAGATAAGGTCGTATCTCTCTCTCAATCTCTCCAGAAACTGAACTCGTTTCTGCTAAAAACAAAAGGTGTCAGAGACACCTTTTTATAAGGAGGGAAAACACGTTTACCAAGGGGAATTAATGTAGATAACGGACAAAGAGGGAACTTTATTGTTTTCGAACTTTTCGTTTCCCCAAGTAACCTTTCGCCTCCCGAGAGTAACGGTCCAACTCCTGAGGATAGCCATTCAAGAGCAAGTTTGACTTTATGGTTTTCGAGAAGACTTTTCACTTCTCCAGACGACCTTCCACCTCCCGAATGTCACAGTTCAGCTCTCACGATCGAGTTTTACTCCTCAGCTCCATTTAAAGCCTGGCCCATAAAGTACTTCCTTAAGCACATAAATGTACTCAAGGAAGTGGGGGACCTGTGATATGGCTCAAAATACCCCAGCCCGAACAAGCTTCAAGCCCAACAGAATACTCCAACTCCAGCCCAAATCAGGCTCGGGCCCAATAGATAACCCCAACTCCAGGCTCGACAGAATGCTCTGACCCGATGGGCTTTCCGGCCCAAATATATTCCAGGACTAGTGAACTCTCCGACCTAACGATCGGCCAAGTAGGTGCCCCAGTCCAACATATTCTGGTCCAACCTTTTCTGGTCCAACGGAGGACAACCCAGCAAGCCTGCACCTAGGCCACATTGCAGCTATGCTATGGCCACCCTACGGCCACCCTGCGGCCACCCTATGACAGTCGTTCCACGCCACCCTACGATCTGCAGCAGCCCTACAACGTCCCCTACCTGGGCTTGTAATCATACCCTCCCCATCGGCGGACGACTATAAATGGGCCAAGGTATGAACTTCACCGAGACATTCACACATCTGTACATACACTCCAATTACTTAAAGCTCTCGGTTTCTTTTGAGCCATCGGCTTCTCCTTTAAACTCAAGCTAACTTAAGCTTCGGAGCGCCCTCAGAGGTCTCCCCCTCCCTTCCTTCCGAGGGTCTTCAGTTCACCCCTGTTACCTGTGCAAGACCAGCCATGTCCTCACCAAAGCCACGCCAACCTCCAGGCCATGTCCTCACCCAGGCCACGTTAGCACCAACAGCTAGTGGCATCAACACATTGAATCTCAGAAAGACTTGAAGTTGCCTCACTCGATCTGAAAGGAAGTTTGCAAATCAATGCATAAGAACATACCAAGCCTTCCATGAGATGAATTACATGGTAAACATAATTCATATATGTTTATAGAGACAATAAAGCACAGATCAGTTATTTTTTAAAAAAAAACAATCAAAGAAATTGAAAGGGTTGAAGGAAACAGAACATGGTAAAAAAAAATCCTACATGTATACACAGAAAACCACATAAGGATATCAAAAAAGAAAAAAAGAAAGAAGAGAAATTGGGGAAAAGAAGAATCAGATATTGGGCCAAAAAAAAGTGATTGGAGATGGTGATAGATATGTACCTGTAAGAATTTAAATATAATCTAAACATGCTAAACAACTTAAATAGCATATAGATTAAATGCGAAATTATAAAGACCGTAAACATACCTCCGACCATTGAAGCTTTTTACTTACACAATCCGATATTCTCTCGATATTGGTTCTTCTAGACTCTCAGAACTCTCTTTAATTTGATGGTGTATGAAAGAAAATGAGAAGTACCGAGTCTAGGGACCAAACCTGTATTTATACATGTTCTTCCATCAAGAATGTCCGTCCATATTCCATACACTTGTTACCACAATCAATGGATAGCCAAAGGGTTAAACATGGACCATATATAGGTTGGTTACATATACCTTATACTCTCAATACAACCACTGAGAATATGAACCAACATTCCTTAAGCATACACCTTGTGTTTTTTCTCTAACACTCTAACTTGCTAACTCTTAATATGCTCTATGGTTATCCTAGTTATAGGAGAAATGCACTAAGAATAATTGAATTAATTTGGCCATAATTAATGCTTAGTGGAGCACATCTACCTCCATTTAATTGCCACAATTAATGCTTAAATTTATTACATCTACCTCCACTTAATTGCTACAATTAATGCTTGAATTTATTACATCTACCTCCACTTATTAATTGCCATAATTAATGCTTGAATTTATTACATTCTCTCACTTGGTCCATATGTTTAACCTAACTTAATCCCATTGATATATTTTAAGAAGTAAATACATGAATCATGGCGATAAGCCCTCTAAGAGTGAGTATTACCTTCTATGTATTACGATGCATTTAGTTCCTCAAGTATTATTCTTCATGTGGTAACATTTTTTAATGAATAAACCCTATGTTTATTCTTGATCCATTACATATGAATTTTCTCAAAGAAATTAAGGTGCACATGAATATGAGAAAACATCAAAATATGTAAGAGTTTCATTAATAAACTGTATGTATACACTTACAAAGTGGAACCAAGTCCCATTTTCTCTACATGATCATTGAATTTCAAAGGTGGCATACCTTTAGTCAAAGGATCAGCGATCATCAATTCAGTGCTAATGTGTTCAATGACCACTTTCTTTTCTTTTACACGTTCTCTTATGGCTAAATACTTAATGTTGATGTGTTTACTTCGACTTCCACTTTTATTGTTTTTAGCCATAAAGACAGCAGCTGAATTGTCGCAGAAAATTCTCAATGGCCTAGATATAGAATCTATGACTCTAAGCCTAGAAATGAAACTCCTAAGCCATACCCCATGTGAAGTGGCCTCAAAACAGGAGAGGAACTCGGCTTCTATAGTAGAAGTAGCAGTCAATGTCTGCTTGACACTTCTCCAAGAAATAGCTCCACCGACCATTAGAAAAATGTACCCTGATGTTGATTTACGTGAATAAACACAGCCAGCAAAGTCTGAATCAGAGTAGCCAATCACATCCAGATTGTCCGTCTGTCTATATATAAGTTTGTAGTCTTTAGTTCCTTGAAGATACCTCTTTACTTTCTTTGCAGCTCTCCAGTGGTCTTATACCTGGGTTACTCTGATATCGCCCTAACATCCCTACAACAAATGCAATGTCAGGTCTAGTGCAGACCTGAGCATACATAAGGCTTCCGACTGCTGAAGCATATGGAATGTTCTTCATGGATTCCCTCTCAAAATCGTTCTTCGGGCATTGGTTCAAATTGAACCTATCACCCTTCACAATGGGAGCTACACTTGGTGAACAATCTATCATCCGAAATCTCTCTAAAACTTTGTTGATATAGGTTTCTTGTGACAGACCTAAAACACCTCGAGCTCTATCTCTATGGATCTTAATGCCAATGACATAAGATGCCTCACCTATATCTTTCATATCAAAATCTTTAGAGAGAAATTGTTTCACCTCATGCAACAAGCCCTTATCATTGGTTGCAAGTAAAATATCATCCACATATAAAACAAGAAAACAAATTTTACTCCCACTGACCTTCTGGTATATACATTGATCCATGGGATTTTCAACAAAACCGAATGAAGAAACTACTTCATGGAATTTAAAATACCATTGACGGGAGGCTTGTTTTAAACCGTATATGGATTTCCTAAGCTTGCAAACCAAATGCTCACCATCATTAGAGGAGAAACCTTCAGGTTGTTTCATATAAACCTCCTCTTCTAGATCTCCATTAAGAAATGCGGTTTTCACATCCATTTGTTGCAGCTCAAGGTCAAAATGAGCAACTAATGACAAAACGAAAAGAATCTTTCTTAGATACAGGAGAGAAAGTCTCCGTGTAATCGATTCCTTCTTTTTGAGTAAATCCCTTAGCAACGAGTCTCACTTTGTTTCTCTTAATGTTGCCTAATGAATCTTTCTTAGTCTTAAAGACCCATTTGCAACTAATGGCTTTCGCCCCATTAAGTAACTCTACAAGATCCCAAACTCTGTTGCTTTTCATGGAATTCATCTCTTCTTTCATGGAATCATGCCACAAGATTGACTCTTTACAACTCATGGCCTGTGAAAAGGTTTCAGGATCATTTTCGACTCCAAAATTATAGTCAGATTCTTGTAGATACACAATGTAATCTAGGAATTGCTGATCTCCTGCTTCTAGTAGATTTTCTTAATGTTGTACCAATGTCTCCCAGGGGAGCTTGTGGTTCAACTGGTTGTTTAGGAACTTGTGGTATTTCTTGAACTACTTGATCTATTAGAATGTTGTCAGCAGCTTGTGGAACCTCAATGATCGATTGGTCAACACGAGCTTGTACTTGAGGTGTGTTATGAACTATAACCAATCTATCATTTGATGAAGGTTGAGATTTTGTATGATCATGTGTAGGTTCTGTATAATCATGTGCAGGAACAAAGTTCCTGAACCGATCCCTCCTACTGATCATGTCATTCTCTAGAAACTTAGCGTTTCTTGATTCCACAATCCTAGTAGTATGAGTTGGACAATAAAACCTGTAACCCTTGGACCTTTTGGCATATCCAACGAAATACCCACTAATGGTCCTCGGATCCAGTTTCTTCTCTTGTGGGTTATAAATCCTCACCTCAGATGGACATCCCCAAACGCACATATGTCGCAAACTCGGTTTCCAACCTTTCCATAATTCAAATGATGTCTTAGGAACAGCCTTGGTTGAAACTCGGTTTAATATATACGCAGCCATCTTTAGTACTTCAGTCCACAAGGATGTAGGAAGGTTGGAGTTGCTATGCATACTCCGCACCATGTCTATCAATGTTCGGTTTCTTCTTTCTGCAACATCATTCTGGTTTGGGGAACCAGGCATAGTGTATTGGGCAACAATCCCATGTTCTTGAAGAAACTTGGCAAAAAGATCAGGTGCTTGTCCACTTTCTGTGTATCTACCATAATATTCTCCACCTCTATCGGATTTCACAATTTGTATTTGCTTTCCGCATTGGTTCTCAACTTCAGCCTTAAAGACTTTGAAGGCATTCAATGCTTCATTCTTATTATGAAGCAAATAGACATACATATATCGTGAGTAATCATCGATAAAAGTGACGAAATATTTCTGATCATGTGCGTCCATGTTTGGACAACATATATCAATATGAATGATTTTTAATATGTCCAAACTCCTATTAGCACCTTTCTTGGACTTGTTGGTCTGCTTTCCCTTAATGCAGTCCACACAAGTCTCAAAATCAGTATAATCTAGAGTACTAAGTACCTCTTCATTCACTAATCTCTTAATTCTTTCTATGGAGATATGTCCTAATCTCCGGTGCCATAACATAGAGGAGTCATCGTTAATATTACACCTTTTAACGCCAGTTTGAATATGCATTGAACTATAAGTGGCATCATTTTGTAAATAAAGATGATAAAGACCATCAGTCAAAACATCATTCCCAACACAATCAGTTTTATAAAATAAACTGAAAGATGTGTCTTGAAAATTAAAGGAATATCCAAATGGTATAAGTCTGGAAACAGAAATCAAGTTTCGTGAGAAACTTGGTACATAAAAGGTCTTTTCCAATTTTAAAATAAAGCCACTACTTAAAGTTAAAATGCAAGTTCCAATCGCCTCCACATGTGAGCCCATCTTGTTGCCTGATAAGATGTTTTACTCACTTCCCACTGGCTTCCTTAGGTTTTGCATACCCTGCAAGGAGTTTGCAATATGGATTGTAGATCCAGAATCAATCCACCAGGTGTTAATATTAACATTAACCATATTAGATTCATAACAAACAAACGAGGTTGGTTCTAATATGTCCTTCCCACGGGTAGTAGCCAGCATTGCACTCTCACCCAGTTCCATCACAAGTCTCTCTTCTTCTTGAACACACATGGTCATTAATTCATTAATTGACCATTTGTCTTTATGTGTGTTGTACGAGATTTTGAAAGGCCCGTACTGAGTTGGAAGGGTGTTCAGAATGTAGTGCACCAGGAAGGACTCTGACATATCAACCTCGGGTTTCTTAAGTTGAGCCGCAATGTCACTCATTTGCATTATGTGCTCGCGCACACCTTTTACGCTGGTGAGTCTGAGGGATGATAATCTCATTATCAGGGTGCTTGCCAATGCCTTTTCTGAAGTGACGAATTGATCGTCAATGGCTTTCAACAAATCACAGACTTTCTCATGCTGGTCGACAGAACCACGTATACCAGCAGTTATCTTAGTTTTGATAAACATCACGCTGAGCCGATTGGATCGCTCCCATCACTCATATAGCGTGACAGCAGCTGGAGTGCTGTTATCGACGATTGTCGTTGGTTCGTCCTTCCTAATAGCATAATCTATGTCCATCCACCCTAGATTAAGAAGAATCCTCTCATTGCATACCTTATAGTTATCTCCCCTGAGTTTGTGTATGTCACAACGGATATAAGAGAAACTAGTGGGTTGAGTAACTGCATAAAGTCCAAAAGCTTATGTCAAGATTTGAGGTCTAATTTTCTAAATTGCATGTTTTACCAATGTAAAAACACGTTGAAATTGAATCTAATTTCATTAAAAATTATCTGTGGGCTAAATTTTTAATTCAATAAGATTTTTTTATACTTTGTGATAAATTTTATCAAACTATTTTTACTAAATTCATAATGTATATTATGATTACAGTTTGATGTTTTTCTATCTTTAAACTTTATGATAAAACTATTAAATTAATTCTTTTTAACTCCTGTGGGTAAATTAAAAAAAACTAATTTTAATATATTATCCTAATTAATTATATAAACACAATAAAATCCCTGTGGGGTAAAATCATTATATTCATATAATTAATTACAATTAATGTCCATTATGTGATCATAATCCACTTAATATATAATTTTATATAATTAAAGATGTTGTGGCTACTCTTTAAATATTTTAAAATTATATGGTTCACTAGACATTTATATTTACTATATTTTAGGCTCTACTTAATGCCTAAAAGCAATTACGCAGTAACATAATAGGCAATCACTAAGAGTGCTCACAGGGTAATTGGTTGGGACAAAGCCTCATTAAAAACCAGAATCATTAGACAGAGTATTGTCCTAGATCATGCTATCTTATGCCAACTACAAATTGTTTACGAATTATTCATAATTTTTAACTTAATTGTTCATAGTAATGTATTATGAACCTTAATGTGTTATGCACAAAATAAGTTTTATGAGAATAACCTAAGTTTACATAATCTAACAATATCTAAACTTAATAATATGTTATCATATGTAAATAAAGTTCTCATAAATAAAACATAAATTACATAATTAAACATAATATTATGCAATTAATTTAATTCATTACATAAAATAAACTCATTCTAAAAGCATGAATTGAAAAACAAAAGCATGCTAAAAATGAGTATTTACTAAAATTGCATATATAGAACTAACATAAATAGTATATATGCGTAATCTTAATTTGAGCAAAATAATCATAAAATTAAAAATACATGCCCAACATTAAATTATTTATGTACTAAAACTATTTAAACTTAAATTGCATGCATAACCCAAAAAAGTTATACATACATAACACATAATTTTAAGCACATAAATAAAATAAATACCTATAAGGGTTTATAAACTTTATTTTTGCAAATAATTACAAATCATATGCAACATAGTGAAAATCCATAAAATTGGCTTCCAAGATTTTAAAACTCAGAAATACTAGAAATCAAATTTCCTAATGATTTCTAACATTATTTTCCATCAAATCAAATTTCCTAATGATTTCTAACATTATTTTCCATCAAAAAATACTCGAAAAACAAACTTTGAAATCAAATTATTTTTCGGGTATAAATCGAAAGTATTACAGATTGCTTAATACTTCAAGGCAGAGGCAAACAATGCTCTGATACCAAATGTAAGAATTTAAATATAATCTAAACATGCTAAACAACTTAAATAGCATATAGATTAAATGCGGAATTATAAAGACCATAAACATACCTCCGGCCATTGAAGCTTTTCACTTACACAATCCGGTATTCTCTCGATATTGGTTCTTCTAGACTCTCAGAACTCTCTTCAATTTGATGGTGTATGAAAGAAAATGAGAAGTACCGAGTCTAGGGACCAAACCTGTATTTATACATGTTCTTCCATCAAGAACGTCCGTCCGTATTCCATACACTTGTTACCACAATCAATGGATAGCCAAAGGGTTAAACATGGACCATATATAGGTTGGTTACATATACCTTATACTCTCAATACAACCATTGAGAATATGAACCAACATTCCTTAAGCATGCACCTTGTGTTTTTTCTCTAACAAAATAACTTGCTAACTCTTAATATGCTCTATGGTTATCCTATTTTTAGGAGAAATGCACTAAGAATAATTGAATTAATTTGGTCACAATTAATGCTTAGTGGAATATATCTACCTCTATTTAATTGCCACAATTAATACTTGAATTTATTACATCTACCTCCACTTAATTGCCACAATTAATGCTTGAATTTATTACATCTACCTCCACTTATTAATTGCCATAATTAATACTTGAATTTATTACGGTACCAACTAAAGTGGTGCTAAGCTGCTTTTTGGGTGAGCTTCACCGGAGAGGGCACCAAAGAAATCAATGTAACCAAAACTGCATATAACTACCAAAGGCAATAAAGCATGGTGTAAACTTTAAAGTAAAAGACAGGTAAAATTCTAGAATAATACATCAAAAAATAAAATGAAAACTCTACATGCTTGTAGCATGCAACAAAAATTCCATTATTCTTTTTATTTAATAACAACTCCATCATTTTTTAAACTCTTCAAATGGAACGCAGAAGATTGAAAGTCCCCCTCATCCATCATAAATTGCTTCTACTTTGACACTTTTTGTTTACAATTCTCACATGTAAATTGTTCTCTAGAACTTCATGCCTAAAACTCTCATTTGTAGAAGTTGATCCATCAAAATATCTAAAGTAATATATATATATATATATATATATATATATATATATATATATATATATAAAAGTCAAACAAAACATATCACGTTTCATAAAAAAGATCACCATATATTTAAAAAAAAAAATAAACGAGCAATCTGGAGTAACCAACTGATTTAATTTATGGATGAAGTGACCAATATATTTTCATTTAAAAAATTAAACAAATCCATTGACTACAATTTGAAGTAAGAAATTCGGAAATAACAACTGTAATGGTTCTTAAATTACCATGCACTGGTAAAAGAAGCTGTAGAAAAGTATGTTATGCATAAGAAGATTACCAATTATGTATCGATGACAGTGCTTTCTCTCATGGTAACTCTATATTTTCTTCTTCTTCTTAGGAGTTAATATCTTTTGTATAAAGTAATGGTTATTAACCCAATCCTCAAAAAACAATTTTGCGATAGATTTCTATATTAGTAGTAAAAAATTCACATTTTGTCCTCAGTCACATAAGTAGTTAAGTTGTTCATGTTAGCACTAAAATCCTAGGGCTCTAGTTAGTCACTCATTGTAAAGAGGAAGTTATCCCACTTACCTACCTCTAGGGAGACAAAACAATGTTTATGAGATTGCTACTGAATTACAACCCCAAGCACATCCTAAAGAGAAAAGAACAGAAAATAAAAACCAACAACATACCCGTAAGTTATTATGACAATTACTAAGTACATTACCATATATGAGAAAAGTTTCATACATATGAAATCAGATTAGTCATCCAAAACAGAAGGGAAAAGGAAATTACTGTATCCAACAGACACTGTAAAACATTCAAGTCTCCAACAGCCATGTACCCCAGGGCAATGATGTCAAGAATAGCAGCTTCTTCAATGCTCTTCTTGCCTGCATCCATATGTTCTTTCACAGCTTCATAATTTGCTTGGAGTAGGTCTACGGCATCAATTTTGTTCCCCATCTTAATCATAGTCGTTTTGACTTCATTAAACAAATTTTGCAACTAACTCTCATAATCACTCATGCCTTCAAAGGTGTTACTTGAGCAGCCAAGCAATGATTTAGACCTGCTAATGGTAGATGCTTGGTGGTAACTTTTCTTAGGTGAAAATATACACATTGTCAATTCAATTCCTTATAATTCTTCATATCCTTTAAACATAGAACAGCTTTTGCATACATATTGAGATCAATTCTCACGTGGTAAGTCGTAGATATCCTGCATAAAAGATAAGCCATCAGTAACTTCTCTCAGGTGAAAGAGAAACTATATATATTTTCAATTCCTTTCGATTATTAAAACATTCCAAATGTCCTACAGCTTTAATATATAGATGGAGATTATTTTTTTTTGGATAAATAATATATAGATGGAGATTAATTAGAACTAGCTATGTGAGGTGATTACAAATATTCTAATGGTAACAGGCGTGCATCCATAACATTCAGATAAGGAGGGTATTTGAGTTACGTTCCTAACTTTGGAAGTCATTTTGAGCAGAAACACAAGAAGAAGCATTTTATTTTTGTTGATTTCCACCTGCTTCTAGAGACTTGCAAAAAGAAAAAGGTTTCAATAGAAAATGACAGCAGGTATCATGTAAAGCTTGAAGTTGCATTTCTGGCTTTAGAGACAAATTGAAGGGCACATGATGCCTATTTGCCAATGTCTTGAATTCAAGTTTAGACACAATTGACTCAGCCTGAAATTGATCAGGACAAAAATAAAATTTAAGGAAAACCCAGAGTCACAAATACAGCAGCAAAGTGCCTTGAGTCATGAGTGGCACATCAGTAAAGCAAGAATTTCAATTCTATTCCTTGTAAACTTCACATATAAGAACTAAACCAGTCGTAATTTAAATGAACCTTGTCTTGCCAGGAAAAAACAAACAATTCCGTATGAATTGCAAGCCAAAAACAAACAAAAAAATAAAGAGAAGGGAAAAAAAACTAAAACCATAAGGGGGATTTATTGGCCAAAATCACGCCATGGAAAGCACTAGATATAAATTGGGTCAGATACGAGTTGTTCTTACATTAAATAAGCCCAATATGTACACTCGGAAGACATAAGCTAATGAAAGTAATTCATGTCCATAAACCAAAAGCAAAAATATAACAAGAAATGAGACATTACACTACCATGAGTACTAATAATAAGTAGTGACACAAAGGAAAAAGATAGATTAGTTTAATGCAGCAACAGTAGGACTCTTTTTAGAAAAATAAAATGCAAACCTCGAAACAAACATATAACACTAAACTTGAAAACTAAGTTAGAACATAATTAAGAAAGAACAGAAGCTGAAAGGAAGAAGATATAAGTTACTGAACCCAGAAGGAGTACTTCAAAATAATCTGGAAACATATTAACAAGGGAACTTACAGAACTTATGAGCAGAAAGACCAAAAAATATTCATATACGGGACTGGAAACCCAGGACTGCAACTCATGTCATGGAAGAAAACATGCACGGTATGCAGATAAAACTAAACTTGTGTTTTCCTAGCCAAGGTGTCAGTCGGAAATTCAGATAATGCCAACTAACATCATGAAAAAGAGAAAGTACTAGAAGCATGCCATATTCTAAGATCAAAAGGTAAAAATGATCGAAACAAGTTCTCTCGTTTAGTTGTTTGCCAAGCAGGTCAAGAAGGCAGTCAAGCTCAGCTGAGGCTCTAACTCAGGTCTATATTGTAAGCAGTAAAAGAGTAGAAGAAAAAAGTCCTATCTAAACTCAAGAAGGTTTTCCTACTCAGCGTGGGGTACTCTCCTTTTGTCCAAGGTTCAATGTCAATCCATAGCCTAAAAGTGAGATTTCTCACTTGACCTAGTCGACTGGTATAAAGACCCAATCGACTGGTAATTCGAAAATATGACCGTTTGAGATGCGGGACTTGAGCATTTAATGCACTAAATCTCATTGTCTAACGGCCATATTGATTCAAGGCTATATAAACCCACTTCAATGAGCATTTTAAAAAAAAAGAAGAAGAGAACACATTCAATCCACAAGTTTGCTTATTAATTCTCAAAAGCTTTGAAAAATTTATTGTTGAGCCATTCTTCAAGCTTATTCTTGAAAGAGATATATTGTTCATTTGTAAAAGTATTCATTGCTATCTCTCTACCATTTATTTTACAGCAAATCTCATTTATTGTGAAAGGGAAAGAGTTGTAATAACTCTTAGAGTGTTTAGAATTAAACATTTCTTTGTAAGGTTCCGTGAGGAAGGGATTAACTTCCGTAATGAAAGGAATAGCTTCCGTGAGAATGGGATTAGTTGTAAGGTTTGTACAGCACCCGTAATGTTGTACGACTAAAAGTTTTAGTGGATTACTTCAAAGAGGTTCCTTGAAGAGAGTGGACGTAGGGTCGGAAGTAATCCAATATTGTCGAACCACTATAAACTGAGTTTGCACTTTCTCTTCCTTAAACTCTTTTACTTAAAGTACATTACTTGTTTGTATGCTTGTGCATTTAACTGTTGTTATAAACTTGCAAGTAATTAGCAAAAGTTTTTAAAAACCCAATTCACCCATCTCTTGGGTTAGAACCTCGATTTACAATTGGTATTAGAGTCTTGTTCTCAATTTCAGGCTTAAAATCCTTAAGTTGATCTGATGGCATCAAATAGCTACTCCGAAGGACATTCCTATACTTGGTCTCTCTTGTTCAATGGCTCTAACTATAACTATTGGAAAAATAAGATAAAAATCTTTGTTGAATAACAAGATTACAATCTATGGAGAGTCATTGAGGAAGGACTTAGAATTCCTACAAAGGAAATAACTATTGGAGAAATCAATCATACAATACCTAAACTCAAAACTGAGTTCAATAAAGATGATTGTAAAATGATGTCTCTAAATAGTAGAGCCACAAGTATTTTACATTATGCTTTAGATATTTCTGAATATAATAAAATTTCTACTTGTGTTTGGCTAAGGAGATTTGGGACAAATTGTAAGTTACATATGAAGGAACTAGCAAAGTTAAAAAAATAAAAAATTTATATGCTAGCGTCCGAGTATGAATCTTTCAAAATGTCTCCTAACGAAACAATTTCTCAAATGCACTCATGTTTCACCGCTATTGTTAACGGTTTGAAGCTTTTTAGTATGAAGATTGAGTAATTTGAACTAACAATAAAAATCTTAAGGTCTTTGTCATCCACTTGGAAAGCAAAGAAGACGGTCATCACGGAGGCCAAAGATCTCGACAAACTTGATGTCGAAACATTTCTCGAATCACTATTGACATAATGGAAGAAATGAATCCCGTTGTCAATGATGATGAGAAGAAGAAAAAGGTGATTGCTCTCAAAGCCTGTACGAGCAACAAAGAGGAAGAAACAAAAGAAGAGGTGGAAAGCAGCGAAGAAGATGGTGAGATAGCTCTAATCACCAAGAGGTTTCACAGATTCTTGAAGAAGAGCAAGATACCTTACACAAAAGATCCCACTTCAAAAAGGGAACTACTTGTGTGTTATGCTTGCAAGAAGCCCAGTCACATCAAGGTTGATTGTACAGCGACAAGCAAACCATATAAGAGCTTCAAAAAGAAAGCTATGATTGTAACCACTTGGAGTGATAACGAAGAAGAAGAATTCTCAGACAATGAGGTCGGATACAAAGAGATTGCCAACCTATGTCTAATGGCAATCGACTACGAAAATGAGATATGTCTCCAAACC